>JACEFZ010025024.1:52500-127500 GCA_014155875.1 Cepaea nemoralis | reverse complement strand
CGAGCACCTTCTTCCTACCAAAGCAGCTTCTTTCCTCTCGGTTCTTATTTTTCTCCCCTCGAGGCGGAATTCAGTTGAGCATGCTTATTCCGTCATACAAGGGTTTATAGACTCTTAAGAAAATGCGTAATAGCTGGGCTGGGGGGAAGAGAGAAATGAAGGAAGAGCAGTTTACAAAGGTGAATGCTGGTGCAGTTCTCAGAACGAAAGGGAAACGTCTTTACACGATTTAAGTGAAGGACAACTTAACGGTTCCGTGGAAAGGAGTCCGTCTCGTTGAAGATTAAACACTGGCGCTGAGCACAAACTGCAAGTGGAGGCTGCAGATGTAGCCAGATGAAGGAACTGAGCATCAGAGAAAAGCTGTCAGGAATCATCTCGGAGCGGAGACATGGCGACGGCGGGCCCCAGAAGCCTCGCTTCTATTTTCGTCAAAGAGAGGCAAATGTCAGTTGTTTCGTCCAAAGTAAAACAGGCGATTCCTAGAGCAAGCAAATAAATAAGCGGCTCAGTTTATGGATTTCACGGCAGCTCCACTTCTGTCAGGGCTAGACGCTGCCATGGGTTGCCCAGACGCTGCGGTGTGTGCGTGTCTGACATTCCTGTGACAGGTTCTCTGCAGTGACCAGCAGGTCATGGATCACGCATCACTGTCATGACATTTTCTCTTTGGTTCTCTGTCTATCTCTGTCTGTCTACATGTCTGTCTGTCTGAACGTAAACTTGCCACGAAATCACGAACAGACAAAAAATGGTGGGATTGACTGTGACGTCCTGCAAAGGATATGGAATTAACGAACTATAGATATGTTCGTCTATGTATAAATGTTCCTGTCTTTAGGTTATTTTCTATAACATAACTATAATGTTTGTCTGTCTTCTCGACTACCAATCGCGTCTGTCTGTCTATCAACTACCTACCAACCCCCCCTGTCTGTCTCTACATCTATATGCCTGCCCAATCATACCCTTGCTACAGGGCCTGCTCCTTGAACTCTGACCCCAGTCACAACCATAGTCACGGTATTCTATAGTCCACGATACGAACCCGAGATAAGAGTGACTGGAATGTGTTTGTTCGGGTTGTAAACTACAGCCACATCATCAATCAATTAAGTGTAGGCTCCGCTTGGCTCCTCTGGGTCTCAAACACCAGTTCTCGTGATGCATTCTACAAACTCTCGTTCGTCCATATCTTGATATCTTTACATGTTGTATATCTGGATACCTTAAGCTCTCCTGCATTGTGTTCTCCAGTATAATTTTTTGAACGCCCGTATCCCCCCCCCCCCCCCCACACACACACATATATATATATATACTTACCAAATGTATCATATATTGCAACTCCTGGGCAACTAGACAGTGAGCAAATAATTCCATAGAAGTGTCAGAGATGTGGTTTTACGTGTAGATTGTTTGCACGTATTTGTATCAGCGTCTTTGCTTGTGTGTTGATGAATGCTTTAGCCGCAACGTTCTTTTTGTCACTTGTGATTATGTTCTACCAAAGCTTACCCATATTGTATCTCGCTTTTGTTTTGTTTTATTCTACTGTTTGGGATAATCTCACGCCGACCTTCCTAATGTCACAACCTACGACATTGAACGGTAGATTACGTTGTTGCTGTGTTTGCTTCTCTTATGGATGCGGTAACACGGGCGCGACAAGCTATAAAAGCTTATTTGTCTCAATTATTTATTGTAGAATTGACACTAGATGATGTTGACTATAGTTCGGGAGTGAGGATAAAGGGGGCAAAGGATACCATTTAGAAATATTAACACCTTGAAAACGCAAAGAGACAAGGACACAACATGTTGAATTACCGTCTTTGTTTTGGGGAAGTAAATTACAAGTTACCTCAGAAGTCAGTCAGGGTTCGCCTGATGGCGAGGGACACTAGTAATAGGGAAAGCTAACTAACATGTCTGAACTCCCTAGTAGTAACAACTACTAATAGTGACATATGTGTGAACTACACTTACGCTCAAAACAAGAGAAAGAAGAAAAACAACAAATTATATCAAGTGCTGGGGAAAAGTCGAGCGTACTTAAAGGGTTAAAGAAGTGAATGAGCACTTAGTTTCAAAGTAGGAAACAGTCGACGTTGGTCGGGGATTACAGCGGTAAGCAGATTCCGCTTCATGTGGAGAATAGCGTATTTACTCACGCAGGAATGTCCAATTTTCTTTACCGCTCAGACCACACTGAGCGCAAGGCGCTGCTGAATATCTGGCAGAATGGAACTCGCAACCAGCGCCGACAAGGGGCGCCGAGAACTGGCAACTCGATACCCTTAATGTCTTGAGCGCAACGTTTCGGGTGTGAGCGCCTGCCGTGCAAATCAGAGCTCACAAAACGGTAATCAGTAAGCCTCGCCAGGTCTCCTCTCGGGCGGTGTCGCCAGTCGCGCGGGAAACTACAATAATTGGATAACTTGCTAAAGTAGTTGCTGACAGTTGTGCGCTGTGCCCTAGGAGACGTGTATGCTCGACTTTCACCACTGTCAGCTTGTCTGCCGGGATCTTCTGCAGTTAGGTTGAGTCGAGTTGAGTGAAGAACAGACATAACACTACCCATATGTGCTCCGTCCTCATCTTAAACAGGTTTCTCCGCCGCCCCGACGATGATTATTATGAATAGACGTTGAAGAAGATATAAAAGAGAAAACCGCCACGTCTTTACACCTTAGAGATGAATGGGATTGTGTAATACTTTGACAGGTATTCACAAGTTATGAGACGTAGATGGGATAGGGAACCTCTGTGCTCCTCCCATGTGTAGTAATGTCAACTGGTAATAGGGAAAGCTGGCCAGCACACAAAAATCAGTCCAGTGGGGACAACACTAGAGTTCAAAGTGAACGAACGAACGAACGAAAAAAAAATTGAAAATATTGGAGTGACAGTAAGCTAGACAAGAAATACAGTTTTGAATTGTTTCGTGTCTACACTTGTATATAATATAGTCAACTGTCATGGTCGTGTAGATTTTACACGAAACAACACACAACACACCGATCACATGCTTCCTGTACACATTAACACACAACACACCGATCACATGCTTCCTGTACACATCAACACACAACACACCGATCACATGCTTCCTGTACACATCAACACACAACACACCGATCACATGCTTCCTGTACACATCAACACACAACACACCGATCACATGCTTCCTGTACACATTCCTGTGCCACATTCGTTTGATCTGTTCTGCTTCCTATCCCCCAGACATGTATTTCTGTTACTCGCTCCATTCCGGTGATTAAAAAAAAAACAAACAATGTTAGTTGCATATTCTTTAAGGACGTCGCAGTCAGCCACATAATTCTTTGGCTGTTTGTGATTTCTTGGCAAGTTTACGTTGAGTAGTTTGCCATAACTTTCTGAGCGACCGACACTCATACCTGTATGAAACCAACGCAAGGCGGTTTGCTTCCAAATCGCCCGCAGCTCTGTTTCGAACACGGTATGCGGAATTGCGCCCGTAACTCCTTCACCACAAAGCCGGCTTTCTGATGAATTTCTCTATTTGGTTCTGCTTTTATTCCAGAGAATCTGATGAATTTCTCTATTTGGTTCTGCTTTTATTCCAGATAATCTGATGAATTTCTCTATTTGGTTCTGCTTCTATTCTAGAGAATCTGATGAATGTCTCTATATTGGTTCTGCTTTTATTCCAGAGAATCTGATGAATGTCTCTATATGGTTCTGCTTTTATTCCAGAGAATCTTTTTATCTTGTGTTCTGTTCATCGCTGACTATCATTATTACACTAGTAGTACGTCTTCCTATCTTCTATTTACTGTCCACGCATGTACTCAGAATAATTATATTGAATAAACATGTATGAGTGGAGAGTATGCCCGAGAAGACTAAATGCCGAAATAAAAGTTATAGACAAACTATAAATAGAAGGTGGACTTGATAAACTAGGTAAAAAATGGACAAACGGCACAAAACGATATCATATTCTGTCGAAAACATGGCTAGCTTGAACAGTAGGAGATTTAAACCCGAATCACTCTTTAATTAGGTCTGCGAGTACTTGTTTGTTTAGAAATAACCAGAAATAAAACAGCAACAATAATACAATGATGATGATGATGATGATGATGATGATGATGATGATGATGATGATGATGATGATGATGATGATGATGATGATGATGATGATGATGATATGTTACCTGCATGAACAATTTTCAGCCGTTCTCAAATTAATAAAATGTAAATATAAAATATTTAAGAGTCACGCGCTGCCTTTCATGTTGATATCACGTTATGACATAGCTACGGTTCTTCTCCATGTCCCATAAACATATGAATAGCCACAGAATGATTCAGTTCCACTTTTAATGATCGGCAAAAGTTTTCAAGAAAACGCCAGGAAGTGATATAGCTATGTGGAATGATATCTGCATAGAGACAACAATTACCCCAGTCGGCCTCAGAACTCAAAGATATCGAATATCCCCGAGGAAGGAAGGCATGAATAGTGTGTGTGTGCGTGTTTATAGTTAATAACCCCAGGAAATGTCAACTCGGGCACTTTTTTTGTGTGCACCGGTTTTATCTCCTCTTACCCCATTCTCTCTCTTTCACTTCGTATATTCGATTCTTCCCATGTGCATGTTTCAGTTAGTTCATATCACAGGCGGTGTTTTCAACTTTTTATACCGACATTAGAAGATCTAGTTCCCCTTTTCATGCCTTGCAGCTTTGGGTACATTGTGAGAGCTCCATTTTTATATATAGACAAATCTGCACTCGACAAAATGCTAACTTTAACCCCTCTCCCATTCAGATTTTACCTGAGAAAATCTCTGACCAAAATGTTAAGAAGAAAAAGAAGCAAAGGTACTGAAAGGTTAAGCTAATACAATGGTTCTCACCGGTGGGGAATCCCCCCCCCCCCCTCCACCCCCTCAGGATTTCCGGGGGGGGGGGGGGGTGGGAATTAAGATTATTTCAAGATCTCAATAATGCAAGAACCAGTTACTTGATATTGTTTTACCCTCTATATGTTACAATTCTGTACTTCTCGCCCTAATTAAGTTCCTTTTATAACGTAAGTAGACCCGCAAACGTAGACAGTCACAATTTTTTGGGCATGTTATGAGAAGAAATGATTTGGAGAACTTGGTGACAACTGGTAAGATCGAGGAGAACAGACCAAGGGGAAGACCTAGAAGCACGTACCTGGATGGCTTGGCCTTGTGGCATGGTAGAGACAGAAACACGGAGCTGATCCACGACTCTGGTGATCGAGTGAGATGGCAGAACATGACCGCCCACGCTTACCGACATGGCACATGATGGATGGATGGATGGAGACCCGCAAATCACGTTTTATGTAGATGTCTAGACTTGTTCTAGTATGTGCTATTAAATTTAGCGTCCATTTTTATGTATAGTGTGTAAGGGTGGGGGGGGGGGGGGATTTATAGGGAGGAAATTCGAAAGGCGGGTGGGGGAATGACGTTCTGAACATATGGTAAAGGGGGGTACGGGAAAAAAAAAGGTTGAGAACCACTGATCGAATAGATCTTCTAATTTTGGTACTTATTGTCTCTTGTGATCTTTCTGTGTATGATCTAACTTCCATGCTTATTGTGTCCTTTGGTCATTGACAGAGTGCAGCCCGGCGCGCTGGAACCACATGTGCAAATTGTGGAACAGGAACCACAACCTTGTGGAGGAGAAACCCTAACGGAGATCCTGTGTGCAATGCCTGTGGACTTTACTTCAAGCTTCATAATGTGAGTAATAACTAACAACAGACGTCTTTTTCAATTCTCTTTATATAGTATGGGTTTTAACCAACAAAAGACGTTTTTGCCATGTTCGAACACTATTTTTTAATTGTCTTTATATAGTGAGAGTATTAACTAACAAAAGACGCATTTACCAGTTTAGAAAACTTTGTTTCAAACGTCTTTATATAGTGAGAGTACTAACTAACAAAAGACGTATTTGCCAGTTTAGAAAACTTTGTTTCAAACGTCTTTATATAGTGACAGTACTAACTAACAAAAGACGTATTTGCCAGATTAGAAAACTGTGTTTCAAACGTCTTTATATAGTGAGAGTACTAACTAACAAAAGACGTATTTGCCAGTTTAGAAAACTGTGTTTCAAACGTCTTTATATAGTGAGAGTACTAACTAACAAAAGACGTATTTGCCAATTTAGAAAACTTTGTTTCAAACGTCTTTATATAGTGACAGTACTAACTAACAAAAGACGTATTTGCCAGATTAGAAAACTGTGTTTCAAACGTCTTTATATAGTGAGAGTACTAACTAACAAAAGACGTATTTGCCAGATTAGAAAACTTTGTTTCAAACGTCTTTATATAGTGAGAGTACTAATTAACACAAGACATATTTGCCAGCTTAGAAAACTTTGATTCAAACGTCTTTATATAATGAGAGTACTAACTAACAAAAGGCGTCATTGTCAAATTAGAACACGCCGCACTGGTCCTAAACATTTATTGCGCCAGTCGGAATGAGTTTGGTGTAGTTTCCACGGATACTTTGTTGCACTGTCCAACCTTAGGAACCAGCTGAGTGTGCAAGACTGGCATTGCAGTTTCCTATCTGTAGATAGGCGTATTAGATATTAACCAAATCATTGTTCAATATAGTACACACGGACTGCCTGGGATTAGATATATGTTGTTAATGTTCCATCCATGGATTTAGGTGTTTCGTTGTCAACATTCTTCAACACAGTGCCGAGAGACAGAGAGAGAGAGAGAGAGAGAGAGAGAGAGAGAGAGAGAGAGAGAGAGAGAGAGAGAGGGGGGGAGAGCGGGGGGGGAGAAAGAAGAGAGAGATGGAGGGGAAGAAAGGAGAGAGAGAAAGAGGGAGAGAAAGAAGAGAGAGGAGGGGAGAGATGGGGAAGAGAAAGAAGAAAGGGTGAGGGGGAGAGAGAGGGGGAGAGAAAGAAGAGAGAGGAGGGGAGAGAGGGGGAAGAGAAAGAAGAGAGAGAGAGAGAGAGGGGGGAGAGAGGGGGAGAGAAAGAAGAGAGAGAGAAAGAGAGAGAGAGAGAGAGAGAGAGAGAGTCCTTAGGTTATAACAAGAGCAGCAGAGACAGAGGGCATCACATAATGACTTGACCTACATCACTGCGTATATTGTCATTCAGCGGCGGAATTTAGTTGTGGGAAAGATATAATTTGCATTTTTGAAGAGCTTCTGTTATATTACTATGTGTTGGGATAGGGTAGAAACGTACACCACAATAGCGCAATGGAAAACGTAAGGGGGAAGGACACAGTAGCGTTGTTAGTATATCAGCATCCGTTTTTCTGTTAAAACGAGCATGTTAGGTCCATGAAGATTTAGAAGAGTTTACAGGAAAGATGATAGACTTAACTGCACCGGATGTCATCCCATATTTTACCTGGAAGCCCAGTTCAATTAAATACAAACCATTCTCCGTGGGGATTTGAACACATGATCAGCATGCAGACAGACAAACCTCCTAGCCACAACAACGGGTTTCCACATGTTCAGAATAACCAGTTCATATTGTTACCATCCACTCCCTATCCACCCCAAGGACTGCACCAAATGACTTGCGTGCTCCGATTGGCTCGCTAATTGAATGGGTTTCGTGGGCAGAACGCAAGCCCTGGTAATAACAGCCCTTGCAGGTGTTTGCACTTAAGGATATTCCGTGGAAATGTATCACTGTACAATTAGTAATGTTCAGAGACACGCGCCGAGTGATGTCTGCAATTCTGCGTATGAACAAAATACCCCCCGTTTCATCGACTCTTCCCCAAACCAGGACACAACAAGAAAACAATAATGAGATGTAGAATGTGATCACCTTAATTGTAATCAAGTCTGCTCGGGCAGGATGAAGCGGGATCGATCAAATGTCAAGCAGATAAAGAATACAGAACCGCATGTGATGGCTTTCCACAGGTCGTTGCTGCTGCGTGGCAGTACCTCCCTTGTGCTGTTTGACAAGTGGGTCTGCAATAACTAACACTCCCTAAAACCCGCCCGTGTGAATGAACTAGAAATCAGTGATCTTTATGATAAATTTGGTCTCATTTAGCAGACACAATATAAGCATGACATGTTCATTGGCCTATTACAGTTAAACAATATATTCCCATTTAGCGATGATGTCTGCGACCCGCATATTAGCCGATCTGGATGAGACGTAGTGAAGTATGTGCAACTGAACAATTTTATTAAGTGATAGCATGTCTGATTAAGAGACTTTATAATTAGGTATCACCGGGACGTCGACATGTCGATGCTGGAAATGACAGTCACACATATCCGCTCCTTTTGCTGTTGGTTCAAGCTCGAGCTGTAGATGAGCTGTGGCTGTTGCACCGGTTGGACAACATTGTTGGCACAAGTGGGGTTGTGTACTGGTGCCAGGTAGATTGAACCGGTCGACACGTCCTTGTAACATAGCTACCAGCGTGCCCATATTCTTATACTGCAAGTAGTATGGCAATGGTTATCAAGTATGTTCATGGCCTTCTGTTAGTAATTTCCAATTGAGATATTTGTTCTTCCTTGATTCTAAGTTATTGGCACCAAGTTAACATTTCCAGAAGGAAATGTAGACGAGCGTTCAGTCAGGCTGCTATTGGTGGCTTCAGCATGGGAGCTCTTCGCTGGCTACTGAATGAGGGGACGGAGCGCGTGTGAATGTCACGATGTTCATTCTTGATTTCATATCAGGGATTGTTGTGCAGTGGATTGTTTTGCAGTGTTCTCCTTTCTCTCTCCAGCGCCAGTAGCAAATTGGGTTTGCAAGAGATACTGGAATTTCAATGTTGAGTTAGTTGGATGACCTTTACAGAACGTTGCAATAAACCCCAGCTTGTACTGGCTGTTTGTGATTTAGTGTTATTGTTTTGTAGTTCAGTAATTTGCCATTGCTTTCTCAACTTCCGACACATCACACCATTGAAATCAACGCAAAGCGCTCTGCTTCCAAATCTCCCGTGACTGACCTCAAACCCTCGACTCGATGTGTCGGGAAATTGTGAAAACTGCGTTTCTCAATCTCCTTTGCCACGGCTTAAATAGGTCATGTTTCAGCACTGCACGTGCAGGTTGACCGAGATGAGGACTAGACTGATATTGCTTCATCCACAGGCTGTAGACATTTGATCATCAACAGACTCCAAGCGAATGTCCAGAAGAAATAGCTAAAAGGAAACAAAAGACACACGTTTCATGCATAATGCATGGATCTGTTTACCGACAAACATTCGCACACACGTTTCCAATAACCATGTTTGCACTTTGCTTTGTCCGTTTCGGTATAAATTTATTTACTCGTAATTCGAAGCTAGCAAAATGAATTGAAAACAAACATAATATATATTTTAGGTTCCTAATCCGAGGCAAACAATTTACACTGATTTGCTTTCAAATTATCATCATCATCTTCATCATCAGCGTCATCGTCGTCATCGTCGTGGTGGTTGTGCTTGACGTGGGGTCGCTGTCTTCTTCTTCTTCTTCTTCTTCTTCTTCTTCTTCTTCTTCTTCTTCTTCTTCTTCTTCTTCTTCTTCTTCTTCTTCTTCTTCTTCTTCTTCTTCTTCTTCTTCTTCTTCTTCTTCTTCTTCTTCTTCATTTTCTTCTTCTTCTTCTTCGTCTTCTTCTTCTTCTTCTTCTTCTTCTTCTTCTTCTTCTTCTTCTTCTTCTTCTTCTTCTTCTTCTTCTTCTTCTTCTTCTTCTTCTTCTTCTTCTTCTTCGTCCCCTTCTTTCCCTTCTTCCTCTTCTTCTTCTTCATTCTCTCCTTCTTATGACAGCGTTGAAAATAAGTATAATTATCTTTCGAGGTCTTTGGTGTTTGCTGCACGTTAACTATCTCTGCCACCCTTTCCCCAAATGGATTCCATTGTCAATTTCTTCCTTTTATATCACTTTACTGAATCTGCGCAGGTTCTGTTGTACATTTCTTTGGTCTGTCATTACAGGTTGTCTCCGACCAAACTTTCGTACTAGACATTTTCCTTTCCTGTCATCTGTTTTTATTGTTGTTGTTATTGTTCCCAAGACCGCTGACACAAACAATTATTTCTGGATTCACCACTATTTGAATCCCAGTCCTAATGTTATTGCCAGACAGCGGCGCCATATTCCGGTAGAGTTTAATTTCCTCCCAAAGAGGTGCAACTGACAAAGATGGCGCGGCTGTATGTTCTGTCTGTCACTTAGTTGTCGATCTTCAAAGGGGCGATAATTGAATACACAGCAAGTGTGCTTGCTGTTCATGTCAGGCACAACTATGTGTGCTGTTTACACTTGGCAGTTGATTACAAATAGTGTAACCTTCTTAAATGCAAATCAGTCATGTACAGGCCCCGTTTACACTTTTGGGCATACGGTGCCAGATCCATATTTGTATAGACCAGTCGGCAGCCAGTGGGTGATGTCATCCATGTTATGGCATTCGCCTTTACTTTGGAAGACATCTACTGTTACCAATTTTAGGTTGGGTCGACCAAGGGGCCCAGGTCAATTAAACAAATTCGAATCTGCTCGGACGAGAATCGAACCTATGATCACCAGGCTGACAGGCGAACGTCTAGTCAGTACGCTGCCGCGGCTGCCTTCTTATTTCTTTAACAATGCATTTTCTTTGCAGATCGTTGTGATAAACATCAAGTTGATTTCTAGGCAAGTTTACGTGAAGTGGTTTTCCTTTGCATTCTGAATAAAAAAAAAAAAAAAACCAAAATAAAAACCAAAACCAAACAAACAAACCAAAACAAACAAACAAACAAACACACGAGAAGTAGATTGTTAGCTTTACTGAAACACGATTACAAGAAACAAATTGGATGTTGCGGCCAAAGCCTTCGTCAGCTCAGATCAAACTGACACAAAACTACATGAAACACACAACCTTATCTGAATCTGTATCCTTGCTTGGAGCGACTCAAATGTTTTCCATTGCATTCTGAACGATAAGCTAACGTTTACGTTCAACTGACCAGTGTAGGGGTTGAATCCCCTACCTCGTCATCAGCGCTCCGAAAGTTCAAGAGCTAGAGCGAGAACATCTTTTTCTTAATATATTCTACTAATAATGCATAAGCCAGTATCCCTGGCTTAGGGATTAAGGACGTTGTTCGTAATCCAGTATACTCTCGTACGAAACACAGCTGCATGAGATTCGTCGCGTTGGTTATTTACGAGGGTGTGTGAGCCGGTCGTTCATAAACAATGGCAAACTACTGAATGTAAAACTTGCCAAGACATCAACAGCAGCTGAAAAATACTGATGTTGACTGCAGTATCCTGTAAAGGATATGCGGGGAACAAAATAATAATGCGTACGCTTAGGTGCCACGGGAGAATAGCACGGACTACAGTTGTTGATCAGTATACGAATCTGCATCCAAGCCACAACAAAAACACATATCTTATAGCCCATGTCTGTTGGCGTTGTTAATCATGCCTGTCCACAACCTTCTGTCTCATATACTGCCCGTAATTTCAGATGTTTCTCCAATCCACCATTTCAAATTGTTCAGCATCTTCTTTTTTATTTTGTCTCGTTCTGACTGTCCACCGCTGCAGCTTTCTTGTTGTCACGATATACTAGTTTTTCCTTACTTGCAATGCGCTATAAAATATGGACCACTGCAGATAGTGTTGTTGGTCTGTAAAGTATTAGCTCTTTACCTGCACTAGGTCACGATATATATAAGGTTATTGACCAGTTCCCTTCCACGCAAGGGCACCGACCACAAGCTGTTGTGAGTACGATCCCTCCCGTAAAAAACAAAAAAAAAATAAATAAATAAACAAAAAAAAAAAAAAAGGCGGTTACGGTTACTCATACATATCTAGGGTAGAACCAGCCTGGTTAGCTGTGTAACAACTGTCATCACTGCCTATTTTACCTGGCTATAAGAGCAGAGAGCTTAAACATAAGGAATTAAGGCAACCTGGCTAGTGCAGTCCCCGCGAACTGTGCAGGTAAAACAACTTCATCTAATCGAGGATCCGAACCCAGGTTTCTCGAAAGGGAGCTCAAGTATTACGCGTGACCCTGAAGTAGGGCGTGACAGACTCAAAATCCATGTTAATGACATCCTTGTAGCGGGACGCTGCATTTCCTTGTTCTGCTTCCGTCTCTTATGCAGCATTTCGCCCGACACTCCACTCGTGCATGACTGCGTCAGTCTCCTCTTGTTAAACCACTTTATAAAAATCCAACCTCTTCATGTCCCAGTGCGAGAAGCTACGATGTTTCTAATCTAATTCCCAGCATTCCCACGGATATTCTCTCAGGTCAGAATGAATCCTTAAGAAATACGAGATAAATGTGCCTCTGATTTTTCCCTGTAAGTTGCTGTTAGTTTTTTGTGTAAAACTGTTTATAACTGTTTACGTTTAGTTTTTATATTCCAGTTGCAGACGACGGGTCGCCTCCTAGAAGTAAAATAATATAAAAATAAAGTGAAATCCGGTTTGACTTCACTAGTGAGAAAAGTGGGTTGGAAATCACAACATTGGAAAAAAAAAAAGTATCATCGCAGTTAAATTGACATAAATTAAACTAACATTGTTCTAAACATAATAATATATTTAAAAAAGAGGGTTTTACTAAATGATTAAGACTAAGAATGTTACAGCATGTTGTGAAGCCATCAGCAATTAAGTGTTCCTCGGAGGTCATAAAAACTCTCATTTACTGCCAACATAGTACCTTACGGCGTATGGCAGGCGGATCTTGCGCCTGAGGAATTAAGGCCGCCTGGCTACCGCAGTCGCCGCGAACTGTGCAGGTTAGAGTTTTATTAGACATTAAAAAAAAACAACTCTACACCAACCGAGGATTCGAACCCTCCTGAAAGAGAATCTGGCATTCTAGCCACTCGGCCAACCGTCGTCGTGGTCTAATAGATAACGAGTGTTCTTAAAAATTCGCTGTGAAGATGCCGAGGTATGGGGTTCAACACCTACACCGGACAGTTGAACTAAAATGTTGACCTCTGACTTGGAGACGTACATTACAAGTAGCTCTGAAGTCGGTGTGGGTTCGCCTGATGGCGAGGAACACTGTTTATAGGGAAAGCTAATCTAGATGCAAAATTCAGTCTAGAACTACTAAAAGTAGTATGTATGGACTACGCTTGAGTTCAAAGCGAGCGAGCGCATACAGATGTGTTCCCCCAGCTTAACCCCGCTTATGCCAGTCAGAGGCTATATCAACTCAAATTATTGCTGACATTAAGCAATATTCCTCCTGAACTAGACTATTGCCACAGATCCTCGTTCTGTCCCAGACTATTGCCACAGATCCTCGTTCTGTCCCAGACTGCCCGACGGCTCGGTGACCATGTGTTCAAATCTTTTGCCACAGATCCTTGTTCTGTCCCAGACTGCCTGACGGCTCGGTGATCATGTGGTCAAATCCTCTTGGAAGTGGGGGTTGCTGTAAAAACCCACCTGGGTTTCCAGGTCGACCCAGCCTAAAAATGTGGCTAGGGGAAATGACTGGGACTTAAAGATTGCCGACGTGATATTGACTACGTCACGAATTGAGGGCCTGTTGGTCCAACATAGCTGGCTAGCACCGTGGACTCAATACCCCTCATGACGTGAAAAGAGGCCATCTACTCTATTTCTCACCCCAATGCCTTAACTCCTTCTGTCATAGGCAGTTGTAACTGTAACTTTGTCAACATCAAGTGCCGTGTCGACAGGCATGAGGGTTGTCATGCTTCGAGATCTCACACGACCACCAGGATCTAGAATCAGGTCTGTGTCCTTGACCTGATTATGAAGTGAGGTCAAGCCACCCATGTACTTATCTATGTGTCTTCTTATTGCTCTCTTCCCACCATGTTTGACACTCGGGACTCAGTTTTCAAGTTTATATTTCCTCATAATGTGCCCAATAAATCTTGACTCTCTACATTCAATTTCTGTAATGAAAATACCGCTTTTATTTGTTTCTTCATGTGCTTTCGCATTCCATTTTCTGTCCATCCATGCATTCTTTGCCTTTTACTCAGAAACCACATTTTCACTGCCATTAGATGTTTCTCAGCTTCTCTGCTATTATCCATATTTCACATACTTACCACAGTAGTGGTTCTCTTAGCACTAAAACACTCCTGTTTTCACTGCTATTGTTAGGTTTTTATTACCCATCTTTCACATACTTACAAGAGTATAGTTTCTTGTAGCACTCAAACACTCCTGTTTGTTTTCACTGCTCTTGCCCATGTTTCACATACTTACAAGAGTATAGTTTCTTGTACCACTCAAAGACACCCGTTTTCACTGCTATTGCCCATGTTTCACATACTTACAAGAGTATAGTTTCTTGTAGCACTCAAACACTCCTGTTTGTTTTCACTGCTCTTACCCATGTTTCACATACTTACAAGAGTATTTCTTGTAGCACTCACACTCGTTTTCACTGCTATTGTCAGGTGTTTACTGGTGGCTAGGTTCTCCGTTTAGCAAAGGGCTACCTTGAAGTAAATCCCACTCCACGTATATATGCAACTATAGCCGTCTCTGTAGCGAAGGGGTTACGAATGCATTTCTTAGTCTTGCATATTGAGTTAGAAACATAGCTGCGGTCGATTTGGAAGCAGGCCGCCTTGTGTTGATTTCCAAACTATGTTAAGAGTCCCGACCGTTCAGGGTGCTACGGCAAACTACTGAACGTAAATTTGCCAAGGAATCACATACAGCCAAAAATTGCTGCAGTGAAGTTGACTGATACGTCTGGTAAAGGGTATGTAACTAACTATATATGCAACTATATCTGATGATTATATATTCGTCTGGTGATTTTACGAATGTCCAGAGACTTACTAGAATATTCTAGCCTGGGAGTTCTGCAACGGTAATCTTTATAAGTGAACGAAGAACCAGTCCCGTGTGAGATCTCCAGTTTCAGTGGTATTTAGATTGCATCCAATGAAGTACTAACATTCGTGGTAGTTTCCCCCAATTGTCCACGCAGTAGAGTACCCGTGTGCTGAAGTGTCTAGTTATTAACACAGCGTGGGCGAAGTGGTCCATGTTGCTGTACTGGATATTGGATGACACTTCTAAATGGCATCTCAGAGCTGGGTTGGAAGTCCATTAAAAAGTAAATAGCCTGGGTGTTTAAAGCCTTGTAGAGTTGTTGAGGAATGGGGTGGCTGAGAAGTTACCTTGTCCGCCTGCATTAGAAGTTTCCGGGTTCGAATCCCATCAGTGGTAGCGGTGGGAGGGGTGGAAATATTTACAAAAACCACTGGGGATCTAATTAAATCACACATTTCCCGGAGCTCTTGTCTCATCTTCTTGGATAAGATCGAAAAACAGGAGGCTTCGCAAGCAATCTGTGGGACGTTAGTAAAACCGCGACAGTTGACAAACGGAAGCAGTTTTCCCTGGCGTCACTGCCTTGGCAACATTATTAGGAATTAAAGGCCACTCATTGGTAGATGGAGTCCGTCACCTTGGAGGGAATGTGTCTAGTGGGGGTCACGCTTATACACATGCATGGCGCAATCGTGCACACTAGACTCTGAGTTAGTGAGTCACGTCTTGTCACATGCTAAAGAAGACGTAGAAGCAGCGGAAGAAGAGTGAAAGAACAATAGGAGGAGGAAGAAAAACGAAGAAAAGAAGAAGAGGAAGAAGATGATAAGGGCGACGGCGGCCGGTGGTTAGGTATTCGAATCCCCATGGCAGCGGAGATTTAAAATAAAATTTACCTGGGCTTCCAGATCATCTCAGCTTAAAATAGGTACCAGGTATTGCTACTGGAAGTAAACGCGATTGCCGTATTTTGATCACATCACCCTCCGAATGCTGATTGGGTCTATTAAATATATGAGGTTAATACCATATATCCGATAGCCCCACGTCGAGTAAACGGGTAATTAACTTTTTGTACCATCTTGCACAAGCTATAATGAACATGCAAATCAGTTCTCCCGTTCAGTCTGTCCAATATTATAATTACATGTAATTATCACCTAACGCAGAAACGAAATATACTACCACACACCTTGTTAATTACTCTAGTCATCATCATATCATTTACTTTTATTAATTTCTTCATCGTCGTGACAGTAACTAAAAAAACAACAACAGCAGCAGCAGCAGCAGAAGCAGCAGCAGCAGCAGCAGCAGCAGCAGCAGCAGCAGCAGCAACAACAACAACAAAAGTCCCACTGCAGGACTTGTTGTGGGTGTCTGGAGTGATAAAATCATCACATTGTGTAGACCTGGGACCACACGTATATAGGTGGACAGTCTTTCTCTCCTGCAGCCTGATCCACCAACATTAAAGCTTGATTCACCGACATTGAAGCTTGATTCACCGACATTGAAGCTTGATTCACCGACATTGAAGCTTGATTCGTCGACATTGAAGCTTGATTCGCCGACATTGAAGCTTGATTCGCCGACATTGAAGCTTGATTCGCCGACATTGAAGCTTGATTCGCCGACATTGAAGCTTGATTCGCCGACGCCCAGGTCATTGTCAGCTTAACGTGCTAACCATGACAACAACGCGCCGTTAAATAACTAATACCGAGATTATCATTATTGTTATCACTATCGTCCTGGTTACTTTAAAGAGCACCACATCATCATCATCATCATCATCATCATCATCATCATCATCATCATCATCATCATCATCATCATCATTATCATTTGCAATGACGATAAGCGTGGAAGGTCATGTTTCGCCTTCTCACACGTTTACCAGAGTCGTGTATTAGCTCTGTATTTTTGTCTCCATTATGTCGTGCGGCCAAGTCATCTAGATATTAACTTTTTTAAGGTCCCCTAGATTTGTTTCTCCGCTATTTCCCCAGTTGTCACCAAGTCCGGCTGACTTCTTCTCATAAAGTGCCCAACAAATCTAGACTGTCTACGTCTAATTTCTCTAATTAGTTTATTTTTTCTGAGCAATGTCTCTCCAGGGTCGGCCCAGTCTTGTTACATGGGTTATCATCATGTGCTCTGTCAGCTGGCGTAGGAGTTAATTCTTTTGAGATCTCGGTTTGTGGCATTCTGAGTTAATTCTCTAGATGCTAATCCTCCATGTTACCGTCTCATTGCGTCCAGCATCATTTCTCTCGGTGTGTCCTTGTCTCTTCTATCGCTGACCTCTCCAACCGGCAGCCTATTTTCTCATTACATGACCAAATGATGTTGTTTGTCTCTTTGTTGTATATGAATCTGTATATAATACTCTATACCACGTTTACTTTCCTTTCACTAGCTAGCTTTGAATTCATGCCTAGTCTATATACGTGCTACTACTTTATAGAGCACTTGACTAAGTTTTTCCGTGTGGATTAGCTTTCCCTGTTACCAGTGTCCATCGCCATCAGGCGAACTCACTCCGACTTCTGAGGTGCTTGTAATTTACGTCCCCAAGTCAAGGACGAAAAGTCAACATTTGAGTCCAAGAGACCGATGTAGAGATTGAACCCGCCATCTCGGCAACAGCACACTGGATGTTTAAGAGCGAGCGTTCTTATCCAATCGGCCATGTTGTACAAGGTAATTAGAAGAATTTCTGGAATGAAAAAGCAGAAAGAATATATTAAGTTAGTGAGGAAGTTAGTTATTAAGTAAACATGTTAGTAAAACAGTAAGTAAATAAGTCATAAGTAAGTAAGTTAGTTATTAAGTAAACAAGTAAGTAAGTAGAAGTAAGATAATTAGTTATTAAGTAAGTAAGTAAGTAAGTAAGTAGTAAGTAAGTAAGTTAGTTAGTTAGTTAGTTAGTTATTAAGTAAACAAGTAAGTAAGTGGAAGTAAGATAATTAGTTATTAAGTAAGTAAGTAAGTAAGTAAGTAAGTTAGTTAGTTAGTTAGTTATTAATATTTAATTTAAAAAAAGGAATAAGTGGAAGTAAGATAATTAGTTATTAAGTAAGTAAGTAAGTAAGTAAGTAAATAAGTAAGCAAGCAAGTGAGTAAGTTAGTTAGTTAGTTGTTAAGTAAACAAGTAAGTAAGTAGTAAGTAACTTAGTTAGTTATTAAATAAGTAAGTAAGTAAGTAAGTAAGTTAGTTAGTTAGTTAGTTATTAAGTAAACAAGTAAGTTAGTTAGTTAGTTAGTTAGTTATTAAGTAAACAAGTAAGTAAGTAAGTAAGTTAGTTAGTTAGTTATTAAGTAAACAAGTAAGTAAGTAAGTTAGTTAGTTAGTTATTAAGTAAACAAGTAAGTAAGTAAGTAAGTTAGTTAGTTAGTTAGTTAGTTATTAAGTAAACAAGTAAGTAAGTAAGTAAGTAAGTAAGTAAGTAAGCAAGTAAATAAGTAAGCAAGTAAATAAGTAAGAAAGTAAGTAAGTAAGTAGTAAGAAAGTAAGCAAGCAAGGAAGTAATTAAGTAAGTAAGAAGTAAGTAAGAAGTAAGTAAGTACGTAGGCAAATAAGTAAGTAAGTATGTAGTAAGAAAGTTAGTAATTAAATAAGTAAGTAGTAAGAAAGTAAGTAATTAAGTAAGTAAGTAAATAAGTAAGTAAGTAAGTAAGTAAGTAAGTAAGTAGTAAGAAAGTTAGTAAGTAAGTAAGTAAGTAGTAAGTAAGTAAGTAATTAAGCAAGTAAGTAGTAAGTAAGTAAGTAATTAAGTAAGTAAGTAGTAAGTAAGTAAGTAATTAAGTAAGTAAGTAAGTAAGTAAGTAATTAAGTAAGTAAGTAGTAAGTAAGTAAGTAATTAAGTAAGTAATAGTAAGAAGAAGTATAAGTAAGAAAAGTAATTAAGTAAGTAAGTAAGTAAGTAAGTATGTAATTAAGTAAGTAAGTAGTAAGTAAGTAAGTAATTAAGTAAGTACGTATGCAAGTAAGTAAGTAAGTAAATAAGTAAGTAAGTAAGTAAGTAAGTGAGTGAGTAAGTGAGTGAGTGAGTGAGTGAGTAAGCAAGTAAAAGATCCTGTTACACGCCTTAGTAGGGAGCATTGGACATGTGGTGCTAGATTCATATGGTTATAGACCAATCAGCATTCGGTGCATGATATCTTCAGTTATAAACCAATCAGCATTCGGCGCACGATATCTTCAGTTATAAACCAATCAGCATTCGGTGCAGGATATTTTCAATTATAGACCAACCAGCATTCGGTGCACGATATCTTCAGTTATAGACCAATCAGCACTCGGTGCATGAAGTCTTCAGTTATAGACCAATCAGCACTCGGTGCATGAAGTCTTCAGTTATAGACCAATCAGCATTTGGTGCATGATATTTTCAGTTATAGACCAATCAGCATTCGGTGCATGATATCTTCAGTTATAAACCAATCAGCATTCGGTGCATGATATCTTCAGTTATAAACCAATCAGCATTCGGTGCATGATATCTTCAGTTATAAACCAATCAGCATTCGGTGCATGATATCTTCAGTTATAAACCAATCAGCATTCGGTGCATGATATCTTCAGTTATAAACCAATCAGCATTCGGTGCATGATATCTTCAGTTATAAACCAATCAGCATTCAGTGCATGATATCTTCAGTTATAAACCAATCAGCACTCGGTGCATGATATCTTCAGTATCACGGCGGCCGCCTTTACTTCCAAGACATTTCCTTGTACCCATTTCAGGCTGGGTCAACATAGAATACTAAATCAATTGAAAAAACTCGCCCGTTGCAGATTCGAACCCGTACTGCCTACCGACAGGCGAGAGTGTATAGGAGCTGGTCAAATATTTATAACTTCGCATAGCATATGATGTGGAGAGCTAACGTTTCTCTTCACCGCTACCATCATCACCATCACCAATACCACCACCATCACCACCGAGCCGACATACCTCACACAAGACAAGAGCCAAAACTCTCATCGCTGAAGAATGACCTCGCACTTATTGCAACACATTTCATGTCTCTAGTAGAAGGTTCCCATCCACCTGTTCCCAGGGTTTCAGAACGTGAGTGCTATCTCGGGGGCTCACGCACGACTCCAATGACTGGAGTAGACATCCGCTCAACTCGATGGCGGCGCCGAGTCGTAGACAATAACAACTGTAACATATTTCCGTGAGGTGTAACCGGCAGGTCTTTGCGAAATATTTACAGTCTCTGTGCCGGCTGCAGGCGAAACATTTACTGTCTCTGTACGGGCTGCAGAACATAACAGAGAAACTGCATGTCTCATTCAGGAAATCTGAACGTGTATACACCATTGATGGTTCTAGAGGTTCTAGATAAACGGGGAGTGAAAAGAGAGTCGATGACATACCGGTAAATAAAAAAAGAGGCAAGTGAAATATTACGGTCACGTTAAAAGATATAACACGCTTATAAAAGCCATACTAGAGGAAATGGTTGAAGACAAGCGAGCAAGAGGTAGACAACAATATAAGTGGGAAGATAACATCACGAAATGGACGAACAACAGTGTGACAGAATGTAGTCAGGACGAGAGACTGACAGTGTTGAGAAGCCATTTCTGCCAACTTTCGTTGTGGAGACGGCATATGATTGATTGATGGATTGATACCACAGATAACAGCAAGGGTGGTGTGTGGATAACGCAAGTGGACCACATCTGTTTGCTTGTATGTTCTTGGCAGGACGTTGCGCTCAACGCCAAGCTGATTATTGTAGGAAAATTTATGTTCAGTAGTTTGAAATTAATTTATGAACGAGAAGTCAATGCTTAACTCTAACAAATCGGCGTGAAATGAACCCATTACCCTGCCTCTAGTGCACTTAAGTTTAGGCGCGAGTTCGTTGGACATCACGGCCACGCCGATCTAGAATGTTTTAAAGATTAGGTTTTAAAAAAAAAGCTGTCATTACTGCCTATAGTACCTTGCGGTGCTTGCTTAAATGCAGCTTTGTCTTTTTCTTCTTGCGGTCTTCCTCAAACTTCAATTCCGCTGTCCACTTGTTCAGTAAACTACAAATATGAGATACTGATGCATGCAATTGTGGAATTTATAAAATGATAGGTCAACATTTTCCGCTGGCGTGTCCAACACGCAGAACAGACACAATTATGTTGACATGTACCGGATCCATTTGGGGTCCACCCATGTAAAATTCGAACCTACAGGCAATCGTGTCAGCCACTGTGCCACTGTCCCTCCAGAAATATGTCTAACTAACAAACAAATAGACTTATGTTATTTATACTTCCTGTTTCAAATAAAACAAATCAGTTTACGGGCTATTTCAGGTTACCTATAAACACTTCGTTGTTCGAAACCCCAGCCATATCAAGAGGCATAGAGCACACGGAGGATTAAATTAGAAATGACCAGAGGACATTATATCCAGGCTCCACTGTTGCTTAATTCCATAAGAGAGCTTTGTCTTGAAACATATTGATACAACAGATTGAGCTTAATCATGTTCATGGACAGATCTCTTTCTTGACTCCAAAGAAAACAGCCTCCAACGGACATACATGGCTAAAACGCCGTAGACGGTCTTCGGCTGATATTTTGTGATTGGCACAATTGAACTGAATAATCCCTGACTTGTTCCGTTCTTGTTGTCCAGTCCTTGTTGCCGCTCAGCGTCTGGTTGTGGCTAGACTTTCCACGTACATGGTGGTGCTTTATTGCTCGTTGATTGATTTCTAGGGTAGGAGTCTGTCCTATTGTTAGACGCGTCCTCGGGGTGGCGGTTTGTGGAGTGGCCACTTGATATAGAGATTAGCCGCAAGTTTGCTGAGTACTGGGTTCTGTGCAAAACATGTGGAGGTCATTTAAAGGAGGGGAGTTAGTTCGTTGGGGAGCTATCTCTGTAAAATACCTCAAAATTTTGTTGGGCAAAAACTCCACACAAAACCTCTCCGTCCCGCTGCTTTGCAGGGTCGTTCCTTTTGGACAAAAGCTATTTGAGCCAAATCATCCACATCAGCGGAAAGCAAAGGGAAACCACCGTCGTATTTATTAGTTGATAATTATGCTTCACAATAAACATATGCTATACATTATCGGAACATTATTAGAAAGAACAATTAAACATTAATGGCATAGATAACTTTAAAAAAATAAAACACACATAAATTGACAGCAGCCATAAGAATTCGCAACCAGTAAGGAACATTTCAGTGCATAAAGAAGAGTGCCGAACAAGAATGTGAAATTTGTCCTGATTTATTTTCATTATACAGGGAGAAGATAATGAAATATATAGACAATATGTAACGGATCGCGGTTGGTGGTCAAAATATAAATAATTTACGTTATGCTGATGACACCGTCTTGATGCTGATGACACCGTCTTGATAACAATTCGGAATGAACTACAGAAAATGATATACAGTGGTCGTCGACTGTGAAAAAAAAAATGGGTTTCGATTATTAATAAAATAGAAATAGAAAGTCAGAAGTCATGGTACTTTCGAAGAAACAAATAATGCCTACATGTAAAATTAAAGTAAATTCAGTTGGTTCAAGTACGCACATTTAAATATCTAGACGCAAGAATAACATTAAACGGAAGGTGTATAACCGAGTTAAAGAACAGAACAGGACAAACAATAACTGTTTTATAAAATAAGAAACATCTTATCCAGTAAATCTTTGTCACTGGAGGTTAAAAACAGAATTCTTGAATGTTAAATATAAAAGTTTTTTTTTTACATGGCTGTGAATCCTGGACGGTTTTTAAATAAGCAAAAGAATCCACACAAGCTTCTGAGATGTGGTTTTGCAGAAGAATGCCGAAAATTCCGCGGACAGCCAAACCAATTAATCTAAACGGTTTGAAAGAGGCTACAGCACAAAGACAACTTATCACAAACATCAGGACAAAATGCAGTCATCAGTTTTAGCTACGTTATGAGAAGACACAAATTATAACATATTGTGACAGCTGGAAAGATTTGTGGGAAAAGGCATAGAGAAAGACAGCAGGAGAAAATTTATGAACTCTTGTGTCAAGGCACACGAATTAATACATGCTGTTGAAGACTGCAAGATGTCGAGAAGCATGATAATCCTCGCCAGTCGACAAGCCACTTCATGATGATCCGTCTTTTGCGGAGGCTATCCTTGGTTATTTTCCAATGAGATTATTGCAATTATCCTTTCTTCGCTCTGAGACGAAGAGATTGGGGACCAATTCGAAAACCGCGTACCGCGTTCGAAACACAGCTGCGGGCGATTGGAAAACCGACCACCTTGCATTGGTTTCCCACACCAGGTATGAATGCCGGTCGTTCAGAAAGCAATGGCAAACTTAGTTAAGTTAGCTGCATATCCTTTACGGACGTGGCAGTCAACCTCAGCATGGTTTGGCTGTTCGTGATTCCTGGGCAAGTTTACGTTTAGTAGTTTGCTATTGCTTTCTGAACGACCGGCACCCATATCATTTAATAACAAAACAAACACAGCTGTGTTTCTAACGCAGGCATGCGGGACTACGAACTGCGTCCGTAATCTCTACTCCACTGAGCCGGCTCAAGACATCATAAATAACCCCCCCCCCCCCCCCCCAAAAAAAATAATAAATAAATAATAAAATAAAGTTAAAAAATCCTGGGTTTGACAGGAACGTCCTGTAAAGTATATGCAACTAACTTTTTTGGGTTCTATTTGACCACTGTCTTTTCGTAGTAACGATATGTGGTTAAACTCTCTAATTGCCGTTTGAAGATAAATAATGATATTTGTCTCCAAAATGCTTTCCGAAATGTCCATGGTTTATCGTATCTGTTCTTGTTGCGCCATGCAGAGTTATGAATGATGTAAAATGAATAGATGAATCACATATTGGCTGAAATACATAACACATATAGTCACCGTTACTGTGTGAATGTGAACTATGTGCTACCTATTATTTGTGGCTTCTGTCTGTGTGTATTTTTTGCGTTCACTCACTTTGAACCCAAACGTAGTCCATACACGTGTTACCACTTCTTGTGCAATGGACTATCAGTTTTGTGCCTGGTTTAGCTTTCTCTATTACCAGCGTCCCTCGAAATCAGGCGAACCCATTCCGACATTAGAAGTACTTGTAGTTGACACCCCCAAGTCAAGGACGAGAAGTCAACATTTTCGTCCAACTGACCTTTATTGTAGGGGTTGAAAGCATATTCAGTGGAACCGGTGTTGCATAATTGTAAGTATATTTACTTATCACTGTAGCGATCACTATACACTCGGTAGTCGAGACCTCATACGTTTCCGAGCCGTGTAAACTTGTACCATTGCTTGTATTATGAGGAATGACTGCGAGGCATATAGCTAGTCACTTTACCTCATACTGCCGTAACTTGGCAATAGAGGAAGCCTCGGTGGTTTAGTGGTTAGACGCAGGCTTGCCGACCCGATGGATCCGAATATTTATAAAAAAAAACTAAACTGGGTACTAGGAAATGTCATGGCCAGTAAAGGCGATCAGTTTGATACTGACCTTATAACCCACCGAGTATCGGTTGGTCTATAAAATATAGGTCCAGCACCATCTGCTCAGTACACCTTAAAGGACCCTTTGCTCTCTGGCAAACAGTAGAGTCCAGTAAAGAGAAAAATCGAGGTAACTGAACACAATAAGGACACGCCTACAGAACCAGTTATGTTAACTTGTTTTACTGTGTTATTACAAGTGGCATAACTTCAGCCACGCACCTTGATACTCCGAAACTAGCCAAATGGAATGCTTTGTCTGTAATCGACCCCCGGACCTTTACTTGAGCAAACGGCTGAGTTGCTGCTCCTATGCAGAGCCATTCTTTTATTACTAAAATTGCGCCCCGGTCTGAGAGGATAATATTATTTACGTGAGGGTCGAGCGATTTTTTCCTATCTGTTGGTCTTATTAAGAGATTTGCGAAGCTGAAGAAAATGATGGTGAATACGACCATACTTTCACTGACTACAAAGCGGCTACATAGTTCCTTGATTCCGGCTTATTCAGGTGTTCTCATGAGGGCCTCGTAAACGGAAATATTTTATGCATCAACACCGGCTCAATACGCCAGGTAATCTGGTTGTTAAAGACAGCACTGACGGAAGTAAACAAATGATGGTCTAAATCGGCCATTTAGCGGATGGGATGTGGAGAAAAACCCGCAGAAGCGAAAACCTTGACAAAATACAGATGGACATCCTGCGTGATTATCTCCATGTGAGGTGATGCGAGACCCACACGGGTGATGGTAAAATGGCTCCACTGGTGGGGCCATCCGGCGACAACTGCGCATCCAATAAACCGTCAAAGGCGGCGCCCAGCAGGCACAATTTCTTTGCCTGTTTCACCCCCTGAAACAGCTGTCTCGTCGCCAATATGAACACTCAATGCCGGGGAACCGCTTCCCGTCGGGAGCACGTCATTTTGAAGACCCCCAGATCTATTCGTTTGTCACAACATTTTTATTTGTCCTAGAACAGCGTTCCCTTTGACCGCACTGCCACACAAATCATTGTACGCATCCTCCCACTTATTGTTGCCGAGCCCAAGGCACAAGCACTTCTGCTATGTAGACTGCTCCAGCTTCAGTGCCTGGGGCGCTTTCCTTTGTCTCATGAAAGGAGTACAAAGGACTGTGATCTCAGGTGACTTCTGTTTACAAACTAAAAAAAAAAAAAAAAGAAGGACCGTCGATCAGAGAAGATCCCAACAGTAATTTAGATAGAGTTGAATCTTACATCCCCATACTAAAAGTACCATGGTAGTACCAGTATTTGTCCAACACTGATTCTTCGTGGATTAGATGGTAGTTACCTGCAGATGTTGCCATTGCAGAATCGATACATATTTTTTATATCTCGAACGATCTTCTTAAAGTTAACAGAGCTTGACTAATGTTGCATTTTCAATTTACCCTCTTTCTTTACAGTTTTCTATGCTGGATTACAAGTTTTTGATCTCGTGCTGACATCTTGTTTTGCTTTAATTGTAATTATATTTGTTCTCTATTTATTATTCATATTTTATTGTTCTTTATTCTAATGCGGCCTTCCTCCATTCCTTTCTTATATTTTATTCTGGTTTCCACGCCAATCGCCTTTCAATATACTTCGATATTTGCATCGTCATTTCTTTGTCATTTGCTCATTTTCGTTGTATGCCATTGGTAGCGATTATGTAATCTGTGACATAGAACTTAGGAATTACCATGATTCATTCGAATGCAAATTTGCACCCAGCAGACAGACAGACAGACTAAAATACACACACACACACACAGAGACAGACAGACAGACAGACAGACAGACAGACAGAAAGATATAGAGACAGACAGATATAGAGACGAACAGACAGACAGATAAAAAGAGAGAGAGCGATAGATAGATAGATAGATAGATAGATAGATAGATAGATATATAGATGGATGGATGGATGGATGGATAGATAGATAGATTGATTGATAGATAGATAGATAGATAGATAGATAGATAGATAGATAGATAGATAGATAGATAGATAGATAGACAGATAGACAATCATACAGAAGTATTAACAGACGCACTGAGGTCCACTGGGTGCATGGTGCTGGCCCCATTAATTCTAAAGATCACTCGATATTCGATGCTTGATGTTGTCACTGTCAAGCCGGCCGACTTTACTGTCCAGTACTCAAAATGTACTTTCCTTTGCTTCTTGCATCTTCAGGTAAATCATACACATACAGTAGATTTACTTTACAATTTTCATCACTTCTATAAGTAGATCATACATATTGTGCAGTTTTACTTTCATGGGCTCATCGCATCTCCATTTAGATTAAACACATTCTGTAGATCTGCTTTGCTATCTTAATCACATCTCTATGTAGATTATATGCAATCAGTAGATGTAAATTGTTCTATTCTCGTCACCACGTGACATGCAAACCCGCATACCGCGTTAGAATTCAACTACAGGAAAACAAACTGCCTTGTGTTGATTTTTAACAATAATATGAGCGTCGGTTGTTCAGAAAGCAGTGACAAACTACTGAACGTAAACCTGCCTAGTAAATCACAATAAGTCACAATATGCTGGGTTGATTTACAGAATGTATATATATATATATATATATATATATATATATATATATATATATATATATATATATATATATATATATATATATATATATATATATATATAACACGGATTTAGTATAGATTGAATTTCAAAAAGTAAAATCATAGAGAAATAAAGGGAAAGGGGGGGGGGGGGAGTAAAGGTAAAGGTAAAAAAGGCAAAAGGGAGATGGTCACTTCAACTGATATTGGCGGGACTATCTAGATAGCAAAGTCCCTTCCCACAGTAAACAAAGAAAGTATCGCTAACCGTTTATTGTCAGTTTTATTAGAAAGTAATAATGGCGATGGGCAAGTAAATTCTGGCAAAATAATAATGATAATTAGTCGTATAACTGTATAGATGATGACGAGGCAGTCGTGGCTGAGAGGTTGTGGATCTGCCTTAAGCTCACAAGATAGTGATTTTATTCCCTAAATATCAATGGGAACATTCCTCAAGAACCTTTGATACCTAATCATATGACTCGCTCCCTTGATCTCTTGCGTATTACGATAGGATTAAGGCGAAAAACAGACAGTACCTTGTGCAGCAAACGTTGCACGTATTAAAAATCGAATATTAAAAAAAAAAAAAAATTAATTAAAAACGACGGTTAGGAATAGGAAACAGTATCCTGGAAACAATGTTAGGAAAGACAACTTACACAGGGGTGGGGATCTTGTTCCTGGATGGGATCCGTCTACAGAAATCTAATCTGACACAAATCCATACCAAAGTCGGACACTGCCCTCTGAGGTACATAGCTAGGTGTAACCCACTGCCATGGAACCAGGCACGAAGTAGAAGTACTACATGGTATAGTTTTAATGACTGTGCCAGTCCAACCTATTATGTTGCTCCAAATTTACAGAGGGTGAATACAAAACATGGAGCGGCAATATTTTCAAATACTGCCCAGTCATTAAAAATACACCCTATATAAGCAGAACAGGGAACGGAAGTGAGCAATTTAGACAGGACAAAGAAATCAATTAAGTGATTAAGTTTCATGGAGTTATTAATCATCTTAAGCGTCTTCCAACATCTGCATGGGTTTATATATCCCCGAAATGCTGTCATTGCTTTATAATATAACAGGTCTGCTACCATATTAACAACATTTAATGCATAACTGTGAGACACACCCACTTCCCATTTTCTGCCATCTATTTTTATTTGGTACAAACCTACTTGTTTGTTTGACACTGAATCTGGTAAAGACTGCCGAATTATACGTCTGGAAGCGGAGACTGAAACCGACATGACTGGACGAAGCTTGTCAAGAGCTAGGCAAGAACATTCAACTAGAGTTAATGAAAGAAATACAGATAGATAAAGAAGTTGTGAAGAAATGCATCCGGGAGGACCATCGAAATAAATGATCTCTCAAACTGTAAGATAGCTATCACACTAACAGCCAGAGACACGCAGGAGAAAACCCACAGTGCTTTCCTTCTTTCTTTTTTTTTTTATATTTTACTCTGCCCGTCATAAAATAGAATAAGGCAGCAATTGTGTGTAATAACACCACTCAATGGATAATGACACCGACGTTTCTGGGGATTGCTGGAAATACGAGAAGACATCAAACAGCAGACTCGAGCAACCGTCCCAGCAATGACGACCTACTGGGCGATATGAAGCTCAGAGAGCTAGAATATATAATGGCAAAAAATGGCCCACATAAAAATTATTACATGAAAGTACTAGCTTAACTCCGCCGGCTACAGCGATTATCGCTATCCGTAATCAACATGTGTAAAGATGAAATAAAAGCAACACAGAACACGGCATTGTTTTGTTGGCTGATTCCTGAGTTTGTAACACGTTCATCGGGTGTGCTGTATAAAAGATCTATTCATACAGCTGCCCGTAAATCTCGAGCGTTGACAGTAGTGTAAATACATCATGGAGAAATTTGTTTTTTCTTGCCTTTAACTCACGCGTAGTCCATACACTCGCTAACACTTCTAGTGCACTAGACTGATTATTGCGTGTGGCTTGAAGAGTGTATTATGCAGTAAGTCACTATTCGCTGAATGTAAGAAAGAGAGTGCTGAAATGCTATGTAGAATCAACTTTGCTATATGGCAGTGAATCTTGGAATGTAAATGAACAAATTAAGAAGAAATTAGAAGCAACAGAGATTTGGTTCCTGAGACGAATGTTGCGAATTCCTTGGACTGCCAGAGTAACTAACAACGACTGCCTGAAACAGGCTAATGAAACTAGAACATGATATACAACAATAAGGAAGAGACAAACATCTTTCTTCGGTCATGTGATGAGAAGAGAGGTATTGGAGAACATCATGACAACTGGAAAGATCTACGGGAAGAGAGGCAGAGGCAGACCAAGAGAAATGATGCTGGATGGATTGAGACGGTGGCATGGAGGAAGATCATCGGCAGAGTTGATCTAGAACACCAACGACCGAGATCTGTGGAGAGCCATGAACGCCTACGCCAGATGGCAGGGCACTTGATGATGATGATTACCTTTCCCTGTTACAATTGTCCCTCGCCATCAGGCTAACCCACTCCGACTTCAGAGGTACTTGTAATTTACGTTCCCAAGTCAAGGACGAGAAGTCAACATGTTAGTCCAACAGACCGTTGTGGGGGTTGAACCCACTACCTCGGTATCAACACACCGGAAGTTTAAGAACGAGCGCTCTTATCCATTCGGAAGAAGTGATATCAAAAATTTGCTATAGATTTGAACCTAAACGAAATTGAGGAAGACTCGGTCAAAAGGCTTAATTAAGGTCTATTTACGGGACTTTGCAGGTGACCCCAGCATTTATTAGCTCTGTGTAATCTTCTAGGCAATGTTTAGTTAATTAGTTTGTCATTGCTTTCTAAACGGGCGGCGCCACGTACCATCGATTGCTTCAGAAAACTTGTCTTCACACACATACGCGCTCACACACACACTTACACAGCCGCGCGCCTCACACACATACATCACACACACACACACACACACACACACATACATACATACATACATACATACATACATACATACATACATACATACATACACACATACATACATACATACATACATACATACATACCTACATACATACCTACATACATACCTACCTACATACATACATACATACATACATACATACATATACACACACACACACGCACACATACACCACACACACACACACACACAAACACACACACACACACACACACACATATATATATATATATATATATATATATATATATATATATATATACATACGCACACACGCATACACACACACACACACCCGCGGGCGCACACATACACCACAAACACACTCACACAAACACGAAGACAAGTAGTAAGTCACACACACTTGTTCACGCCTTGTGGAGTTTTGGGAACGTGATTTTAAACCTATATATTTATACACCAATCAACACCCTATGGCTGGTCTTTCAATATCTGGCTGGCCGTCTTTACATCCAGGGACGTTACTTGGTGCCCCTTTAAGATGGGTCGTTCTGGGATTCCAACTCAGTTTCTTGTATGTCTGTGGATGTCGCTGTTTCTTGCATGAATATTTTGTGTAGTTGTTGCTTGTATGTCTGTGGATGTAGTTGTTTCTTGCATGAATATTTTGTGTTGTTGTTTCTTGTGTGTCTGTGGGTGTAGCTGTTTCTTGCATGAATATGTAGCGTAGTTGTTTCTTGTATGTCTGTGGATGTAGTTGTTTCTTGCATGAATATTTTGTGTTGTTGTTTCTTGTGTGTCTGTGGGTGTAGCTGTTTCTTGCATGAATATGTAGCGTAGTTGTTTCTTGTATGTCTGTGAATGTAGTTGTTTCTTGCATGAATATTTTGTGTAGTTGTTTCTTGTGTGTCTGTGGGTGTAGCTGTTTCTTGCATGAATATGTAGCGTAGTTGTTTCTTGATGTCTGTGGATGCAGTTGATTCTAGCATGGATATTTTGTGTAGTTGTTTCTTGTATATCTGTGGATTTAGTTGTTTATTGTATGTCTTTGGATGTAATAGTTTCTAGCATGTCTCTGGATGTAATAGTTTCTAGCATGTCTAAGGATGTAATAGTTTCTAGTATGTGTGTGGATGTAATAGTTTCTAGTATGTGTGTGGATGTATTAGTTTCTAGCATGTCTGTGGATGTAATAGTTTCTAGCATGTCTGTGGATGTCGTAGTTTCTAGCATGTCTGTGGATGTAATAGTTTCTAGCATGTCTGTGGATGTAATAGTTCCTAGCATGTCTGTGGATGTAATAGTTTCTAGTATCTGTGTAGATGTAATAGTTTCTAGTATGTGTGTGTACTGTAATTGTTTCTAGCATGTCTGTGGATGTAATAGTTTCTAGCATGTGTGTGTACTGTAATTGTTTCTATCATGTCTGTGGATGTAGTTGTTTCTTGCATGTTTGGGTGGCATAGTTGTGTGGTGTGTTTGTTTCATAGATGTCCATGCACTAATCAATAGTTCGTTGGAAAGTCTGTCTGTCTGCCTCTCAGTCTGTCTGGTTGTCTGTATGTCTTTCATATATGTTAAAGGACGCAGCAGACATTTGAAAAATGGAACTCGAAACGGATCATTCAATCTGTACACAGTAGAACAATAAGCTATACATTTGGCCATTTAGACATCCTTTTTTGTTTTGTCTTTGAAGTATTTAGTTTTGTTTTAAAATTATATTTAACACACACACACACACACACACACACACACACACACACACACACACACACACACACAAACACATGAAAAACACCATCACCTGATTATTGTTTTCTGTTTCCTCCCCAGGTCAACCGTCCTCTTACCATGAAGAAAGACGGAATCCAGACCCGAAACCGGAAAATGTCCACAAAAAGCAAAAAGGGCAAAAAAGGAATGGTAGCCATGTCTGATTTTCTGCGGGACAGCAAACCATTTCCTGGTTTTGGCGGGCATTCTTTCAGTCCGTCCATGCATTCACTGAACCCTTACATGAACCACATGGGAAGCCAGGCTATGGGAGGAGGCTACCATCACCATCAGATGGGAGGTGGACTCGGCGGTGGACTTACAGGTGGTCTTGGAGGAGGCTTCCCCAACAGCTTTCCATCCACACTACAGTCCCCGTCCTTCGCCTCCTCCTTGCAGTCGACTCATTTTCCTTCTTCACTGCAGTCCCCACCATTCGCTTCATCGTACGGGGCCATCACAAATATGTCATCCGGCGGCCTAAATTTAACAACTTCCAACATGGTAGGGGCCATGGCATGAAGCAGCCGCTGGACATTGGTCAGGGACTGATTACGCTTGGATTTTACAGACAGACGATCAGTGTGATGGTGGTACAAAATGATACTGACGACGTGGTTAAGTCAACCGAAAAACTGCTCCTGTATATTCATCACTGGCAGATTTTCTTCTACCAAAAGTTAGTCACAGCCATGATATTAACTTTTCTAGTGTGTCCGAAATAATACTCGGGGATACTGGAGTCATTCTGACGGTGATTCTTCAGTGTTATAAAGACGAACCGGTCGACTTCTTTGCATTGTGCTTGACCAAATCCTTAAACGGCCCGCCGCTTGCCGAGAGCATCACATACAGCACGAACTCTGTAGCCCCAGCGATGATCTCCAGGCGTTTCCTGGAAAACTGAATTCGTGCTCTGGACTATGCAGTCCGGGGAACAAACTCACAACCTTCAGTGTTATAATCTACGTGAAACGCATGCTAGACATGGATGTAAGATAAATATGAAGTGCTGACCAAGCACATACATGTACAACTGGAGATGATCTAACGGCGTTGTTTGAGATTGGCTTACTGATACAAGGATCTAGGTTCATCCCATACAAGCAATGGGATAGATATCATTCCGGCCAGCAGAACTCTGCGCTCGATCCGGACCTGTCAACTGTGTACCTGAAATTATCCGAGAAAGGTAGAAGTTACTAGCATGGTGATTCAAGATATAATAAACATTGTACCATCTATATCTGCACTGACATGAAAACAAGTTTAAGATGTGGAATTTTGCCGAAAGTTTTCTGTTCACGCTGTGCAAGAGGCATTCTCTTAGTATGAATTTCGTGTACCATGTTAACAAGTGGAATATCCCATTACGTGCTTCTACACGAAAACAGTAAACAATAAAACAAAAATCATGATTATATGTGCACGTATGATTCGATGCAGGAAATAGTAACTACTTGTGGGATTTTCCAATTATAACTGGACAAGAAATGAACCGTGTGAAGCATACGAATGAATTTTGAAGTCTACCCATGCTTGGTCTGTGTGACGAGCTTCAGCATAAATTTACTGATGGCAGCCGCGGTAGCGCAGTCGCTAGATGCCCGGCTGCCAGCCCGCTGGACATGAGTTCGATTACCATCGGGACGTATGTGAATTTTAAAAATTGACCTATACTACCAGGTCGACCTAGGCTAAATGGGTACCGGGCAATGTCTTGGGAAGTAAAGACGGCCGGTGCGATACTGACCTTATCACCCACCATATGCCGACAGATCTACAAAATATGGGTCCAGCACCATATGTCCAATGCATCTTAAAGCGTGTGAAAGAGTCCTTTACTTCTTCAGGAATCCCTGTAAAGTCGACATGCTACAAATGTACAACCCCGCCTATCTCTCAACAGCTGCTAAATTGCGACCATAAAGTCAACAAAGAAGAGGCTATTTACTGTATTCGTAAAAAAAAAATAAACGATTATACACATACGCCAAGGCTTCAACCATTAGGCATCTAATACCAGTGAAATACAGACAGAAAGACGTCATTGTCATTCTGCGATTACCATGGGGATAACAAATGCTCCACACTCGAACAGTATCAGTGGCTATGTGTGTTATGTATGTCAGCCAAAATATGATTCATCTACACACTTCATATGATATATAACTCTACAGAGACGCAGCGAAATATGTCAGGCAATACATTGTGAAACCTATTCATTGTGGCTTCTGCGTGTAAAAACAATACTAGCCATAGCACAAACTATTGATGCGTGGCCGAGAGGTTTAACACGCATACACTTTCACTTTTGACTTTTGTGGGTTCTTTTCGTGCGACGGTCAATTGGAATGAAATGACTTCTCTCCAGGAAAGCAATGACCAACTACTGAACGTAAATTTACCTATTAAGTTACACACAGCCAACAGGGGCTGGGGATTGATTGCAACGTCCTGTAAAGAACATGTAATCTCCAATACAACAAATTCACTGGTGTGAAAGTGAAACTATATTACAGGAGACAGTGCGGCGTGGTTCCAGTTTGAACATTGTTTATGAAATAACTAATAAGAAATGGGGCAGGATTGAAGATTGTATATGAAATAAGTAATAAGAAATGACACATGATTGAAGATTGTATATGACCTAACTAGTAAAGAACTGTCCAGGATTGAAGATTGTATATGAACTAACTAATAAGAAATGGCACAGGATTGAAGATTGTATATGAATTAACTAAGAAATGGCACAGGATTGAAGATTTTATATGAATTAACTAGTAAAGAACTGTTCAGGATTGAAGATTATATGTGAACTAACTAATAAGAAATGGCGCAGAGTTGAAAATTAATGTAAACTAATAAACTAATAAGAAGTGGCACAGGATTGGAGATTGTATATGAATTAACTAATAATAAATTGTGCAAGATTGAAGACTATAAGAAAAAAGTAATAAGAAATGGTGCAGGATTGACGATTGTATATGAAATATATAATATGGATTGTATATGAACTATTTAATAAGGAGTGTTTATGAATTATCTAATAAGGATGACTGTTGTAGGCTATTCATTCATGTGACATTATTTCAGTTTGATTTATTAGGTGTTAATGTATATCAAAGAATACCCCAATAATGTAAAGTGGTGTTTGCAATTGTTCTCAAGACATACCTTAGCGGGCATGGTATGGAAAATGCCAAGAGCATGCAGATTAATATGGTTTCAAGTTCAAACCTTAGGCAGAGGGTCTCAGTATAGAGATCAACCAGTGTGGTCACGCCCAGAAAGAAAGCATTGGCAAGCTACCTTTACATATGCCTATAAAATTAGCAGCCAAATAAATTGCCAAGAAAGATACATGTCTTATTCAAAAGGCGATTCTTGGCGACATCAAGCAAATTCTGTGTTTTGTCAACCAAACCAGCTATTCAGAAACGGTTGGATCTTGTTTTGACGGTTTAAACATAGAAAAAAGAAATACATTAAAGTTTCTATATATTTCGTGTTATTTTATATTTATGTAACAATTTTTTTTGGTTGTAAAGATCTTTTATTCGATATTGATAAAATTGGCACTTTTGTGAACACGATGTTTCTGGTTTATCAATTACTGCAAGGAGAATAAAATAAATATATAGCACACATTAGTGTTTTGTACATTTGATTGTTAGTTCATTATTATCATCCAATAAATAATATCTTCAGTTAAAACATCTCAATGTATTGAAGTATTTGGGTCCTGTAACATTATCAGATGGAAGATGTATTAACTGATTATGTGAAAAGGGATGATTAATCAACTTAAGCAATTTCCTGTATCTGCCATGAGATTATATATCACATAAATGTTGTCATTGCGTTATTTTAAAAAAAAAAAAAAAAAACAGTCGCTAAAATGTCGATATTTAATTGCACCGGGTTTTTTTTATACCATATGGCTCGGTCTCTTTCCACAGCGCGGAAAGCGTCGCACAAAGCACGAACTTCGTAGCTCCAGCTACGACGTCCAGGAGTCTCCGAAAAAAATTGCTGTCGTGAGCCAAAAGATGCAGCCCTAAATCGAACCCACAACCTCCGGAGACCGAGCCAAAACGGCTTGAATACTTCGCCACGGAGACTCCCAGGTCTTTGTGTTTTAATACAACATATCTGGCACCGTATTAACAACATTTAAGTCATAACTGTGACAACATTCATACTTCCCATTTTCCGCCATCCATTTTTGCTTGACCCAGACCTAATTTTTTGCTTGGCACTGAATCTGTGAAGGAGTTAAATAAGACTAGCCCAATAGAAGGCAGCATTTCACAAGAGAAAGACAATTCTCTGCACATGATGTCTGTCAATGGATGTGAGGACAAGAGTTCCAAACAACTATATTGTGCCCAACCCCCACAATAACACGGTTATTATTAAATTGTTGCCTTTGACAGCTATTTCTAACTGTCAAACCGTCAAGACACGTGATGCAAGTCACGCCCTCTTCGCAGAGGTCAGTACAGGCGAATGGATAAGAGCACAAGTTCTTAAACATCCGGTGTGCTGATACCGAGGTAGCGGGTTCAACCCCTACACTGGTCAGTTTGACTAAAATCCTTGCCTTTTTTGGACGTAAATTATAAGCACCTCAGAAGTCGGAGTGGGTTAACCAGATGGAGAGGGACATTGGTAATAGGAGGAGCTAATCCACACGCGCCGGCTTCGTCGCTTAGAGGTTATGACTTTTCTCCGTAATCTCGTATACTCTCGTCGGTAACGTGATGATGGTGAGAATCAGCAGTGGTTCGAATCGCATCGGTAACTTACGGAGTAGGTGAGCCGGCCGCTCAGAAAGCAATGGCAAACTACTGAGCGTAATCTTGCCAAGAAGTGAACATACAGCTGAAAGATGCTGGTGTTGACAGCGATGTCCTGTAAAGGATATGCAAAAGAAATAAAAACATCCACACGCAACCAAATAAAAACGGTCCAGTGCAATAGAAGTAGTAGCACGTCTGTGAACTTCGATTGAGTTAAAAAAAAGAGTGAGCATACTTAATAAAAAAAAAACACGCACACACGCACGCGCGCGCACACACACAAACCTACACGCATGCGCGCGAGTGCACACACATACACACACACAAACGAGGTGACAATTGAGCATTTATTTTGTACAGGTCTGGAGGTGTATTGGGTATATCACTAAGGTAAAAAGTAAAGGACACTTTTAACACTTCTTAAGGCGTAATGGCCGGTTTCCCTGGCCTAAGGCCTTTTTCCGTAATCCCGTATATTCTCGTGAGTAACGTAACCTGCTCGAGAATCGGTAGCGGTTCTCGCCGCGTTGGTAACTTACGGGGTATGTGAGCCGGTTGCTCAGAAAGCAATGGCAAACTACTCAGCGCAATTTTTGCCTAGTTCATCAACAGCGCTGAAAATGCTGATGTTGACTGCAACGTCCTGAAAGGGATATGCAAAACAAGGCGTAATGTGTTTGTTAGTAACTTTAAAAGTTAAGGACTTTTTACACACGCTTTGAGGCGTTTGATGATGAAAAAGTAAAGGAACCTTGTTTACAGTCCTTAAAGCGTATTAGGTATATGGTACTAGCAACTTATTTGTATAGAAAAATTGGCAAATATTTGGCTAAGTTTTCAATATCATGCCGGTCGTCTTTAATTACCAGAACATGTTCTGGTACCAGTGTTGAATTCTGGGTCAGCCTCCAAGCTGAGGTCGGTCGTTAGCTGACTGCTCTAAACAAACATGGCGCTAGAACTGTGAACACAATACACTTCATTGCGTGGGTAAAGATCCTTTACTAACATGTAATGGCTTGTAGGAGTACACATGTGTTGTTTATGATTCACGAATGATGATGACCATTTTTTTAATCCAGTGGGGTTGAAAGTATGGAGCCATGAGTTCTAAGGTGGCTTATAAGGTCTATTTTGGCTAGAAATGTTCTTTGACAATGTGGGCAAAGAATGCTTGACGTTCCAGGAGGAGGATCTCCTGCAGTGGTTTTTCTGTCCAACCTTTTCTTCACAGCTCTTGCCCTGGTTGCTTCACGGGTGACTGCACCTTTGCGTAATGATGTACGCCACGAATTACGGTCTTTGGCAGCAGTCTCCCAAACATCATGATGAATTCCAAAAGCTTTTAGTGAGATCTTCAGAGTGTTTTTAAAGCGGTTACTCTGGCCGCCTTGGGAGCATCTACCATAAAGCAGCTCGCCGTAAAAAAATTTGTTTAGGGAGTTTGTGATCTAGCATGCGAGTCAAGTGATCAACCCAACGAATATGATTCTTCATTAGTAGAGTGTGATACTGGGCATGGACGCTCTTTCTAGGACTTCAGTGTCTGGGATCTTGTTTTGCCATTTAATCTTCAAGAGCTTCCTAACACAGACTGTGTGGAAGTGATTTAAAAGGAGTACACATGCAGACAATGAGAAACATATATTAAGAAAAAGTTTTTAAAGGCAAGATGATAAATTTCATTACACGGGGTTTTATCACCTATAACTCGGTCTTTAGCTGCAGGGAGGCCATCCAAAAGCATCGCACAAAGCACGAACTTCGTAGCTCTAGCGACGACCCCTATGGGTCTCCGATAAAGCTGCTTTCGTGAACCGAATATCGTAGCCCGGAATCGAACCCAGAACCTTCGGAGCTCGAGGCAGACGGCGTAACCACTCTGCCACGGAGACTCCTAGATCTAGAAATACAGATCTACATTAAGAATAAGCAGATACAGAGATCTACATTAAGAGCCAACAGATACACAGATGTATATTAAGGGCAAATAGATACATAGATCAACATTTAGAGCCAACAGATACAAACATCTACATTGAGAGCCATCAGATACATAGATCTACATTAAGAGCCAATAGATACAGAGATCTACAGTAAAAACAATAGATACATAGATCTACAGTTAGAGCCAATGGATACAGAGATCTACATTAAGAGCAAATAGATACATAGATCTACATTTAGAGCCATCAGATACAGACATCTACTTTGAGAGCCATCAGATACATAGATCTACATTAAAAGCCAATAGATACAGAGATCTACAGTAAAAACAATAGATACATAGATCTACAGTTAGAGCCAACAGATACAGAGATCTACATTAAGAGCAAATAGATACATAGATCTACATTTAGAGCCATCAGATACAGACATCTACATTGAGAGCCATCAGATACATAGATCTACATTAAGAGCCAATAGATACAGAGATCTACACTAAGAGCCTACAGATACACAGATCTACATTAAGAGCTATCTTCTTTCCCTGTACAGTGAAAATATTTTCAGAAATGTTGACGATATGGAAGGAATCATCATTGAAGGACATAACATCAATAACATTAGATATGCGGATAATACAGTATTAATTGCTGACAAGGGTGCTGAGTGGTCTCGAGGTATGGTGTTCGCCTCGAGTGCTGGAGGTCCCGGATTCAAGCTCCTGTGAGGACCGGGATTTTTTCATGTGGACTTCAAGTAACAATATTTCCCTTGGTTGCTGGGCAGTGAGATCGGACGCCCGTGTGTATTGTTGCGCACGTAAAAAATCTTTTGATAGTTGGAAATCGAAAGAGAGTAGCCTAACGGCGCTGTCCGGGGAAAATTTCGAGTTAAAAATCTACCCAAAGTATTTCAGGATCCTCGCCGGTGCTACGGAGTTCGTGCACTGAGCTGAGAGTCTCCGGACTCAGGATTGAGCACTTATGGGTTACACCCGTGTGCCGTGATGTTGATTCGTCGACTAAACTAAACAAACTATACTAGATACGAGATCTACATTAAGAGCCAACAGATACGGAGATCGACATTAAGAACCTACAGATACATATATCTACATTAAGAGCCTACAAATACAGATATCTACATTAAGAGCCAACATATACAGATATCTACATTAAGAGCCAAGAGATACATAAGTGTACACTAAGAGCCAACGGATACAGAGACATATATTAAGAGCCTACAGATACCGAGATCTACAATACGAGCCAGAAGATACAGAGATCTACAATACAAGCCACCAGATACACAGATATACAATAAGAGTCAACAGATACAAAGATCTACATTACGAGCCAGCAGATATAGAGATTTACATTATGAACCTAAAAAAGTCGCTTAAAAGTCGACAGGGTCGACATCATTGTACCGGGTTTTATCGCATTTGGCTCGGTCTCTTTCTGCAGCGCGGAAAGCGTCGCACAAAGCACGAACTCCTTAGCTCTAGCGACGACGCACAGGAGTCTCCGAAAAATGCGACACGTGAACCGAAGGACGTGGCCCGGAATCGAACCCACAACCCGGAGCCCGAGTCAAACGGCTTGACCACTTCGCCACGGAAAAAAATAATATAATAGTTCATAATGTCTCTGTATTATGAATACAGAGACATTATGAACCTACAGATACATATATTTACATTAAGAGCCAACAGATATAGATATCTAGATTAAGAGCCAACCGATAAAGAGATCTACCATAAGAGCTAACCGATACAGAGATCTACAATAAGAGCCATCCGATACAGAGATCTACATTACGAGTCTACAGATACAGCGATCTACATTAAGAGCCAACATATATAGATATCTACATTAAGAGCCAACATATATAGATATCTACATTAAGAGCCAACATATATAGATATCTACATTAAGAGCCAACAGATACACAGATATACATTAAGAGCTAAGAGATACAGAGATCTACATTAAGAGCCAACAAATACAGAGATCTACATTACGAGTCAGCAGATAGAGAGATCTACATTAAGAGCCAACAAATACACATACTTAGTTAGCATAATATTATCTAAAGATCTAAAGAAGTTTAAAGGCGAGAAATTCGACTTCATCGCATCGTACTGTATCCCATGTGGCTCAGTCTCTTTCCACAGAGCGGCCTGTAGAAAGCGTCGCACAGAGAGCAGCACATCCATGGCTCCAGCGATAAGAATTGCACTGGCGAACTGAATGACGGAAGCTGGAAGCGAACCCATAATCTTCGAAGCGCGAGGTAGGCGACTAAACCACTTGGCCACGGGTGGGTGGGGGGGGGGGGGAGTAATCTTTACAGATACTTAACATAGATACACAACAGACACCATGAATGTTGGACAGATGTTACAAATATTACATAAAACACACGTGACAATAGAAGCAAAACGAGCATTGGTCAAACACAATTAGTCCCGCCTCAACGGCTGACTGGCCATCGTTGCTTGATGAAGTGGGCACTCTTAAACATTACACTGTCAAAACTGTCATCTACTGCCTAGAGTGCCTTACAGTGTAGGGTAATGATATCTTGAGCCTGAGGAGTTACACAATACGTGAAAATATTAATGTCCTTTTTTTTTTGCTTTGATGACCGGGCAGCTTCGGAAGCTTGTCTTGTTCCGGACGTATTGGTGTTACGTTTCCTCTGGAGTAAACTAGGGAGGTCGAGAGAGGAATCATGCTGCATGGACATCACATGATCTTTAAATTCAGCCTAGGCTTTGTGCTTTGGAGAGTTATAACCCCACTCCTGGTCCCCATTCTATTTTACAAGCTATCGTCTATCAAGGCGGTATAGTACCAGTTACTAATGTCTTTTTAGTAGCGTTGTCACCTGGCAAACATTTTTATACCCATTCTGCCACTGTTCTCCTCCCCTCCCCCTCCCACCACCACCACATCTTTGTTCTAAGTGCCACACTTAAACATTGACGTAATAGGGAACAGGAACAAACTATTTAAACATAAATAAACTGCATCTCAGGATGTTTACCATTGCAAGGAGGGCAGGATACGAAATGATAATAATAGGAAATAAGCAGACGTGACACCAGCGTTATGAGAACGACAAAATAGTTTGGTAACATCGACGCCATAAAAATCTGCTGCAATCTGTCATGAAATGAAATGTTAAGGGAATGAACGAGTCAAGAATATGGACACACAAAGATATGGTCTGGATTCACCTCAGAAGGATTTACAATGAAGACTGGAAACAGAAAAAACCGGACATTCATTAGTGTCAACATTTGTTGCGGAGATGGTACTGGATGATAATAATGACAGCCAGTATTGGACTTCATAAAAAACGAGTGTTGGAATTCATTAACAGACCATGGTGGACTTCGTGGAAAAAAAAGTGTTGGACTACATCAAAAGTCAGCGTGGGACTTCATCAATAATCAGTGTTGGACTTCATCAATAGTCAGTGTGGGACTTCATCAATAATCAGTGTTGGACTTCATCAAAAGTCAGTGTGGGACTTTCTCAATAATCGGTGTTGGACTTCATCAAAAGTCAGCGTGGGACTTCATCAATAACTAGTGTTAAACTTCATCAACAGTCAGTGTTGGACTTTATCAATATCTAATGTTGGACGTCACAAAAAGCCAATGTTGCATTTAATTAAAGAAAGAGAAAAAAATATAGTTGTGGACTTCAACAAAAGTCAGTGTTGGACTTCATCAACAGCCAGAATATTTCTCAGATACAACGAGGAAACAGCACAACATGTGCATGAATTAATGAATAAATAAATAAGTAAATAAAGAGCGAATGTACACACATCGAATAAATAAAAGGCGATCTCCGTCTGTCTGTCTGTCTGTATGTCCCTATGTCCTTTATGCGCTCGCGAACGGCCCATCCGATTGAGATGAAATTTTCTACACGTCTTCCTTTCATTCCAGATCAGCCCACTGTCATATTTTTTAAGTGTGAAGTCGGCTGCTTACCCAATATTATTTCATTTTTCATTTTTTATTATAATTTCATATATCTCAGGGGACCTAACTCTGTAAAAGTTATTTCAAGGGGCATAACTTTTCTGTATAACTTATAGTCATATTGTGGCATCGTTTTCAAAGATTTATAAACTCTTTGTCCACAGTTATATACCGGCATATGAGTTATAATAAATAATGATACAATCTGTAAGGCATTTTCAAAGTTTTCATAAAATTAATGCATAATGCATAACATTGTAACTCATCTTTTTTTGCTTAAAGAATGAATAAATAATAGTTACCTTATCTCTATCAAGTTTGAAGATTTTATATTTCTTTACACTGTCGCCAACTCTAAGAAGACATGGAACAACTTCAGCCATTATTAAATCTACAGGCATATGCGTTATATTCCTCCTCCTCCTCCTCTCCCCTCCTCCACCTCCTACCCTCTTCCTCTTCTCCTCCCCCTCCTCCCTCTCCCTCCTCCATCCTCCTCTTCTCTCTTTCTCCTCCTCCTCCCTCCTCCTCCCTCTTCCTCCTCCCAGCTCCTACTCCTCCTTTTTCTTCTTCTTCTGCTGCTGCTGCCGCTGCTCCATTTACCCAAGTTAATTGTTGGGGAAGATGTAAAGATCTTTCAAGTGCTCTTTCTAATGCTTTTTGTAAGTTGGTCTTCGTTTATCTAAGGTTGTTCTAACTGCAACCAATAAATGATTAGACAGACAGACAGACAGACAGACAGACAGTCGGGAACGGGAACTTATATGACTACTCATATGAATTAAATGAGATGCTCCCCATCAGGGGCTGGGCGAAGCCGGGCCGGATCAGACCAGATAGACAGACAGATAGACAGACAGACAGACAGATAGATAGTCGGGAACGGAAACGTGAGCTTATATGACTACTTATATGAATAAAATGAGATGCTCCACACCAGGAGCTGGGCGATGCCGGGCCGGGTCAGACAGACAGACAGACAGAAAGACAGACAGACAGACAGACAGAAGACAGACAGACAGACAGACAGATAGTCGGTAACGGGAACGGGAACTTAAATGACTACTTATATGAATTAAATGAGATGCTCCCCACCAAGGACTGGGCGAAGCCGGGCCGGGTCAGACAGACAGACAGACAGACAGACAGACAACAGACAGACAGACAGACAGACAGACAGATAGTCGGTAACGAGAACGGGAACTTATATGACTACTTATATGAATTAAATGAGATGCTCCCCACCAAGGACTGGGCGATGCCGGGCCGGGTCAGACAGACAGACAGACAGACAGACAGACAGACAGACAGTCGGTAACGGGAACGGGAACTTATATGACTACTTATATGAATTAAATGAGATGCTCCCCACCAAGGACTGGGCGAAGCCGGGCCGGGTCAGCTAGTAAGTTAAATAAATAAATGAATTGATTAAAAAACAAATAAGTAATTACATAAATAAACACACATCCATCCATCATGTGCCATCCCGATAAGCGTGGGCGGTCATGTTCTGCCATCTCACTCAATCACTAGAGTCATGGATCTGCTCCGTGCTCCTGTCTCAACCATGCCACGTGGCCAAGCCATCCAGGTAATTACTTCTCGGTCTTCCAATTGGTCTCTTCCCTTCGATCTTGCCAGTTGTCACCAAGTTATCCAAGTCATTTCTTCTCACAATATGCCACACAAAAAATTTTTGTTTACTGTCTACGTCTACTGACTAATCAGTTTACGATCTCCATTTATTTCTTGAAGGACTTGTTCATTGGTTTTTCTGTCTGTCAATGGTACTCTTTGCATTTTCCTCAAAAACCACATTTCCACAGCCATCAGATGTTTTTCAGCTTGAATACTCATTGCATCACATCCATACACAAGTACAGGTTCTATGTAGCACTTCAACACTCTTTTTCTCGTTTCAATTGATATCTTTTTATTGATCAGTATGTTTTTGATCTTGCAAAAGGCTACCTTCGCAATGGTAATTCTTGTTCTAATCTCTTCAAGGCATCTCCCATCAGGTGTTATGACTGTTCCGAGATAACTGTATCGATTCACTTGCTTAAGAATATGCCCATTCACTCGTATATCACATTGTGGTATTTTCTTCTTCCCAGTGACGACCATAATCTGTCTTCTTAATATTCAGTTCTAACCCTAGTTGTTCACTGTATGCAACAACCGCATCTACTAAATGTTGCAGGTCCTGTTCATTGTCCGCAATCAAGACTGTATCATCTGCATATCTAATGTTATTGATGCATTGACCCCCAATGTTTATTCATTCCATTTCTTCAATATTTCTGAAAATATTTTCACTGTACAGGGAAAACAGATCTGGAGACATTACACATCCCTGTTTCACACCTCTTTTAATAGGCTGATATTGACCTACATCGTTATCAATTCTGATAGCAGCTTGTTGTTTCCAATATATGTTTTCTTTACAAGTCTAAGGTCTTTCCCATCAATTTGTAGACTTCAAGCATCCTTATCATGTCGACATGTCTCACTTTATCGAAAGCCTTTGTGTAGTCAATAAAGCAAAGATATAGATCTTTGTTTACTTCTATAGAACGTTCAATTACTTTCTCAGTCTATACAAAGCATTTATTGTACCCTTGCCTTCTACAAACCCACATTGTTCTTCTCCTATTTCTGGTTGTATTTTCTTACTAATTCTTTGCCCTCATGATGGATGGAAATGAATAAATAAAAACAACATGAATAAATAAATAAATAAATAAATAAATAAATAAAGTAAGTAAATAATAAAGTAAACTAATAAATGAATCCCCGCTAATCACTGGTATCATGAAGGCTAATAGACTACAATGGCTGGGGCATATAGAAAGAATGGAAGATAATAGGGAAACAAAACTCGCTTACACTCAGGAAATAAATGACCGTAGACCCCGAGGTAGACCAAGAAGGCGGTGGAGAGATAATATACATACAGACCTACAAGCACTTGGAATCAACGACTGGCAAGAGAAGGTCCACCAGAGAGACGAATGGAGACAGATTGTATTTGCAGCAAAGAACCTCAATGGCTCGGAATGCTGAAGAAGAAGAAGAAGAATAAATGAATCAGAAATGTATAAAACGATGAATGAATAAATAAGTAATATATATGCTAATTTATTAATTAATTAAAATTCAACTTAAATGAAAACTGAAATAAATAAATAAATAGACAAATTAAGTAATTAAGAACATAAATAAATAAATAAACAGCTAAATAATATATTTGAATGAATAAATAAATAAATAAATAAGTAAATAAATAAATAAACAAATAGGCAAATTAAGCAAAATATTAAACAAACAAAGAGGCAAATTAAGTAGAAAGAAAATAAATAAACACATAAATTGGCCAATAAATAAAACATAAAAGTATAAATTATTGGATACATTAATAAGTAAATAAATTTCCCGATGAAGTAAATAAATAGACACATTAAGTACATAATTAACCAAATGCGTCAATGAATACTTACACATATAAAAACTAGTCAATAACTAAATATATAAGTACAGTGTCAATAAATAAATATACAAAGATGTGTGTCAATGGGATATGATATTGCACACTGGGAGCCAGTCGCCACTGAACATGTTGGGTGGAGGATAAAGATCAGAAATGGAATTAAGACAAAGGAGAAAATGATTGCAAATGGGTCACACACTGAACGTGTGAGACGTAAGATGGTGCGTGGTTCACATGCATCCATTGTGGACGAACATTTACAGCGAGAATTGATCTGATCAGTCACATTCGCTACCGCTATGGGTTGAAGTTATTATGCCTTTTTGAAGCACAATGTAACAAACTATCGTCTGTCAAGATGGCCAGGTGCCAATGAATATATATACACACACACGCACTCACACACACACACACAAACACACACACACACAAGTAAATAAATAAGAAATGAGTTACACAATGAATCGATTGATTGATTGATTGATTGATTGATTTAGGAACCGACATCACAGCATTCGGGACATTCCCATAAGCGCTCCGTCCCCATCTTCAGCAGCCAGCGAAGAGTTCCAACACTAATAGTTCCAGTAGCAATCTGATTATATGTCCGTCTCGCCTTTCCTCTGAGCGTCGAGCGTCGACCAGATCCCCTCGTCACCCCTCGCTGTCTCATTCTTACCAGACTATGGTGATCCATCTGCTCCTCCGAGGTGTACACGTGCTCCCACAAGGCCGCAACCACGTCTGCCTTGTCATGCATCAACACTCCACCAAGTTTTGCCGAGCCAGCAAATCTGTCCGCCTGTTCATTCCCCAGCACACCGGCATGCCCAGGAGAAAAGAACAATGAATCGAATTATGTGGTTAGTTACTCAAACTTTGAAATCCTACCAAAGCAACGGCTGTCTCTAACTGATTGTCTGCCAAACAAGAAAAGCGTTCCTGACCAAACAGAAATTCAAGGCAGAAAATTTGAAGTAGGGGTGTGTCACAATAATGCTTTTAAAATAGTTAGAATGGTAGCAAATGTATCGTATTACATATCAAATTAAAGAGGATTGCATAGGGAACACGACTGTTTAATAATTACTTGATAGGTTAGAAATATTATGACAACAATGAGAGGTTTAGTAATAACAATTGAAATTAAAGAGGTAAACATTATTTTAAAATGTCACTTACCAAGGTGTTATTTTGTATCCACTGCAGCTAATCCAGTTAAATTTACTGAATAATGTTACACACACCACTTGTGTTCAAGAATATCACAAGAACTGCTCCATAACACGAATAAAACACATTGAAATCATAAAATTTTGAAACACATAATTTTCACACAAAATGGAAAATGTCAGGAACACATCAGGCAGATTACTGAGGAGTAGAGTTAGTTAGTTAGTTAGTTAGTCGACAGATCATCCTCGTTGCACATCGGACCATTCAGTCCATAAGTGCTCGGATCCCCTCCTCAGCAAATCCCGCAGCGTGTAGCGGCTAACGACGCCAGTTCTGTGTTGATTTATCAATCTTCTTTGGCTTCCTGCGTAGTGTTCTTGTTTGGCCACCCCTCTTTTAATTTGCTGCTCTCGCAGTCTGGCCATTGTTGTAGATTCACAGTCATCACTTGGTTCTTGCAAAAGTCTCACTTCTCGTAGAGCATTCAGAATGTCAGCCTGGTCCATGGCGCGTCCGCCCTCAACAGTAGCCTCACCTGCGAGCTTGTCAGCCCGCTCATTTCCTTGTACTCCCGCATGCCCTGGCACGAAGATGAAACTAATCTTTGCCAGCCGAGACCGCTTTAAAGGCAGCAACCATTCTCTTCGGATCGACCCCTCCTCTATCCTCTTGATCATGTTCATTGAGTCGCTAAGGAAACAAGCCCTAGTGAATGTCTGTGTCTCGAGCCACGTTATTGCTTTACTTACTGCCTTGACTTCCATGGTCAGGCTACTTGTGGTTTCAGTGAAAGCACCAGAGTCCTCCTTCACAATTCTCCCTCCGGCCCGAGCTGTAAAGGCCCATGAGCTTCTCACATGTCGGACGACCGACCCATCTGTGTAGATGACCGCGTCACTGTCTAGCGAATTCTCGAAAATCAACGCTTGTACTTCAGCCTCAACAGCAGCCGGATTTTCTTGTCTGCATTTTCTATCTAGTTGGATGCAAACTGAAAAGGATGTGCAGAAGTCTGTTGGCACTTGCACCCACTCCTCGCCAGGTTCTAAGTCCTCAAGTGAACACACCTGTTGAAGAATGTCCTCGGCTTGACCCATCCACGACCGTCCTCTTTTTAACCTGCTGCCCTTCACCTTCCTAATTTCACTATGCAGTGGATGCTGTGTGTTTGCGTTAATTCTGAGGTAGGCACGTGCCCTGCAAACTTGCATTCTCTCTTCAATGGTTGGAAAATCAAGAAGGTAGCGCATCGCCCTGCATGCTGTATCTCTTGTACATCCAAGAATAATGCGCATAGCTTCATTCTGTATCCTTTCCATCCTTTCTATCTGCTTATGGCTGACAGTCAGGATTGCCATTGCATACTCCATCTTGAAACCGGAAGCCCTGAGGAGTAGAGTACTGAGAAACAATATAACACTATTTTCTATTTAGTTATTATTATTATTATTCTAAATTTAATTATTTAAATACACCTTAAATACTTTGTGATAGGCAATGCAATTTAGTGACACAAGTGTGGCCCATTAACACAAGCATAAGTCGGCATGTGCCATCATATTCTGAGGAACTTTCACTGTTAGATTTCTTTTTATATTATGACCGTCTTCTAAATAATTAACTGACTACTGATTAGTTTTAGAATCGTTCACAAAGTCATTTACATCACAATAACTATAATATAAAATTGTTTAAAACGGTAATTTTATTAAAATATATGAGGTCCAGAACCAGAAGGTATTGTCACCTCGAATTTCGAATCAGAAAGAAATGGGGCCATGCGTGTTTTTGTACACGGGCGAAAAGGAAATCTTTCGTTGTAAAGTTTAATTAAATGGGGTACTAAAAATTGCGAAACAAACAGGAGAAATGGAACAAATATAACACTATCTATGCCGAACCGACCTATCGGTTTTTGGGTGCCAAAATAGTGCTTTGGAACCTACCTATCGGTCTGCGGCAGAGAATCAGGCTTTCCTACTGAAGGAATGTTTCTTCTGAGCAATGTGTTCAGGAAACGCGCTATTACTCGCCTGACTGAGAGAAGGTTAGGCATTTGATCCACTACTCAAAGAGCGGTAGGATGGGTTGGGTATACACCATTATCGAGTTTCTCTAAGGACGAAAATACTGCTCTGATAATATCACCCTGAACTGGATCGGAACCGGAAACTGTTGGAGTAAGAAGCAGAAGTTAGTCGTTAAATAATCTTCACTGCACAACAAACCATTCAGTCAATATTTACTTGAATCCCCTCATCGGTATCTTCCTATACGTTTAGCGGTTGACACCATTCCTATGTTAGATGAACATTTCGTCTTTTCCTCGCTGCATAGCGCTCTTGTCTGGCTTCAGCCATTTTGACTTGGTGATTTTGCAGTCGAGTCAATGTTGCAGATTCACATTCAACACATGATTCGTTTAATCGTCCTGTTCCTCTGAGGGCATTCAATATATCAGCCCAGTCCACAGCTCGTCCATTGCCTACAGCAATCTGGCTCGCAAGCCTATCAGCTTATTCATTCCCTCAGCCTATCAGCTTATTCATTCCCTCTAACAGCCACCTGGCTTGGCACACACATGACATCCTAATTCTCCTCATTGTTTTTGAACCCAACCCATCTCGATCTTCCAAAGCATGGTCAGGCAGAAGTTTGCTTGCTTGTGTTGTGTTCGTTGGCTTGAGCTCCAACGCGAAGTCCTGTATGTCGGATGAAGGCATCCTGTTGTCCAACATCAGTGTGATGTCATACATGACCTGAGATTTTAGTGAGTATCCGTTGTCCCATGTCTGGCTTATTGGTGTGCAGACTGGTGGTTCCTCGCCGTACAGGCAGACACTCTCCGACTTCGGAGGAATCGGCGATCCTACTGACTTTAATCAGGACCCCGAAGGGACCTGTTGCCTAGGACGCTCGACGAGGACGCGTCAGTAGGTCTTGGCCAGTATATAACCCGGCCCTGGTGCCTTGGAAACACCTCTGCGTCCCAGGCAGAAGTGATAATTCTAATTCATTTCAAGTCTAGATGTAAATTGCAAGTACTTCAGATGCTGGAGTGAGTTCGCCTGATGGCGAGGGACACTGGTAATAAGGAAAGTTATCCCACATCCTAAAATCAGTCCAGTGCACGTGAAGTAGCAGCACGTGTATGGACTACGCTTGAGTTCAAAAGGGGGGGGGGGGGCGAATGCAAAAAACAAGAAAGTCTAGAATAAATCAAACAACACAATAAGTAATAAGGATATTTAAACAACATAGATTAAAAGTGATATGATTGATTTAATTGCACCGACATTCACCCCATATGGCTCTGTCTCTCTCGGTAGTACGGCAAATAGTCTGATGTGATCACTGCTGAAAGCACCACCTGTAATTCCAGCGACATCCGCCAGGTGTGTTTAGAGAAACCGCACTATTGACCTTAACGAAGCAGTCCGAACTTGAGAACGTGAAGCGTGTGGCTTGACCGCTTGGCTGCGGAGACCACCACCCCTCCTCCCCCCAAACAAAATTATAATGTTTAGAAATGTGAATACTGTAGAGACAGGAGTATTAATCACATTCGCCCCGAAAGGCGAAGTCATTATGTTACAGAAAACAGCTTTACATCGATCGACTAGAAGCCAAACTGTGCGCCAAAACAAAGCTCAAATGTATTACATAATCTGTCTGAAATGTGGGACAGTTGTTCTTTCTTGGTTGTCATATGTTTCATTAAGATCGTATTCGTCGAATCGTTGCTTTCATGATTCGTATTCTCCGATGAATAAGCTATACACCTCTCAGACAACACACCTGCAAGACAGAACACACCTGTACAACTTACACCAGTGGTTCCCAAAATATTTTGTCCCCATTTCAAACTCGAAATATCAAAGGGAACACTGGACGTCGCAATCAAACCCAGCGTTCTCTCTTTGTGATTTTCAAAGCAATTTTAAGTTCAGTAGTTTGCCATTCTTTTCTAAACGACCAAAGCTCTTCTCATCTCATCTCATCTCATCTCATCATGTTCCTCTTGTACCTTGCGGTGTCGAGGTGAAGTATAAACTTCGTGAGAGTGCCCGGTTATGGGCTTCGTATATCGACATTCCCATGGATTCTGTTATTCCCTCCGTCCAGCGTTTACGTGGTCGGCCTCTTCCTCTGTTTCCATCTGGTCTGTACGTCATTGCTTGTTGTGGCATGCTGTTGACTGGTAGCCTACTTGCATGGCCAAACCATTTGACTTGCTGCTTTCTAATAAAATCTAGAGCAGCTTTAACCCCCACTTTAGTCCTGATTTCTTCATTTCTGATCTTATCTCTTCTTGATACGTTGAGTATTCTTCTCAGGAACCTCATTTCTGTTGTTGTGATTTTTCTTTTCTCTTTTTCTGTCATTGTCCAGGTTTGGCATTGGTAGCACAGAGTTGGTAGGAAGATTGTGTTGTAAAGTGCTTTCTTAGTAGTTATTGATACATGTTTGTTCTTTAGTATTGGTGCCATTTGTCCAATGAGTTGATTTGCCTTATTGCACCTATTTTCGATCTCGTCTTCTGATCTGCCATTTGATGATATTATACTTCCTAGGTAATTGAAGCTCTTTACTTGTTTCAAGGGATGTTCGTTTAGGTGAATTGTTGCTGTTTGTTCTTCTTTAGTTATAGTCATTACCTCTGTTTTGCTTGTGCTAATTTTCATGTTATGTTCCCTACACATTTCGTTTAGACTATTCATGTGGTCTTGTAATTCAGCTTCTGATTTTGCTATTAGTGCTTGGTCGTCCGCAAACAGGAGTTCTCTAATGGTTAGATTTGCAGATGGTTCTTCTTCTGTGTTCTCGTCATGCGGTATTCTTGCTGTCTCTGCTTGGCTGGTTTCTTTACATATGTTGTCTATATATGTTATGAACAAGAGAGGGGACAGGACACAACCTTGTCGTACTCCAGATCTTATGGTGAAGGGTTCTGAGTGTCCTCCAGTTGCTCTCACTATGCATTCACTGTTGTCGTATAAACTTCTACATAGGTTTGTTAGATGTGTACTCACTCCATATTGTTTAAGGATTTCCCACAGCTTGTTTCTATCTACCCTATCAAATGCCTTTTCTTGGTCAACAAAGGCTAAGTAGAGTGTTTCATTGAATTCAATTGATTTTTCTATAAGTTGTCTAAGAGCAAAAATGGCGTCTGTGCATCCTTTGTTTTTCCTAAATCCAAGCTGCGTTTCGCTTAGCTGGGGTTCTAAAGTAGTTCGTAATCTTTTTTCAAGAATTTTGCAAAATATTTTCCCAGTATGACTCAACAGTGAAATGCCTCTGTATTGTGTGCAATCTCTTTTGCTGCCTTTGTTTTTCCAAATTGGGATAATTATGGCGTTTCCCCAGTCTCGTGGTGTCTGTTGTTCTACCCAAACATGGTTGAATAGTCTATGTAGCCAAGCTGTTCCTACTTCCCTTGCTGCTTTAATTAGTTCATTTGGTATTTCATCCTGTCCAGGTGATTTGTTCAATGGGGCTAATCTGATGGCTTCTATAATTTCTTCTTTTAGTATGTCTGGTTCTAGTTCCTCGGTGACATCTGTGTAGGTCTCTTGAATTCCTGTGACATCTGATGGGATGTTGAGAAGTTGTTCGAAATACTGCTTCCATCTTATTAGGATGTGTTTTTGTTCACTTATTGGTTCTCCATTTTCGCTGTTAATTATTTCAGTTGGGTCAAAGGGTACTCCTCTGGTTCGCATTGCACTTATCTCTTTGTAGAAGTTTCTGGTTGCCTCCTTGTAGTTTTTATTTAGGGTTTCTCCATACTCTTCCCAGTCTTTCTGTTTTTCCCTCTTTACTATTCTACTCACATGTCTTCTCGATATTCTGTATTCTCTGTAATCACATTCCTGTTTGCTCTTCAACCACTTTTTATATTTTTCCTTTTTTTCTTTTACCGCTTTCTTTACTTCTGCGTTCCACCAACTTGTTATTTTCTTTATCCGTGTTTTGCGTTTTTTCGTGGTTCCGCATGTTATTTTTGCAGTATTTAAAACGCTTGATTTGAACGTCTCCCATTCTTCTTCCACTGTTTTTCTTTCCGTAGGTAATTTTACAAAGAGTTCAGTTAGTTCTTTCTCATAATTTTCCCTTACTGCCTCGTCTTTAAGGTTTTTTAAGTTTACTGATTCGCATGGCATGTATTTTCCTGCTTTTTGTTTTCTTCTTCGAATGGTTCTTATTGTGGCAACGACTGCTTTATGATCTGTGTTTATACTGAAATTTTAAGTTCAGTAGTTTGCCATTCTTTTCTAAACGACCAAAGCTCTTATCATTGTTAAAAATCATTTGTCTGCTTCCAAATCTCCTGTAGTTAATTTGGAACCTGGCGTACTGGATTGTGAAACTTCGTTCTTTGCTGCTAGGAAAGAGGTGCATATATGTAATTGTAGACTTGCACTGTTGGTAAAACTGTTGTCTTACACTGTTTGTACAACTGTAGTCTTACATTGTTTGTGTAACTACAGTCTTGCACTGTTTGTATAATTGTAGTTTTACAATGTTTGTAATACTGTTGTCTTACACTATTTGTAATACTGTATCCTTACATTGTATACTTGTAGACTTACGTTGTTTGTATAATTGTAGTCATACATTGTTTGTATACTTGTAGTCTTACATTGTGTGTATAACTGTAGTCTTACATTGTTTGTATAATTGTAGTCTTATATTGTTTGTATAAGTGTTATACACAGTTTGTATAATTGTAGACTTTCATTGTTTGTATAACTGTAGTCTTACACTTCTTTTATAACACTTATTTTTAAATAAAACATTGCACTGTTGATTCAACTGCAGTCGCTCACTTGTTACATAAGTATAATTTTGCACTCTTTGTTTAATTGCAGTCTTGCATTGCTTGCTTAAGTATATGTTTGCACTGGTTGTTGACAAATTTGCTTCTTTCAGAAAAAAAATTATCAAAAAATAATATTCCGTATTTTTAGTTTAAAAACTAGCTTTATATATGGTAATATGTTTTGTTAACTTATGAAGGCATTATTGTATCGAAACGCTTGAGTGAGCCTCCGTTATAACTCAGCGGGGATTACAGCTGACGCTGTTTAACCATTTCGTGTGATCAAATTACGGACCTTGTCAATATGTTTCAACCTGTACGTACTCGGCTCACGACCTACTGTGCTCACCTGGAACCTGCCGTCCTCAGATCTGACTGAAACAACAAACGTGAAAAACTACTGGGGAAATTGTAAACCGTTATTGATCGTCAGGTACAAATCTTTCATTAAAATATCTATTGCGTTTGCTGTCTATATTTATGAAGGCCATTGCAGACAAGAACTACGAAATAGTTGAAGATAATAAGGAGCTTGTTAAGAAATAAGAAGTTGTAATCGATGCAGGAAAGTGACAAGAAAGTGAAGTATCTTTTTACATGCCGTAGATGTGTAGTGGGTGTGGATAAAGTTAACAAAATAAGAAAAAAGTTAACAAAATAAAGTTAAACAAATAAAGTTAACGAAATAAAGTTAACAAGATAAAGTTAACAAAATAAAGTTAAAAAATAAATTTTACAGAAGACAGTTAATAAAATAATGTTCACAACATAAAGTTAATAAAATAAAGATAACAGAATAAAGTTAATAAAATAAAGGTAATATGAAAGTTAACAAAGTTAATAAAATAAAGTTAACAGAATAATGTTAAGAAAATAAAGTTAACAATATAAAAGAAGTGAAGGATTCTTGTCACACGCCTTGTAGTGCATTGAGCATACGATGCTGGTTAGATATGTTCTAGACCAGGGGTCACCAAACGTTTTTCACTGCGGGCCGGATAATTGACAAAATGACGAGCGCGGGCCGGATAGTCATTCTGTATAATACTTGCGCCGTCTCCGTGGCAAAGGTCTTACGAACGAGGTTTGTAATACCGTATACTCGCGTTCGAAACACAGCTGCGCACGATTTGGCAGCAGAAAACGTTGCGCTGGTTTTTACGCTATGTTATTGGTGCCGGCCGTTTAGAAAGCAATGGTAAACAATTGAACGTAAACTTGCCAAGACATCAACAACAGCAAACAATACTGGTGTTGACTGCAAACGTCATGTAAAGGATATGCAGCTAACTTTAACAATAATTGCAAGCCAGAACGAAAGCTCTGGGAATAAAGACGAAAAACTAAGTTAATCACGGGAAGGGAGTGCAATGCACCCACAACCAAAATATTTATTTACCAAACAAAGTTATCAAAGAAGGCGACGTTAGCAAAAAGATAGTCACATCAGACCTAATGTGCACACATCCGAATCTCACAAACTAATCAGCAAAAGAGGTTAGTGAAATTTGTGAAGCTGACTTCCGACTTTCAAAATACCGTCAATGTTTGGTTTGGAATTGCTGCATCCAATCAAGAGAATTGCTTTCAAATGTTCATCAGTCAATCTCATTCGATGTGATGACTTCACATACTTCATTGTTTGAAAATATTTGCTCACAGACATAAGTTGCTCTAAACACTGATGCCATACCAGAGGCAAATTTCTTAAGTTTTGGAACCTCAACATCAGGTAAGCAGCGGTACTTCCTTCTCTTTGCTTCTCTTTCAACAAGTCATTTGCTTGCAAATCAATGAGCTCCAAATGTAGTTCAAATCGCACATCATCAAGGTTACAATCAAACGGATTCTGGAACAGAAGAAAGTCACTCTCAATTCTGTCAAGATCTGAAAATCTCTCCAAACTCTTCAAAACAGTGAAAATTAGAAAGGTTTTCTCCTTCCAGTTGTGCTTTCCACAATGACAGCTTTCTCCAAAATCCTGTGATGGTTCTGTAGAGATCACAGACTAGGTAATCCTTTCCCTGAAGTGTCTCATGTTCAGTTCATTCATGTCGACCAAATATGACAATTTTGATAGCCAGGTAGGATCTGACAGCTGTGAATCAGCTCTATCTGTTTCAGTGAGGGAAACATCTATTACGTTTTGGAGCTTGTAACAACGAAGCAGAACTTTACCGCAGCTGAGCCACCTGACTGATATGTGATAAGGCAAGTGTCGTGAATTCACTCCAAGTTACAATCAGATGTCAAAAATACCAAGGACAATCAGAGTAACAGCTGTAGTTGTTTAGAAGCGGCAGGTAGATCAAACGGCACTGCGGACCTTGAGAAGTCTTGGGTAGACAGAAAATAAATATGTCAAGGTTATTTTGCCGACCAGCGGAATCAAAGACAGACGCTAGCTGTGTTGGGTGTCGGGACAGTAGGAAGCAACTGAGGACATTGATTAAAAACAAGGGAGATAAGATCTTATTCTGAAATGGATAGTCTGCCCTTGGAATCATCTGCTGTGTTGACATCAAAAGAATTTCACTAGAACACTTCCAGCTCTTGGTGACAAAAACATGATTTGTTTTGGCTAGTGTAGCTCAAACAGTTGAAGTAGGCAGAAGCGATAGCTGGCTCGATCCGTGTTGAATAGAATCGCATGTGTTCGGTTTTGCTTAACATGTGTCTTTTATGGCAAATGGTGTATTCGAATCAGAGGTTGAGTCAGGTTGGCATAAGGTATTTTATAGATTGCATCTAGCTATAATTAATGTGGAATAGCTTAGGAATATAGTTTAGAACTATAACATAGTGTTGTTGCATTGTGGTTAGGTAGTCAAGGAATATCAGCGACAACAGGCAGTCGCATTGTTAAGATTAACTAGTGTAAGAAGGCAGGTGGCTCCGCTGATGGGGAATAGTGAAATGGGATGATATTTGGGGAGATTGGGGTTGGGGAGAATGTCCAATGGTGGGATCTTCCAGTGAGGTCTGCTGGGGGTCTACACTTTGCATTTTGCTCTGTCCTGGTCTTAACCCACCGCAGACCGGAGTGAAGAGCTCCTCTGCCCATGACAGAGTTGGTTCACTGTCATGTATCTGAGTGAGGATGTCAGCCTACCCCCATCCAATGGAGGTCAGGGACAGGTGCTCTCACCAAGTATATTGTTATCTCTTTTACAGGTTCCCTTAGGTCACTCAAGTCACTGAGAATGGAGACCTTAGTGCAAGCAGTTAGTCAGCAACTTTTGCACTGGGCCCATGATGAAAGGGGTTTAAAGGAACAATCGTGAGAGTATTTATTAAACGTCACACGTTAGCAGAATACTAGAGATTGTTTTCTCCGCATCATTTTGGAGAAGGAACAATCGTGAGATTAATGTTTCGAACATCATATGTGAACAGAACAATAGAATTGTTTTTTTTTTTTACACCACATGGGAAAAGTCCAGTGGGTATTATGTTTTCACACGACAGGTGAAAAGACTAATAGGTACTGTTTTTCCACATCACATGGGAATAGAACAGTATAAACTGATTAGGAAGTTATTTAAACAGTGGTCTTGTGAGTAGTAGAAACTTTAGACAGGAATTATATTTAGTTCAAGGAACAGTATTTTCGTGTCCTCACTAGACAAGGATGTTATAAGTCTAAGAACAATAGGGACATGTAATAACGGTGTGTGATCCAGGCAGGATCAGTGTTAAACTGTGACTAGGTATATGAGTGATCAAGCAGCGACCGGTGGAAGTCTACATCTAGCAGGAGGGACACATTCCTTGGTGATAGTAATGTGGACTGAATGAAGATGTGGTATGATCCTTTCCGGGATGATCGGGCTGGGCTCTTCAGCTACTTGGTCTAAGTTTGCACACACTAGAATATTCGACACACATTCTACACAGTACACACACACACTTCTCACACACATACTCTTTGCTTAATAAATTATTTTGTATTTATTTGTTAAAGCTAGAGTTGTGGAGTATGTTGTGTTGGGGAAGAGTGAGAGGGGGCATGATCTAGGGGTGAGTGAGAGTAAGAAAGAGGTGTCGACAGACCGACGGAGTTTTGTGGACGGAGTCTAGTGGTTTCTCTAGGACAATAATATTGGGTTAATAAAAATGTGGGTGTTGATTCCCCTCACTCCAGGGACGACACTAAAGTAAGAAGGGATAACTTACGACATTTATTGGGGGCTCGTAAACGTGATCTTTGGACCGTGGGATCTCTCGTAAACGTGATCTTTGGACAGTGGGATCTCTCGTAAACGTGATCTCCGGACAACGGGGTCTTTTGACACGGGATCTTTAGTTAAAGGACGGAGATATTGTTAGAGAGAGAATCCAGCTAGAGTGAATGTGGATAGGGGTTAAGACACATATCTTACCTGTTCACACTTCACACGTCTGCATAGGTCTGTGGTCCTGATTCTGCTCTTGTCACTGAGTGATTGTGTTGTGTTGTGGTCTTAATTATATAGATTAACTGTAATTGTTCATTATATATATATATATATATATATATATATATATATATATATATATATATATATATATATATATATATTCCTCTTAGAGATAATCTGTACTCTATCTGCTGACTTACCTCTCTGAAAAATGGTCACTCCTAAACTAACCACGGCAGAACTAAGAGCAAAAGGGGAAGAAATGGGTTTGTCGGGTTCTGCCCTAACAGATTACATACAGGAGGTGGAGAGGGAGTTTCGTCAAGCAGAAAGGGAAGATCGAAAGGCCGAGTTGGAATTGAGAAGGATGGAGTTAGAACAGGCAGCCAAGAAACTGGAATTTGAAGCTGGTCAGGCAGCTAGGAAACTTGAAATTGAGGAAGCTGCTCGGAAACGGGAAGCGGAGCAAGAAGCTCAGAAAAGGGAGCACGAGTACCGGATGAGGGAACTCGAGTTGAAGAGGCAATCTAATGGGGCTCAACACCAGTAGGGGGCATAGTTATCATGCTATGAAGTTCCCTCTAGCAATCTACGAGGAGGACAAGGAGAAGATTGACCAGTACCTTCAACGCTTCGAGGCCATGTCCTGTTGCTATGGGTCTGGAGCGTAACAAATGGAATCTTAAGCTATCCCAGGGATTACGCGGGACCGGCAACAAGGTTTACTCTCGCCTGCCACCAGGACATGAGAACAATTATGACGAATTGAAGACGGCTCTGCTGAAACGATTCGAGGTTACGTCACATACCTACCGGAAAAAATTTCGAGCAGCGAAACGAGAACCGGGGGAGTTGTTTGCCGCCTACAGTTTGCGTCTAAAATCCTATCTCCATAAGTGGATGGATTTGGCTGGGTTCGCACATGACTATGAGAGTCTGGAAGAGCTCATGGTTGTCGACCAGCTGAAGAAGCAAATGTCAAAACCTCTCAGGACATTCCTGGGAGAACAAGGAGCGGAACGTATTGACCTCATGACAAAATTAGCAGAACGGTTCGTCGAGGTACATGGGGAGGCAGGGGAAAACCTTTCCACCAACACCAAAAGTCAGGAGAAACATGACAAGAAGAAAGCCAAAAACTCAGGAACCAAAAAGGGGGAACCTTATGTACAAAAATCAGAGGATAGTTCAGAGAAGACGAAGGAGGGAGGCAAGAGCACTTCAAGCTCTACACCAAAACGACAGTGGTCGGAGAAATGGTGTTCAATTTGTAAGTCACCCTCTCACAATACGAGGGACTGCAAATCGAAGGCTAAGAGCCCTCACTTCGCAGCATGTCAAGTGACTTCCAAGGAGGTTGTCACTGAAAATGCCAAGGTCAACAAGGAAGCTCGCCACCAGGAGAGCTCACTCAAGTCCGGCACTAGAAATTCTAGGACAGGGAAATGGTGCAAAAACTGCAAGTCAAACACGCACAATGCTATTGACTGCAGTGAAAAGTCAGGAGACTCTAATTTCGTCGTGTGCCCAGTGGAACCTAATGTGGAGCCCACTGAACAGGTCGAGGCCGAGGAAGAGACTCCAGACAGGATAAACCACCTGTAGTGGAATTGGTAGAGGTTAATGGTCGTCAAGTGGAGTGTTTGTACGACACAGGACTGGACGGGGAGGCCGTGATTTCTGCGGATCTGGTACATCCAGAACAATTCACAGGTGAGACCATGGAGATACAGCCTGCACAGAAGAGTGCTGTGGCCATGAAGTTGCCCATTGCTAATGTGGAGATTCGGTCAAGGTATGTCACCGGCACAATCAAGGCTGCTGTATTGACCGATCCCATTTTCCCCGTCATCCTCGGTTGCCGGTATGTCTTTCTGGGAATGCCCAGGGAGCCAATCCATATGGGAGCAATACAGACTCGCTCTCAGACGAGAACGGAAGAGGCAGAAGCAATTGTGACTAACCCAATGCCGGGGGAGCTACGAACTGCCCAGAGTGAGGATGCTACTTTACGTCCTTGCTACAAAAAGCTGCAGAGAAGTGCTGATCCACCAGGACGGGGGCAGTACTACATGAAGAATAGGATACTCTACAGGAGAGCAGGAAGGGAAGACAACCTATACGGTCAGTTGGTCGTCCCGAAAGCTCACCCGTTCCAGATTCTTCATATGGGGCATACCATCTCCTTTATTGGACACATGGGTATTGCCGCCACTATGCAGCGAATTTCCTGCCACTACTATTGGCCGGGAATGACAGATGATGTGCGTCGGTATGTGAAGTCATGCCCTGAGTGCCAGAGGGTGGCACCGAAACACTGGACAGCACCGGTGGTCTTGGGTGAGATGCCCATCATGAACTCTCCTTTCGAGAGGGTAGCCATCGATATCGTGGGTCCACTTCCCAGGACGAGGAAGAGGAACATGTATATTCTCACAATGGTGGATTGCTGTACAATGTGGGGTGAAGCCATACCGTTGACCACGATTGACTCGAAACGAGTTGCGGACGCACTGATGGAGGCCTTTACCAGATTAGGCTTTCCTGATCAAATTCTGACGGAAAATGGGTCTCAGTTGTGTGGAAAACTCATGGAGGAGGTATTTAGGGTGTTCCACTCTAACCACATATATACCAGCCCTTACCACCCTCAAGCCAATGGACAAGTAGAGCGGTTCAGCGGCACGTTGATGACAATGCTCAGGAAACTGGCACAGGAAAAACCTGATGGGTGGGATGAATATATCCCAGCAGCACTTTTTGCTTATCGGGAAGTTCCTCATGGCTCAACAGGACTACCACCCGCTACGTTGCTGTTTGGTCGTCCAATCAAAGGACCGTTGGAAGCCATGTTGAGGAGTTGGACTGAAGAGGGGACGTCAGAAGAAGTGATCTCCTCCTATAAATACGTGGAGGAACTGAAAGAAAAACTCCACAAGGAATGGACTCTGGCGAAACAAAACTTGAAAAAGGCCAGAAAATGACATGCGGCTTACTACAACCGTAGGTCTAAAGACAGATCTCTAGAGGTGGGAGACAAAGTTTTGTTGCTACTCCCAACGGGAAACAACAAACTGGAGATAGGTTGGCAAGGACCATTTCCCGTGGAAAGAGTGATATCCAGAATTAACTATCAGATCCGGATCCGGGGAAAGTCGAAGATTTTCCATATCATTCTCCTGAGGAAATACGAGGAGAGACCTGGAAACAAAGCAGCTCACCTCATGGCAATGGCAGTTGCAGTGGAGACAGACTGAAGTGGGAACCAACGAAGGCAGGGAATATCCCTTGGTACACCAGGAAACCTATAGGGATGTGCAAGTGAAACCTGATCTGACTGTCGCGTAATGTTGACTATTTTGACAGACAAGGATCAGAAATAGCAACCAATAGACTTTCAGGATTCCGAAAGACTAATCACTGTCGAAGAAGAGGCCGAAATGGCTCGAACTAGGAAGTACGATTCGGAACTGTCCCAGGAATGACCAGGTCTTCAGACAGTGTTCAGGCACAGATAGGTCGACGAATGCCTGCAAAAATTAAAGAGCCCCCTTTCACTGATCCATTCTCACAACATGGAGGAAGAGTACAAATATAAAGTTACAACTTGCATTCCTTCTCGCTCTCTCAGTATCCTAATATTAAATTAGAGTATAACAGCAACAGACTAAGTATGTTTCTGGTATCACATATAACTATTAATTTAATGAAAAGTGTGGCATGTAAAAGTCTGTTGCCCTAGTGTGTAGGCAATCAAATCCTAGACTAAGTTGGCAGGCTAAAGGTGTCAGCCGAGGAGGTTGGCCACTCAGCTCAAGATTTGGGTCCGGCTTGTCAACTCAGGTGATGTTCCAGTTCAGGTTGCGGATTCACTCTCCGGCAATAGACATGGTGTTCACGACTGGTAAGTATGCGTTGCTGCAAGTTGCTGGCTTATGGTACCACCAAAGATTATGAATCACAGATTACATTCACATGACGAGGTATGAACATAGATTATGAATGACAGATTCCCTTCATTCGAAGTACACCACAGATTATGAATCATACAGAGTACATTCAATCGAAGAAGGAACACCATAAATTATGAAGCGCACAAATTACATTCACTTGACGAATTACGAACATATATTATGAATCACTCAGATTCTATCTCAGCACATGAAGCAGTATTGTAAATTATAATTCTGATTCACTCCCGAAACACACAAATTAAATTCTACAGGGGGTTGAAGTATTAACATAGGTGTAGAGGGTAGGCAGTGAAGGACTGCGTTGAAGCAAGGATACTGATGTGAATGAAAGGCCTGTCCCACACTGTCATGAGATGACCTCTGACAAGCGTGGTCTCCAGTAGACTAAGTGAAAGAATTATTATTTCACAATTAACTATCAGTAGTATTTCCTGTCACCGTTTATTCATCCGAATTACCCCTCTCATTCTATAATTATATTCTTCACTGGCGATATATTATTCTAGTATTTATTATATTAATCTCTAGTTAAACATCAAGCTTCATTGTCTGACCATTCTTCGATAGTCCAGTTCCCGCCTGTTAGATTTCGCCATTTTGTGTCGCCGTTCTCTTCATTCTTCATTCCTCTATTTTGGTCTTAGTATAATCAGCGTCTCCATTAATTATATATTTATTCTGGCTGTAGTTTACGATCCCTGTTCTCTAACATTAGTTATCGCGTAGTTCACCCTGAATCTACACTACAAATGCCGGTAAATATATACATGTAAATTCGTACTAATTAATTAAATCAACGTACCTTCCAAAATGTGGTGATTAAACCTCTCCACGGGGGAACAGTGCCACTAGCAGTGTAAATATTACTTTTGGGTATCAATTTGGCTCGCAATTTGCTATTCCCAAATATCGGCTAACTAGAGCCTGGATTATTTTGTTGCAATATGTCTTTTTACAGCTAGTATCGGCGCCTGTGTCCTACCGCTTCGAGTTAGTTGACCAAATGGACGATCTGCCGGCTGACGACAACTGGCCAGGCAGATTCTCGTGTTGCCACCCGGGTCGCAGGCTAAAACTGAATATGTTATTCAGCCAAACTTGCGCTGGGGCAGAAGGCATGCACAACTAATAGTTCTATAATATACTGTATAATATATATTTTAAAAACACTAGAATATTCACTAGGTTTACAGGAGATTAAATATATTAAATTCTCGCCAATAATACAGGCATATTTATAGATATCTACAAACATGGGAAAATAGGGAAAAGATCGTTTTCCTAGATATATTTATAATGAAAAATATGATCTGCACTGTAATTTAAGCAAAAATAAAGGGGGAGACTGTCTATTACGTCACAGATGCTCCCCGTTGAAAGAAAAGTTTGAGAAAACAAACTTTTCTCCCCGCAGGATTCCCCTTTAGTGTTGTTATCACTCACTCTAACATTTATGGGTCATCTGGACTAGTCTCACCCTCTTAAGTAGAACCCTGTCTACTCAACCATGTTTCTTCATTCTTAAGACTTCTTCTAAGAGCCCTTCTCCCCTGGTGTTGGTTCCAGAGAGATCTACACTGTGGATGCTGTCTACCAAAGCCATCCGCCCCTAAATTATTCTTTCTAGGAATATAATCTATTCTAGAAGCATAAGGGTTCTCGGTTCGCGTACGAACAGGATAATGCTTTTGTGGAGCTGAGTCCTTAGTGTTAACATTCATATCGACCTGGACAATATTAGTCCTACCAGGCTTATCTGTACGCATTGGTGCATGAGACACTGGAATTCGTCTACTCTTCTCTGACTCAGACGTCTCCGCGTCAGGGTTGAGGAAGACATCATTCCTGGTCTCCTGAGGTTTTAGGGGATACTCCACTAACGAGTCATCTCCACCTTTGACCTCAGTTACCACCGAGAATGCCATCAGATGCACCGGTGACTCTTCTACTCCAACCTGCTTCTTTAGCAAGTGGATATGAAAAACTGTGGGTTTACCCCTAAAATAAATTTTATACTTAGTCTGGGACACCTTCTCTAGTATAGGAAAAGGACCCTGCCAACCAAGTTCTAATCTATTATCCCTCTTTGGTAATAATACAAATACTCTGTCTCTTAAAGTAAGTTGAGTTTCCCTATGTTTGGGTGGGAATTGGTGACACTCCTTACATGACCTGACATATTGTTTAATATCCCTGGTCATCCCCGGCCAGAAATAGGAGAAAGCAAGCCTTCGGATTGTAGCTTTTATCCCCATATGCCCACTGTCCGAGAGTGAATGTCCCATTTCTAATAAAGGTGCACAATATACTTTGGGTATGACCAGCTGTTCATGGACGTTCCCCATAGTTCTTGCCCTACGGAATAGCAACTCATCTTTTACATAGAAATCACCAACTCTGGGTGGGTTTCTAGATTTTGGCAGGTTGCCAAAGCAAGATTGTAAGGTTGGACATGCTGCTTGGGCAGCCCTAATCTCCCCAGATAGTGGGTTGATAGAAAATTCAGGGTCACTCAAAACGGTGCCCTTATTATGGGTCTGCCTTGCCATTATTATAGGTGATGAGGGTTCCCCTAAATATACATGTTTATTTCCGAGGATAAATGGATATACGGGATCTTCAATCACAGCAGCTGGAATAGTTCCTGTGACATACTTAGATGTCACATGCACCTTAGCTATCTGAGCATAAATGGTTTGGGAGCCCCTAGTAGCACCCTTTACTGCAACTCTTTGCTTAGTCAACTGGGATGGTTTCACTAAGTGTCTACTTATGATTGCCTCACAGGTCAATCCCGTGTCATAGAGACATTGCACTGGGCTACCGTTTACCAGAATAGTCTCGACTGTGGGTGGTTTACCGTTAGTTCCAGAATCTAAGTTCTGTCGGGTACTTGCCCCCGTCGTCATACACGCAACATACTGGGTAGGGGGTTTATTCCTGCAAGAACTAGTGTGGTGATCATTAGTTTTACAGCTTTTACAATAAGGCTTTCCCCATCCACTATTCTGTGCTGGTGTGTTTTGAGCTATAGGTTTCTGAAATCCCGGGTTTTGGCGTTGACCGCCAGGGTGCCCCCTAGTGTCATTACCTAAGGAGTTATTTTGTTGATAACTCTGATTTTGTTCTGGAAGATTCTGTTGAGCATTAGCATGAGTGGTTTTAGTGGTACCCCCCTCACCATGGGCAGTTAAGTACCTTTCAGCTAAAGAGATAATTTCCTGAAGCCTATTCCCACCATTTTCAGCAATAAAAGTTTGAAGTGGTTTTTGGAGTGTATCTTTAAACTGTTCTGTAAGAACCATTTCCTCAAGACCATCATAAGTAGCATCGAAATCGCTCAGTTCGACCCACTTAGAAAAATAAGTGTGTAATCGCGAGGCAAACTGAGCGAACGATTCTCCCTGTGATCGCTTGGCCGAACGGAACTTCAGTCTGTAAGCCCCTGATGTCAATTCAAATCTTTTAAGCAAAGCGGATTTTAGAGTAAGAAAATCCCTCTCGAGACCTGGAGGAAGTTTAGCAAACACATCGAAAGCCACGCCTCTTAACCCTTGGAGAGCTTAAGATTGTATTTTTCGCTGGGAAGATTGTAGGCTTCACACATTAAAACAAATTTGTCAAGATAATTATCCATCTGATCTTCCTTCGGGTCGAAGGGGAGCAGTGGAAAACTCATTGATCCATTGGAGATGTGTGGTCCGGCAGAAATGTCACTAGTGTGGGTTGGAGAACTAGCACTACTGAATCTTGAAGCATCCGGGTGTTGCAATTCCAGTCTTTTTAATTCTATCTCATGCTGTCTCGCCTGTTCTGCTAGTTTCAATTCCTTGTCCTTCTCCAGTTCTGCCTGTTTAATCTGTTTCTCGGATTCTACTTCCGCCATCCGGATTCTTTCTTCCCTTTGTTCTTGCCTCCATTCTTTTTCCGCCTCTCTAATATATTTCCTCAATTCTGCACCTTCATATCCTAACAAGGCCCCTTTCTCTTTAAGCTCCTGAGTTGTGGGTTGATTTTCAACAGACATGATGTGTAAGCGCTTGATAGATCTTAGTTGAAGTACCTGAAGTATACTTACTTACCAATGTTTGTCCTGAAAATTCATAATCAATATTTTACAGAACTTATGTAAGTTAACGCAATGCAACGATACAACACAAAACTCACCCGTCTGACACCTGGTTTATCTTAACTGTTAGTCCTAACTTATAGGTACTAATGTTACTGTGTTTGTATAAGTGGTTAATATACTGATTATAATTTATTACTATACTAGTCTATTGTAAGGCCACACTTTTACTAACAGGATACTCTAGTGAGAAGAAACTAAAAGTTGAACTTGTAATACGAGGTTGGATACTCGGCTGGAATCAGTAATAAATGATAATTCTAGACCGGACGCGGCCACCAATTGTCGCGTAATGTTGACTATTTTGACAGACAAGGATCAGAAATAGCAACCAATAGACTTTCAGGATTCCGAAAGACTAATCACTGTCGAAGAAGAGGCCGAAATGGCTCGAACTAGGAAGTACGATTCGGAACTGTCCCAGGAATGACCAGGTCTTCAGACAGTGTTCAGGCACAGATAGGTAAAGCGAACAACCGTACTAGGAATAATTCTAGACAGTAGGCTTAATGAATCTGGCGACGAATGCCTGCAAAAATTAAAGAGCCCCCTTTCACTGATCCATTCTCACAACATGGAGGAAGAGTACAAATATAAAGTTACAACTTGCATTCCTTCTCGCTCTCTCAGTATCCTAATATTAAATTAGAGTATAACAGCAACAGACTAAGTATGTTTCTGGTATCACATATAACTATTAATTTAATGAAAAGTGTGGCATGTAAAAGTCTGTTGCCCTAGTGTGTAGGCAATCAAATCCTAGACTAAGTTGGCAGGCTAAAGGTGTCAGCCGAGGAGGTTGGCCACTCAGCTCAAGATTTGGGTCCGGCTTGTCAACTCAGGTGATGTTCCAGTTCAGGTTGCGGATTCACTCTCCGGCAATAGACATGGTGTTCACGACTGGTAAGTATGCGTTGCTGCAAGTTGCTGGCTTATGGTACCACCAAAGATTATGAATCACAGATTACATTCACATGACGAGGTATGAACATAGATTATGAATGACAGATTCCCTTCATTCGAAGTACACCACAGATTATGAATCATACAGAGTACATTCAATCGAAGAAGGAACACCATAGATTATGAAGCGCACAAATTACATTCACTTGACGAATTACGAACATATATTATGAATCACTCAGATTCTATCTCAGCACATGAAGCAGTATTGTAAATTATAATTCTGATTCACTCCCGAAACACACAAATTAAATTCTACAGGGGGTTGAAGTATTAACATAGGTGTAGAGGGTAGGCAGTGAAGGACTGCGTTGAAGCAAGGATACTGATGTGAATGAAAGGCCTGTCCCACACTGTCATGAGATGACCTCTGACAAGCGTGGTCTCCAGTAGACTAAGTGAAAGAATTATTATTTCACAATTAACTATCAGTAGTATTTCCTGTCACCGTTTATTCATCCGAATTACCCCTCTCATTCTATAATTATATTCTTCACTGGCGATATATTATTCTAGTATTTATTATATTAATCTCTAGTTAAACATCAAGCTTCATTGTCTGACCATTCTTCGATAGTCCAGTTCCCGCCTGTTAGATTTCGCCATTTTGTGTCGCCGTTCTCTTCATTCTTCATTCCTCTATTTTGGTCTTAGTATAATCAGCGTCTCCATTAATTATATATTTATTCTGGCTGTAGTTTACGATCCCTGTTCTCTAACATTAGTTATCGCGTAGTTCACCCTGAATCTACACTACAAATGCCGGTAAATATATACATGTAAATTCGTACTAATTAATTAAATCAACGTACCTTCCAAAATGTGGTGATTAAACCTCTCCACGGGGGAACAGTGCCACTAGCAGTGTAAATATTACTTTTGGGTATCAATTTGGCTCGCAATTTGCTATTCCCAAATATCGGCTAACTAGAGCCTGGATTATTTTGTTGCAATATGTCTTTTTACAGCTAGTATCGGCGCCTGTGTCCTACCGCTTCGAGTTAGTTGACCAAATGGACGATCTGCCGGCTGACGACAACTGGCCAGGCAGATTCTCGTGTTGCCACCCGGGTCGCAGGCTAAAACTGAATATGTTATTCAGCCAAACTTGCGCTGGGGCAGAAGGCATGCACAACTAATAGTTCTATAATATACTGTATAATATATATTTTAAAAACACTAGAATATTCACTAGGTTTACAGGAGATTAAATATATTAAATTCTCGCCAATAATACAGGCATATTTATAGATATCTACAAACATGGGAAAATAGGGAAAAGATCGTTTTCCTAGATATATTTATAATGAAAAATATGATCTGCACTGTAATTTAAGCAAAAATAAAGGGGGAGACTGTCTATTACGTCACACTGACTTCCCAGGAGAGGGAAAGGATAACCCAGGTTCTCGAGTCTCATCAGGAGATACTGACTGATAAACAAGGAGGAACGAGGTTGGTGGAGTTCGAGATGACTTTGACCACTCAGGAACCTGTTCGCCAAAAGGTTTTCCCAGTGCCTTTCTCTAAAGAAAAGGCCCTGGAGGAGGAAATACAAAGACTGCTGGAGGATGACGTGATTGCGCCATCCACATCCCCATACAACGCGGGGGTAGTTTTGTTACGCAAACCAAGGGGAGAACACCGGTTGTGTATAGATTACCGACTTCTGAACAGTCATACACACTTTCAGGTGGAACCTTTGCCGAATCCAACTCAGTTAATCGCTAGGCTCCATAAGGCTCGGTACTTTTCAAAGGTGGATCGGAGTCGGGGGTACTATCAGATACCAGCAAACCGGAGATTCGACCACTGTTGGCCTTCAGTACAGCCAGTGGACACTGCGAATTCAAGGTCATGCCCTTTGGACTCAGCAATGCACCTAGTGTGTTTACACGCATGATGAGGACTTTACTAGATCCTTTACACGATCCGGCCATCATCTCATTCATGGATGATATTCTGATTTCCAGTGACAGCTTGGATGACCACTTGCAATCCTTGGAAAGAGTGTTTAATAGACTCAGAGAAGCAGGGCTTACCGCTCGCCCAACCAAGTGCATGATTGGTTACCAGACTCTGGAATATCTGGGTCACACCATCACTCCAGGACACATTGTCCCAGAAGAAAAGAACCTGGAGAAAATCAGAAATGCACCAAGGCCAAAAACGAAGAAGGATGTGCGATCTTTTCTCTCGTTGTGTGGGTTCTACCACAAATTTATCCCACATTTCACTGAACTGGGAGCTCCATTGACGGAAACCTTGAAAAAGGGATTCCCGGACCAAATCATTTGGACACCAGAATGTGAGACTGCCTATAGTCAGTTAAATGAGGCCTTGGTCAGCAAGCCTTATTACAGCTCCCTGACCTTTCCAAACCATTTGTGTTGAGAACGGATGCGAGTGGGATTGGGATTGCGGCAGCTTTGTTACAGGAAGGAAAAGACGATGCTTCGGTTTTGAAACCTGTGGCATACGCAAGTAAGAAACTTCTCCAGGCTGAGAGGAATTATTCGACCGTCGAGAGAGAGAGTGCTTGTCTCTCGTATGGGCCGTGCAAAAATTCCAGCCCTATTTGTATGGAATTAAGTTTCGGGTCCAGTCGGATCATCAGCCCTTGATGTTCCTGGCTACTTCTCAGAAGCTGAACGCCCGTTTGATGCGGTGGTCGTTGTTACTTCAACCTTACAATTTCTCAGTGGAATATATTCAAGACATCCAGCTCCTGAAGAAGAGGAATGAATCATCTGGATTGAACTTGCAGTGGAAAAGAGTGAGATGGACTACTCTCTTAAGAGGGAGCCTATGTCGTGAATTCACTCCAAGTTACAATCAGATGTCAAAAATACCAAGGACAGTCAGAGTAACAGTTGTAGTTGTTTACAAGCGGCAGGTAGATCAAACGGCACTGCGGACCTTGAGAAGTCTTGGGTAGACAGAAAATATATCAAGGTTATTTTGCCGACCAGCGGAATCAAAGACAGACGCTAGCTGTGTTGGGTGTCCGGAGAGGAGGAGACAACTGGGGACATTGATTAAAAACAAGGGAGATAAGATCTTATTCTGAAATGGATAGTCTGCCCTTGGAATCATCTGATGTGTTGACATCAAAGAACTTCACTAGAACACTCCCAGCTCTTCGTGACAAAAACATGATTTGTTTTGGCTAGTGTAGCTCAAACAGTTGAAGTAGGCAGAAGTGATAGCTGGCTCGATCCGTGTTGAATAGAATCGCATGTGTTCGGTTTTGCTTAACATGTGTCTTTTATGGCAAATGGTGTATTCGATTCAGAGGTTGAGTCAGGATGGCATAAGGTATTTTATTGATTGCATCTAGCTATAATTAATGTGGAATAGCTTAGGAAATATAGTTTAGAACTATAACATAGTGTTGTTGCATTGTGGTTAGGTAGTCAAGGAATATCAGCGACAATAGGCAGTCGCATTGTTAAGATTAACTAGTGTAAGAAGGCAGGTGGCTCCGCTGATGGGGAATAGTGAAATGGGATGATATTTGGGGAGATTGGGGATGGGGAGAATGTCCAATGGTGGGATCTTCCAGTGAGGTCTGCTGGGGGTCTACACTTTGCATTTTGCTCTGTCCTGGTCTTAACCCACCGCAGACCGGAGTGAAGAGCTCCTCTGCCCATGACAGAGTTGGTTCACTGTCATGTATCTGAGTGAGGATGTCAGCCTAACCCCATCCAATGGAGGTCAGGGACAGGTGCTCTCACCAAGTGTATTGTTATCTCTTTTACAGGTTCCCTTAGGTCACTCAAGTCACTGAGAATGGAGACCTTAGTGCAGGCAGTTAGTCAGCAACTTTTGCACTGGGCCCATGATGAAAGGGGTTTAAAGGAACAATCGTGAGAGTATTTATTAAACGTCACACGTTAGCAGAATATTAGAGATTGTTTTCTCCGCATCATTTTGGAGAAGGAACAATCGTGAGATTAATGTTTCGAACATCATATGTGAACAGAACAATAGAATTGTTTTTTTTTTTACACCACATGGGAAAAGTCCAGTGGGTATTATGTTTTCACACGACAGGTGAAAAGACTAATAGGTACTGTTTTTCCACATCACATGGGAATAGAACAGTATAAACTGATTAGGAAGTTATTAAAACAGTGGTCTTGTGAGCAGTAGAAACTTTAGACAGGAATTACATTTAGTTCATGGAACAGTATTTTCGTGTCCTTTCTAGACAAGGATGTTATAAGTCTAAGAACAATAGGGACATGTAATAACGGTATGTGATCCAGGCAGGATCAGTGTTAAACTGTGACTAGGTATATGAGTGATCAAGCAGCGACCGGTGGAAGTCTACATCTAGCAGGAGGGACACATTCCTTGGTGAGAGTAATGTGGACTGAATGAAGATGTTGTGTGATCCTTTCCGGGATGATCGGGCTGGGCTCTTCAGTTACTTGGTCTAAGTTTGCACACACTAGAATATTCGACACACATTCTACACAGTACACACACACACTTCTCACACACATACTCTTTGCTTAATAAATTATTTTGTATTTATTTGTTAGAGCTAGAGTTGTTGAGTATGTTGTGTTGGGGAAGAGTGAGAGGGGGCATGATCTAGGGGTGAGTGAGAGTAAGAAAGAGGCGTCGACAGACCGACGGAGTTTTGTGAACGGAGTCAAGTGGTTTCTCTAGGACAATAATATTGGGTTAATAAAAATGTGGGTGTTGATTCCCCTCACTCCAGGGACGACACTAAAGTAAGAAGGAATAACTTACGACAGCAAGTCACAGAATTCAGAATCAATTTCTCCAAGAAAAGCTAGAACCGACGGTGAATGAGTGTATCTTCCCGAACGAATCAAATCTTCCAAATGAGTCCTTATCTGCTCCATCAGATTCTTCCTCACTCCAGCCATGTTGTTTTCCTCCATCAACTGTGACACCTCGAAGCTGATTCCACCGAAGGTTATAGTCTTGCAAAATTGTTTGCACTTCCATGACAATGACTTTCTCAGTTGTTATTCCATGAATGCTCAGTCTGAAAGTCCAAATTAACACCACGAATGAACACGAGAAGTTGTGACGTACTCGAGAGATCAGTAGACTCATCCAGCGCCAGAGAATACAAGTTCCTAGCTTTCTCGCGTATCTGTAGCACTATGTTCTCTTCAAGTTCTTCTGTTCTCCGCACAAGTGAACTTGCCGAAAAGGCTGATAGTTCCAAACAAATCGGCTTTCTCAGGTCACAAGTCATTTGCTGCTTCGATCAAACACTCTTTGATGAAGTTGCCATAAGTAAACGGTTTTCCTCGTTCTACCATCTTATGCACTGTTTTGTAACTTGTACGAGTGACAGATTCATCTTCAGCAAATTTTCTCGTAAAGAGTCAAAACCACGTTTAATGGTCTCATATTTCCCAGAGCGTAACTTTCCCTGAAACTTTTAATATGTTGATTGATGTTTTGTTTCGTAGTGACGCCGAAGATTGTACTCTTTCAAAACGGCAACACTTTCGCTGCATATTACGCAACTGGTTTTATGGTCCTTTGTTTCCACAAAGAAGTAGTTTACTCCCCATTATTCATTGAAAAATCGACACTCGGCGTCCACTTTTCTTTTCCTAGTAGCCATAATTAAGGGTGATGTACACGGGATCTGAAAATGAAAAAAAGACATTAAATTAGAAACATAATTAAAATCCTACTCAAACACAAGAAAATCAGAGGTTTAGGGGTCACTGGTGAAGCTACGGCTGATCAAGGTACAGTTTATAGGATAGGTGATAGAGGTAATAGCACAACGCCGACTGCTCATGGGCCGTAGAAGAAAAGAGGAACAAGAAGACAAAGAGAATCTCATTCTATCTCTACGGCTAACAAGAAAGGAAAAACGATTTAGAGATATCAGAAGAAATTCAGGTCCGTGTACAGGGAATCAGAATAATGTAATTGAAAAGATACAACAACATCTGATTAATAATGCCAATGCCCTAATAAATAAAATTCAAGATTAGATGCAATGACAAAATAGACATCCCCATGAATAAACATACACACGATCATCCTTCACAGTACCATTGACCTTCCATCACAGCATGGGTAGTAATCAAACACAATTCTAGTGATCCTTATCACAGCATGGATATTCATCCAACATTGTAACTGTAGTCTGATACACAACACCAGCAATTATCAAACAACAAGATGGAACAAAGGTCATTCATTCAGTAGCATGTCCTTTGCAGAATCTCGCTCCCATAACAACCTTTCCGGAAAACCTCTCGATCATAAGCAAGATTTCCCGCTTCAGATACACCCATCTGGAAATCATCCGCCACATCCTGCAGCCATCGTCTCTTTGGCCGTTCTCTTCCTCTCTTCCCAGGCATATACCCCTCTATTATTGTTCTCAGGCACAGACATAGCTATTCTATTCCTATATTCCTATTTAAACTATGAAGGTTCATTCAAAACTCACCCCACAGCAGATAATCGTCAATCCACAATCAAGATCCTCTTGGATCTTTGGGATCTTCACAGGGCCTGGCTTCCCTCTCAGCTGCTGTCTGGAAAAACAGTGGCCACGCTCGGCCGTGCCTGGGGCATGTTCGCCCATCTGCTTGGTAGTGGCTCAGAGGAATGAGTTCAAACCCTCTGCTGAAAAATTAGACATCAGCATCTCTTCGGCCTCAGTTGTTCTCAAGGTCAAAGTGGCGGGAACATTGCGTGACTGGGCTCATATAGGCACGCCAACACAACATCCCAGCATCCTATGCATTTTTTACCAGGGTATCACGGGATATGCTACACCATACTCTTGTAGAGCCGCGGCAGGTGGCTTTATTTGGTAATAGATTATATCTCATAATAAGGTTTGCAAAATATATAAATAGGGCCGCCTAAATAAACAACCTAGTGCAGCCAGGAGGTCTCCGCAGTGTGAAGATCTCCTATTATTCTAAACTTAATATCTACATTTAAATTGCATCACAACGTCTTGTGTTTCATACGTTATATCAAGCAAGTTCGAGTACCGAGGGCAGGCCGGATAAAATGACGTCGCGGGCCGGATCCGGCCCGCGGGCCGTAGTTTGGTGACCCCTGTTCTAGACCGATCGCCACATGAACGATCGAATAAACGAACTTTATTTTCAAATGAGTTACACATTAGGCACACGGGCCCGTCTTACATTCGGTCTTTCCAATCACTCATATTTCGTACATCAGTTATATATTGAGCGTGTTACATTCACATAGGATAAAAGATATTGTCAAGCAAATGTTGAAAACATAAAGACATTCAGCACATTACCATTGTATGAAACAGGCAAGCAGGCAGACACACATAGACACACAAACACTCACACACACACACACACACACACACACACACACACACACACACACACACACGCGCGCACACGCACATAACCATAGACACGCACAAATACAAAAACACATACATAAATATCTACATACATACGCACATCATTTGCAAAAACTCTCACTGTTACGCATGCACTCAATAACACACAAATGTAACTCCCCTGCATACACATATACTCACTCACAAT
>JACEFZ010025024.1:0-50000 GCA_014155875.1 Cepaea nemoralis | reverse complement strand
TAAATAAACTCAAACAACGGAGTGTGTAGATAAACTCAGTCAACATAGTGTGTTTATAAACTCAGCCAACAGAGTGTGTATATAATCTCACCCTACAGAGTGTGTAGATAAACTCAGCCAACAGAGTGTGTATATAATCTCATCGAACAGGGTGTGTATATAAACTCAGCCAACAGAGTGTTTATATGTCATGGTCTTACAAATCTAGGAACAGGACTCGGGTTCAGGACAGGCAACAAACTCTATGATATGTCTTAATAGTCTAATTTATTATCTTGCGAGTAAGGATTTCGCCGTCAATCACAATATCACAATGTTTACATAATTGCATTAACAAATCATTATACACATAACTCATCATCATCAAGTGCCGTGCCGGCTGGCGTAGGCGTTCATGGCTCTCCATAGATCTCGGTCTTTGGTTTTCTGGATCAACTCTGGTGCTGATATTCCTCCATGCCACCGTCTCAATCCATCCAGCATCACTTCTCTTGGTCTACCTCTGCCTCTCTTCCCCTCGATCTTTCCAGTTGTTACGATGTTCTCCAATGCCTCTCTTCTCATCACGTGACCCAAGAAAGATGTTTGTCTCTGTCTTATTGTTGTATATAATGTTCTAGTTTCATTAGCCTGTTTCAGGCACTCGTCGTTAGTTACTCTGGCAGTCCAAGGAATTCGCAACATTCGTCTCAGGAACCACATCTCTGTTGCTTCTAATTTCTTCTTAATTTGTTCATTTACGTTCCAAGATTCACTGCCATACAGCAAAACTGGTTCTATATAGCATTTCAGCACTCTCTTTCTTACATTCAGTGATAGTGACTTATTGCATAAGATACTCTTCATTTTCTGAAAAGCGGCTTTTGCCTGCCCTATTCAACTCCTAATCTCTGTTGTACATCTTCCATCTGATGTTATAAATGCCCCTAGGTATCTAAAATTATCAACTTGGTTAAGGATTTTCCCTTCTATTTCTATGTCACATTTTGGTGTCACCATTTTCTTTGATATTACCATTGTTACTGTTTTCTTGATAGTCAAGGAGAGTCCTTTCCTTGCACTCACTGTTACTACAACGTCTAATAATTGTTGTAGGTCTGTTGAATTATCCGCCACCAATACTGTGTCATCTGCATAGCGTATATTATTTATATTATAACCTCCAACTAGTATTCCTGGCATCTCTTTGATCTCTCTCATTATTACTTCGCTATACAGGGAGAAAAGATCTGGTGACAAGACACACCCTTGTCGTACTCCTAGCTTTATCTGTTCGTAACTACCCTCTTTATTTCCCATTTTAATTGCTGCTACTTGGTTCCAGTAAACATTCTTTATTATTCTTAAATCTTTTCCATCAATGTTGATATCTTCCAACATTTTAATCAGTTCATCATGTTTTACTTTATCAAATGCCTTAGTATAATCTATGAAGCACAAATATATGTCTCTCTGTTTCTCTATTGACCTTTCTATTAGTGTCCGTAATGTATAAATTGCATTGTTTGTGCCCTTTCCTTCCACAAATCCATACTGTTCTCCACTAATTTCCATTTTTATTTTCTTTTTGATTCTTCTCATTATGATTCTGAGTAGAAGCTTAGTGATATGGTTTATAAGGTTAATTGTACGAAAATCTTCACAATCAATTGCTCCTGGTCTTTTTGGTATAGCTATAAATAAAGATTTCAGCATATCACTGGGTAAATATCCACTGCTGTAAATATCATTCAACATTTTAGTTAATATATCTACTCCAAATTCTCCCAATACTTCTAATTCTTCTATTGTGATTTCACACATAACTATCACAGCATAACTCTATCAAACTCTCTCATTAATCAACTATATCTAAATTCAATCCTTTCTGTATCTTGTTCCCCTTAAGCTAAACACATGCTTCTTGTCTGCTGTCCTGTAGTCGTCTGCCCGTTGGCGGACGTCGGGTGAACACGGAGTATGATTTCCCTTGAGCTTCCCGTGCAAGTGGCCCCTGCACGCTTCTTGCGGGTTCCACCTGAGTCAACGACGCAGTAGGCCAACTGACCCCTGGTTCTCGAAGGCCCGAGATTGTTTTGGCACTCGAGCTATCGTCGTTAATTCCATTGTTAGGGTTTCTGTCTCGTGGTTGTATCCCCTGTATCTCTCCCTCTATCTCTGTATAGAAATACTCTTCATGTGAGATCTTGACATTATATAATCTCATCCAACAGAGTCCGTAGATAAAATCATCCAACAGAGTGTGTACATACGCTCAGTTAACAGAGTGTGTAGATAAACTCATCCAACAGAGAGTGTAGATAAACTCATCCAACAGAGTGTGTAGAGAAACGTATCCAACAGAGAGTGTAGATAAACTCATCCAACAGTGTGTGTATATAATCTCATCCAACAGAGTGTGTAGAAATAAACATCCAACATAGTGTGCATATAAAATGAGCCAACAGAGTGTGTAGATAAACTCATCCAACAGAGAGTGTAGATAAACTCATCCAACAGAGTGTGTAGAAAAACTCAGCCAACATAGTGTGTAGATATACTCAGCCAACAGTGTATGTAGATAAATTCATCCAACAGAGTGTGTAGATAGACTCATCCAACAGTGTGTTAATAAAATGATCCAACAGGGTGTGTATATATATACACATCCAACAGGGTGAGTAGATAATCTCATCCAAAAGAGATTGTAGATAAATTCACCAACAGAGAGTGTAGATAAACTCATCCAACAGAGTGTGTAGATAAACTCATCCAACATAGAGTGTACATAAACTCAGCCAACAGTGTGTGTAGATAAACTGATCTAACACTGTGTGTAGATAAACTCATCCAACAGGGTGTGTATATAAACTCATCCAAAAAGGTGTGTAAATAAACTCATCGAACAGAGTGTGTATATAAACTCATCCAACAGGGTGTGTATATAATCTCATCCAACAGGGAGTATATATAAACTCAGCCAACAGTGTGTAGATAATCTTAGCCAATAGTGTGTAGATAAACTCATCCAACAGAGTGTGTACATAAACTCATCCAACAGTGTATATAGATAAACTCAGTCAACAGAGTGTGTAGTTAAACTCATCCAAAAGTGAGTGTAGATAAAGTCATCCAACAGAGTGTGTAGATAAACTCTTCCAACAGGGAGTAGATAAACTCATCCAACAGAGTGTGTAAATAATCTCATCCAACAGGGTGTAGATAAACTCATCCAACAAGTGAATGTAGATAAACTCAACCAACAGAGTGTGTAGATAAACTCATCCAACAGAGAGTGCAGATAGACTCATCCAACAGAGAGTGCAGATAAACACATCCAACAGAGTGTGTAGATAAACTCATCCAACAGAGAGTGTATATAAACTCATCCAACAGAGTGTGTAGATAAACTCAACCAACAGAGTGTGTAGATAAACTCATCCAACAGAGAGTACAGATAAACTCATCCAACAGAGTGTGTAGAAAAACTCATCCAACAGAGTGTGTAGATAAACTCATCCAACAGAGTGTGTATATAAACTCAGCCAACAGAGTGTATATAAACTCAACCAACAGAGTGTGTAGATGAACTCATCCAACATAGTGTGTAAATATACTCAACCTAAGGAGTGTGTAGATAAACTCAGCCAAAATAGTGTTTATATAAATTCATCCAACAGAGTGTGTAGAGAAACTCAGCCAACAGAATGTGTAGATAAACACATCAAACTGAGTGTGTATATAATCTCATCGAACAAGGTGTTCATATAAACTCATCCAACAGAGTGTTTATATAAATTCAGCCAATACAGTGTGTAGATAAACTCATTCAACAGAGTGTGTATATAAACTCATCCAACAGAGTGCGTAGATAAACTAATCCAATAGGGATTAGATAAACTCAGCCAACAGAGTATGTAGATAAACTCATCCAACAGAGTGTGTAGATAAACTCACCCAACAGAGTGTGTAGATAAACTCAGCCAACAGAGAGTGTAGATAAACTCAGCCAACAGAGAGTGTAGAGAAACTCATCCAATATTGTGTGTAGATAGACTCTTCCAACAATGTGTGTAGATAAACTCATCAAACAGGGTATGTATATAAACTCACTCAACAGAGTGTGTATATAAACTAATCCAACAGGGTGTGTATATAAACTCATCCAACAGTGTGTGTACATAAACTCAGCCAACAGAGTGTGAACAAAAACTCATCCAATAGGGTGTGTAGATAAACTCATTCAACAGGCGGTGTAGATAAATTCATCCAACAGGATGTGTAGATAAACTAATCAACCAGGGTTTAGATAAAGTCATTCAACAGAGTGTGTAGAGAAACTCATCCAACAGGGTGTGTAGATAAACACATCCAACCAAGATTCTAGATAAACTCATCCAACAGAGAGTGTAGATAAACACATCCAACCAAGATTGTAGATAAACTCATCCAACAGAGAGTGTAGATAAACTCATCCAACAGAGAGTGTAGATAAACTCATCCTACAGATCATTGGCACCTTTCCGTATTGACAGACGATAGTTTGGTACATTGTGCTTCAAAAAGGCTTAATAACTACGATCCATGGCGGTGGCGAGTGTGGCTGGTAAGGCCAATTCTTGCTGCAAATGTTTGCCCACAGTAGGTGCATGTGAAAACATGGTCATTTCCACCATTTTGCACCATCTTACGTCTCTCACGCTCTGTGTGTGCTTTATCCGCAATACTTTTCTCCTTTGTCTTTATTCCATTTCTGATAGTTGCCCTCCATGCAACACGTTCAGCGGCGACGTGCTCCCAATGTGCATTATCAATGCCTGCATCAATCATGTCCCGCTTACACACATCTTTGTATCGTAGTAGAGGCCGACCCTGAGATCTCTTACCCATCTGTAATTCACCAAAAAAGATGTCCTTTGGTATTCTACCATCATCCATCCTCCTAACATGTCCTATCCATCTAAGTCTACGAAGACTGAGCATGGAATACACCGTCACACAACCTGATCTTTCCAATACTACAGTGTTTGTGATTTTGTCTTGCCACTTAATACCAAGTATTCTTCGCAGACACCGCATATGAAAGTTGTTTAAACGTTTCTCTTGGCGTGAGAAAGTTGTCCAGGTTTCACTGCCATAAAGAAGAGTACTAAGGACACAGGCTTGGTAGACGAGGACTTTTGTTTTGGCAGTAAGCTTCCTGTTCTCCCAGACTCTTTTTGCTAACATGTTCATTGTTGTTGCTGCCTTGCCAATCCTGATGTTGATTTCCTGATCGAGGGATAATTTGCTATTTACCTCTGATCCTAGATATGTAAAATGGTCTACTATCTCCAGTTCAGCATTGTCAATAAAGATTGATGGTACACCATGTGCACCTTGTGACATAATCCGTGTCTTCTTTTTGTTAATTGTTAAACCAAATTCAGAGCAAGCATTGGAGAATGCAGATAGTAGATGTTGTAATTCTTCCTCAGAGTGGGTCGTAATCGCAGCATCATCCGCAAAAAGCAACTCTCTGATTAGTACCCTGCTAATTTTGGTCTTGGCCTTCAATCTCTGAGCATTATAGAGGCCACCATCTGAGCGTGAGTGAATGTATATACCGTCATCCTGATCACGAAAGGCATATTTCAGTAGAAGTGAAAAGTATATCCCAAAGAGGGTGGAGGCTAGTACACAACCTTGCTTAACTCCACTCTTGATTTCAAACTCTTCTGAAGTTGAGCCATCAAACTTGATTATACCCTTCATGCCTGTGTGGAACGATTCCACAATGGACAAAAGAGTTGGTGGGCAGCCAATCTTCTTTAGTGCTTTGAACAGACCCTCACGACTGACCAAATCAAATGCCTTTGTGAGGTCGATGAAGGCAATAAACAGTGGCTGATTTTGTTCACGGCATATTTCTTGCATCTGTCGCAATGAGAATATCATATCAATGGTAGACCGGTTCTGACGGAAGCCGCACTGTGATTCGGGGTAGACTTGATCTCCCAGGACTTGAAGTCTGTGCAGGACAATTCTGGCAAATACTTTCCCAACAATACACAGAAGTGAGATACCCCTATAGTTGTTAAGTCGCTCCGATCTCCCTTGTTCTTGTACAGCGATATGATGTTTGAATCTTTGAAATCCTGTGGGACTTGTCCTTCTCGCCAGCATAGCTCTATTAGCTGGTGGATCTGTAGAGATCTGTACAGATCCATCCAACAGAGTGTGTACATAAACTCATCCAACAGAATGTTTACATAATCTCATCCAACAGGGTGTGTAGATAAACTCATCCGACAGGGTGTGTATATAAACTCATCCAACAGAGTGTGTATATAAACTCAACCAACAGAGTGTGTAGATGAACTCATCCAACAGAGTGTGTAGATAAGCTCATCCAACAGGGTGTAGGTAAACTCATCCAACAAATGAGTGTAATAAACTCATCCAACAGAGTGTGTAGATAACCTCATCCAACATATAGTGTAAATAAACTCATCCAACAGAGTGTGTAGATAAACTCATCCAACAGAGTGTGTATATAAACTCATCCAATGGAGAGTGTAGATATACTCAGCCAACAGAGTGTGCAGATAATCTCAGCAAGCAATGTGTGTAGATAAATTCAGAAAGCAACGCGTGTAAACTAATCGTATTTGTGCCGCGTGCATGCAACAGCTGTAGAATAAGAATCAAATTTAAATTCAAGGTCCCTTGAGTAAATTAATTAATTGTATCAAACTAAATAATGCGTACAAGTAAATGTGATCCCTTAAACACATAAAGCAATGACACGTTTACCGTATATATTTCACTATGATGGCTGTGTAATACAAATATAAACTATGTTAAGGGGAAGGGAGATAAATCTCAAGTAGGGCACTTTTCTCTCACACTTCCCTCTGGTCATTGCGTTGGGCCGGCTCTGAGACGAGGGGTTTACGGATGCAATCGAAATCCCGCATACCTGCATAAACACAGCTGCTGGCGATTTGGAAGCAGACCGCCTTGCGATGGTTTCTCATACAAAGGTATGTGTGCCGGTCATTCAGAAAGCAATGACACACTACTGAACGTAATTTTGCCAAGAGATCACTGAGAGAAAAAAAATGCTGGGGATAAAGGATATACAACCAAGTGTTTTTAACATTGCGTTGGAGTCTGTTGACAAGGAATTACCTAAAACCTTCGTGTCATATAGGGTGTATTTTTAATGACTGTGCAGTGTTTGAAAATATTGCCGGTCCAAGTTTTGTATTCACCCTCTGTAAAGATCATGCAACATAATAAGTAAATTCAAAACATGGACCGGCACTATTTCCAAACGCTACACTATAATTAAAAAATACATCCTGTATTTGACGTAGTCTGGGTGTAGGTCAGTAAAGGACCCTTCTACGCACCTGAAGGTGCATCAGGCGATGCCAGACCCATGTTTGTACTGAGACTCGGTGGCTGATGTGGTCAGTATCACACCGGCCGTCTTCACCTCCCAAGAGAATTTCTGGTTCTCAAATTAAGTTGGATCAATTTTAAAAAAATTGAATCGGCCCCAATGCGGATTGAACATTGAGCCATAGAATCACTACGTGACCGTGGCCCCCTATCGAAGCCGGCACAGGAATGACAACTGACAACATTGCTGATGTGTGGGAAAATAACATGCGTGTTGGTGTAGCGGTCAGCTAGCAGGCGGTGACAATGGTATAGGCGCGGTCGGATTAAGGTTCGATTCCAACCCATGATGTTTGATACGGGGGGGGGGGGGGAAGACTTGGAATCTATTCCTCCGTGCATTGTAGGCTGCAAGACCCGATGGGCTAACATTTGACACGCCTGCAGGAGGTTTCTGCTGGAGACTTGGTGGTTTGTGGTTTGTTTTTGTGGGAAAATACGAGGAGGCTTCAAATGATAATATTTAAATTTTGATCCCCATTGGCACCTTGTTGTCTTGACAGACGAGAGTTTGTGCTTTAAAAAGGCATAATAACTTTGACCTGTGGCGGTAGCGAATGTGACTGATAAGGCCAATTCGCGCTGTAAATGTCCGTTCACAGTGGGTGCATGTGAACACGTGGTCATTTCCACCATCATGCACCATCTTACGTCTCACACGCTCGGTGTGTGACTTATCTGCAATAATTTTCTCCATTGTCTTTATTCCATTTCTGATGTTTGCCCTCCATGCAACACGTTCAGCGGCGACTTGCTCCCAATGTGCATTATCAATGCCTGTATCAATCATGTCCCACTTACACACATCTTTGTATCGTAGTAGAGGCCGACCCTGAGATCTCTTACCCATCTGTAATTCACCAAAAAAGATATCCTTTGGTATTCTACCATCATCCATCCTCCTAATATGTCCTATCCATCTAAGTCTACGAAGACTGAGCATGGAATAAACTGTCACACAACCTGATCTTTCCAATACTTCAGTATTTGTGATTTTGTCTTGCCACTTAATACCAAGAATTCTTCGCAGACACCGCATATGAAAGCTGTTTAAACGTTTATCTTGGTGTGAGTAAGTTGTCCAGGTTTCACTGCCATAGAGAAGAGTACTAATGACACAGGCTTGATAGACGAGGACTTTTGTTTTGGCAGTAAGCTTCCTGTTCTCCCAGACTCTTTTTCTTAACCTGTTCATTGTTGTTGCTGCCTTACCAATCCGGATGTTGATTTCCTGATCTAGGGATAATTTGCTATTTACCACTGATCCTAGATATGTAAAATGGTCTACCATCTCTAGTTCGGCGTCGTCAATAAAGATTGCTGGTACCCCATGTGCACCTTGTGACATAATCTGTGTCTTCTTTTTGCTAATTGTTAAACCAAATTCAGAACAAGCATTGGAGAATGCAGATAGTAGACATTGCAATTCTTCCTCAGAGTGGGTCGTAACTGCAGCATCATCTGCAAAAAGCAACTCTCTGATCAGTACCCTCCTAATTTTGGTCTTGGCCTTCAATCTCTGAGCATTGTAAAGGCCGCCATCTGAGCGTGAGTGAATGTATATACCACCATCCTGATCACGAAAGGCATATTTCAGTAGAAGTGAAAAGTATATTCCAAATAGGGTAGGAGCTAGTACACAACCTTGCTTAACTCCGTTCTTGATGTCAAACTCTTCAGACGTTGCACCATCAAACATGATTATACCATTCATGCCTGTGTGGAACGATTCCACAATGGACAGAAGAGTTGGTGGGCAGCCAATCTTCTTTAGTGCCTTGAACAGACCCTCACGACTGACCAAATCAAATGCCTTTGTGAGGTCGATGAAGGCAATAAACAGTGGTTGATTCTGTTCACGGCATTTTTCTTGCATTTGTCGCAATGAGAATATCATATCAATGGTAGACCGGTTCTGTCGAAAGCCACACTGTGATTCGGGGTAGACTTGATCTCCTAGGACTTGAAGTCTGCGCAGAACAATTCTGGCAAATACTTTTCCAACAATACACAGAAGTGAGATACCCCTATAGTTGTTGCAGTCGCTCCGATCGCCCTTGTTCTTGTACAGTGTTATGATGCTTGAATCTTTGAAATCCTGTGGGACTTGTCCTTCTCGCAAGCACAGCTCTATTAGCTGGTGGATCTGTAGAGTGAGTGTGACTTGCCCACTCCTGATAACCTCTATTGGAATCCCATCCTTACCTGGAGCCTTGCCAGATGCAAGTTCATTTATAGCACACTTAACTTCTGTTATGGTGGGAAGTGTGCCCAGGTGGTCAAGAGTTGGTAGAGCCTCTATGGCGTTGAGGACATCGTCTGCTAATTTGGTTTCACTTGAGTAAAGCTCCAAATAGTGCTCTACTCATCTGTCCATCTGCTATTTCATATCAGTTATGATTTCTCCAGTCAAGGTTTTCAATGGTGCACTTCTTTTGATCATTGGACCACAGGCTTTCTTTATTCCTTCATACATGCTTCTTATGTTTCCCTTATCACTTGCGATTTGAATGGACTCACATAACATGATCCAATAATCATTTGCACACTGCCTGGCAGCCTTTTGCACATCCTTCCTAGCTTGCCTTAGCTCACTCAGAGTGTTACGCGTTGGTCTTTCCTTGTTTCTTAAGAGAGCTATCTTCTTCTTATCAATCAAGGGCTGCAGAGTCTCGCTGTTTGCCTGCAAACCAGTCCTGCCTCTTATGATCCACAGTGCCGTAAACCCCTACGGCAGTTTTATAAAGAGTTTCCTTAAGTTAACCCCACTTTCCATTTACTGTACAATTTTCTGGTGTATCAGTGAAAGCGTCTTCAAGTTGCTGTTGAAACTGAAAGCACTTTTCAGGAACGTGAGTGTTAATAATATTAATCCTGGGGCTAGATTTGTATTTAGCTGTGTAGATTCTCTTTGGTCTCAGTCTAACCCTTGCAACAACCAAAGAATGATCCGTATCACAGTCAGCACTGTGGTAACCTCGAGACAATGATATATGGTTGAGATGTTGTCTCCGTGTGATGATGAAGTCCAGCTGGTGCCAATGGCCGGACCTTGGATGTTTCCATGTGACCTTATGAATCTCTTTTGTTTTAGAAAAGGAGTATGTAATACATAGGTCATTTCTGGTGCAATGCTCCAACAGCCTTTGCCCATTTTCATTCATGCGACCGATGTTGTATTTTCCAAGGCACACTGGCCATGAACTCGAGTCCTTGCCTACACGAGCATTGAAATCACCGAGCATATAAATGTAGTCAGATTTTGTAACTGCCTTGATCACGGAGTCTAGCTTCTCATAGAACGAATCCTTCATATCATCAGAGCAATCGAGTGTCGGTGCATATGCAGTAATAATGGTGGCAAAACCACAAGAAGTTGCCAAGCGCAGGGATAATAGTCTTTCATTTCCTCCTGCTGGAATTTCAATCATTCCCAGTAGCGAATTCTTCACTGCAAAGCCCACACCGTGTTGGCTTTTTTTCTGCCGGCTCTCTACCCTCCCCCCCCCCCCCCCCCAAAAAAAAAAGGTGTAATTGTTTTCCCGGAGTGACCCTACCTCAGCGAGGCGAGTCTCCTGCAGGCCAGCAATATGAATGTTAAGACGATTGAGTTCGTTATCAATTACAACCGTTTCTCTCACATCGTCAGTATTGGTCAAGTCAGTGGAAAATCCTGGATACATGGTTCTCACGTTGCAGGTTGCAAGCCGTAGCTTGAGTTTCTATTTTCAGTTTATTAGTACCTAGTGCATTGGTTTTACAGCCTGCGATTCAAATTTTTTCCTAGCCCCAAGCACCCACTGAAGCAGGCAGGCTGTGGCGGATCAGCACTCAATTGGCCGCGGGCTGCCCAGCTTGAGGCGGGCGGTAGCTGAACAGTGACATTTGTAGGTGTCTCCCACCGTCAGAGGCAACTCGTGGCACCCCATATCTACGCCAATTGACAAGAACTTATAACCCGTAACAGTTGCCTCTCGCTTTGATTCCGAGACCAGTTAAGACCAGGGATGGAGTTAATGCATGTCTACGCCAATTGACAAGGACTTATAACCCGTAACAGTTGCCTCTCGCTTTGATTCCGAGACCAGTTAAGACCAGGGATGGAGTTATTGCCTCTCCATAGCACAAAGCCTGGGCTAAAATATAGAGATCATGTGTTGCCCATGCAGCATGATCCCTCTCTCGGCCTGCCTAGTTCACTCCAGAGGAAAGGTAACACCTCTACATCTGGAACAAGACAAGCTGCAGAAGCTGCCGGATCAGCAAAGCAATGCTCTAACTGTCCGCCTGTCGGAGCTTCGATCCTAGACCAGCCGCCAACCAAGGCTTAGGGCCTGGTCTGCCCTGCCATGACATTTTGTCTTTAGGTTGCATTTCCTCGCACCAGGGTAAGGCTTGTACCCTCCGAATTGCGCTCTTCCGCCCGAAGCCATTGGCACAATGTGGAGTGTCGGGTTTGGTAGGCGCCGTCCAACGTTCGGCGCTAACAGAAAGCAAATTTTGATATAAATTGCTATAACCATGTCATTGTCTTGTAACCTGTCAATATTGTTGTTAAGGATATCACGAGTGTTAATCATGTGACATCACGGTGCGGACGAACAGGGTGACGTCATAAGCACATTGTAAAGATGGCCGCCTCACTTTTGACATGCACCAAAGAGGAGCAGCGTTCTGTTATGCCCGTTTTGATCAGTGAATGGGTAAAACCTGTAGAAATTCATCGGCGAAAGAAAGCCCTGTATGGCGATGTATGTCTGCCAGTCCAGCAAGCGTATGAGTTGATTTTTATTTTCCCGCAAATCTTATTACAGGCCGGTCTCCCTGGTCGAGGAGTTAGCAGCTGTCTTCGTAACCCAGAATACTCTCGTGGTTGACGTGAGTGCTCGAGAACTGGAAGCGGTTCGAGTCGCGTCATTGACTTATGAGAGTATGGAGCCGGTCGATCAGAAAGTCGTTACGTGCTGATGAGCGTAATCTAGCCTAGGAATCAACATACAGCTGAAAGATGCTGATGTTGACCGCAATAGCCTGAAACAGGATGGAAAGGCGGAAAAAACGTATCCTATTACAGGACATCGCTCTCAACACCAGCATTTTACCAGTGTTGTTGATTTCTTGGCAAGATTACGCTCAGTAGTTTGCCATTGCTTTCTGAGCGGTCGGCTCACATATCCCGCTACCGATTCTTGAGCAGCTGCGTTGGGTCACGTGGATAAACAGAATACGGGTACGGTCGCAAACTCCTAGCCCAAGGAGCCCGGCATGAGTGGATTAGGGAATTTAAAAACGGCGTGACTTCTGTGACAGACTGTTAGCAACTGGGTCAGGCACATCAAGTAGTGACCTCAGAGTGGTTACACACGCGACCAAGTGAATTGTGGTCTACTGGAATCCGAGTACTTTATCGGGGCTGGAGGACTTCCATTGAACACCAGCTGTGACTCCATAGAAAAATGATACATTTGTTCTTTACTATTTCAGAATATATTAACCCCCCCCCCCCCAAAAAAAAAAACAAAAAAAAAAACAAAAACAAAAAAAAAAAAAAAAAAAAAAAAACAAAAAAAAAAACAAAAAAAAAAAAAAAAAAAAAAAAACAAAAAAAAAAAAAAAACAAAAAAAAACACAAAGCAACAACAACAACAATCAAACAAACAAACAAACATGTAAAGTTTTCAATTGAAGTCCCAACGTATAACAGATGTACCAACCACTACATTGAGTGACAGAACTAACAGACACAATCAGCAGCAAGATGATGTTAGAACAAGGTGTACTCCAGTGACATCTCCGTCACTAACACTATTCTTAGTCTATGCAAATGAGCCCTTGGATGTCACGATTAGGACATTACGTTGACACAGGCACAAGCGTGCTGTGACACGGGTTGGTGCCAGATCTCATCGCTGGCAACAGGGAGCAAGAGTTGGCCATTTATGCCTCCCTGCACTCAAGCCTATGAAGACACGATGATTATATTCCATACCCACAGGGCATTTGTGCTACCAGACTTGACAGAACATCAAAGACATTACAGAAAATATTGTAGTCAGAGTGTAAATCTCCTTTGCAGACAACCCAGCCGTATGGACTTGTGAAGAGTATATTAGTGCAATCAACAATAATAATGGACTCGTGAAGAATATGTTAGTGGAATCAACAATAATATTGGTCTCGTGAAGAATATGTTAGTGCAATCAACAATAATAATGGACTCGTGAAAAAAATGTTAGAGCATTCACCAATAATATTCGTCTCGTGAAGAATATGTTTGTGCAATCAACAATAATATTGGACTCGTGAAGAATATGTTAGTGCAACCAACAGTAATAATGGACTCGTGAAGAATATGTTAGTGCAACCAACAATAATAATTAATAATACATTGTTCCAAAGCAGTTTTCCGCAATGGTTCTGTGGTGTGGAAGCGTCATCACATTGTATAGGCCTGGATACAGTGAGATTTATCTAGAGATCTTGCACACCATCTATAGATCTTGCACACCACCCATAAATCTTGCACACCACCTAGACATCTTCCACACCACCCAGAGATCCTGCACACCACCCATAAATCTTGCACACCACATAGACATCTTGCAGACCACCTATATATCTTGCACACCATCTATAGATCTGGCACACCACCCAGAGATCTTGCACACCATCTATAGATCTTGCACACCACCCAGAGATCATGCACACCATCTATACATCACCCAGAGATCTTGCACACCATCTATAGATCTTGCACACCACCCATAAATCTTGCACACTACCTAGACATCTTGTACACCACCCAGAGATCTTGCACATCACCTAGAGATCTTACACATCACCCAGATATCTTGCACACCACCCAGAGATCTTGCACACTATCTAGAGATTTTGCACACCATCTATAGATCTTGCACACCAACCAGAGATATTGCACACCATCTAGAGATCTTGCACACCATCTAGAGACCTTGCACACCACCCAGAGATCTTGCACACCACCCAGAGATCTTGCACACCATCTATAGATCTTGCACACCACCCAGAGATCTTGCACACAACCCAGAGATCTTGCACACCATCTATAGATCTTGCACACCACCCAGAGATCTTGCTCACCACCCATAGATCTTGCACACCACCCAGAGATCTTGCACACCACCCAGAGATCTTGCACACCACCCAGAGATCTTGCACACCACCTAGACATCTTGCACACCACCCAGAGATCGTGCACACCACCCAGAGATCTTGCACACCATCTATAGATCTTGCACACCACCCAGAGATCTTGCACACTATCTATAGATCTTGCACACCACCCTGATTACTGCGCTTGGAGAGAGTAAGAAAAGTCCTGCAAAACATTCTACCGGGAAATGGAACATTGGTAACTGGTCGCGATAAAACTAACCACAACAACCTCACGCCCACTGACGCAAGCCCTTCTCGGTGCTCAGGCGACCTGAACTAAATCCGTCCTATTTAAGACTGGAAACGCAGTCTTTTAACAACCAATCATCTACCAGCCTTATCGCATAGCAGCACATCTATTGAGAATATTCACGTAATAACACTTGCGGTAATGCATTTGGTATTGCCGTCAAGCAATTAATTAATTACGCAGTGTGAATCATCATGCAGACATTCAACTCTTTAATTATGCATGCGTCAAAGTTACCAACATGGCAATAATAATCATCATCATCAGCATCATCATTATTATGTAGCAAGCCCTTCACAAAACGCTCGTTGGGAAGACTCTAGATCCATGGCCAGCTCCCCTGTCGCTGGTGTGTTCGAATTCCCCTTCAAATCGATAATTATTGCTCACTGACCTGCGCTCTCAGGTCGAGCTAGCCTAAGCTTTGCACCGGGACATTTCTTGCACGGGACATTTCTTGCACCGGGGGCATTTCTTGCACAGGGACATTTCTTGCACCGGGACATATCTTGCACCGGAACATTTCTTGCACGGGGACATTTCTTGGGAAAACTTCTTCTGCCAGCATCACGCTGGCCTGGCGGTCGGGGGATGCTGGCATCACCCGTCGAGTGCCGACTGCTCTGACGATACGGAGCGAGTACAATCTACCCGTGGGGAGGTGCGGTGTCGCAGTCACAAGACGCTCGTCTGCCCGCCCTGAAGTCATGGATTCGAATGCGCTTTGAGGCAGATTTGGAAAATTGCCCTGGTTCCCAGGCTAGTTAATTGCATATCCTTTACAAGACGTAGAAGTCAACCCCAGCATTGTTTGGCTGTTCGTGATTCCTGGGTAAGTTTATGTTCAGTAGTGTGCCATTGTTTTCCGAACGACCGGCACCCATGCCATTTCATTAAAAACAAAAAAAAACAAAACGAACAAAAAAAAAAAAAGTAAGGCGGTCTGCTGCCAAATAACACACAGCTGTGTTTCGTACGCGGTATGCGGGATTACGAACTGCTCCCGTAAAACCTTCGATACGGAGCAAGGTAGACCCAGCTTAAAATGGCTACCAGGAAATATCTAAAGAAGTGTGTGTGTGTGTGTGTGTGTGTGTGTGTGTGTGTGTGTGTGCGTGCGGGCGGGCGGGCGGGCGGGTGTGTGTGTGTGTGTGTGTGTGTGTGTGTGTGTGTTTGTGTGTGTGTGTGTGTGTGTATGTGTGTGTGTGTGTGTGTTCACACATTTCTGAGTCCCAACGCGTGGATCATTACTCTTGTATATTTTCGAATCCCCGGCAAATTTCAACATCGATTATGCATTTTTACATACACACCCTGCCAGGCTAATCTCACCGGCTATCTTGACGTTAACATAACTGCATTCTGTCGTTTCGGTAGCCATTTTGTGCGTGTATGTTGACGAACGTTGGCCTGGAGGCATCCGCGAGGTTACAATACTGACGCCAGGCCGGGATCATAACTCTAATATTCAGCGCATAAATCTAAGCTGAAATCGAATACAGAAACACCTGTGTCTGAAACCTAACCCGAGAGGGCCCCTATTCTGTTCTTCTATTCCTCGCTGGTCGGCAGATAATAGCTGCGAAAGTTCGCACACTTTACCGCCCTTGCCGTACTCCGATCCTGTTTGTGGATTGCTGTTTCCCCTCCTTTTAAATTTGGGCTATCTATCACGCTGAATGCATTTTATACTTATAGGTGAAACTGATCCTGAAGTAAATACTGGTCTAGGTGGTTGTGGAGTCATAATTTCATACTGCAATTTCTATCAAAAATTCTGTCAGGTATTTTAGATTTGTTCTTGCGCGCTGACGGCGGGCAGTCGGTGTTTTCCATGCGCAGGTCAGTTGGTTAAATGTTGACTTCCCGTTTAGAAGCAATGGCAAATTACTGAAGACAACATTTCCCAGAAAACCAATCTGGGTTTGATCGCAACGTCCCACAGAGGACATGCAACATTAGTTTTCTTCCTTTTTAGTTAATTATTAGCAACGTTAATGTCTAGGAATCTGTCAGTTCATTGCAGTAGTATTAGAAATAATACACTGATATTGATTGGAACATATAGTGGGGAAAGACAAGAATCAGAGATTAGAGGACACCCTAGACAATATCCACATTGAAAGTTATAGGTACAGAGGAATTCGAACCTGTTGCTTCCAACAGCGGCAGCGCTTCGCTGAAGGAAGACGTGTACTTTGATACACGGGCAACTGGACAGGGTGAAAAAAGGTATCATACATAATTAGGCCTGCCGTCCACCTCTTCCTTTCCTCACCATGAATACAGATCGATACATATACATGTTTTTTATTGCCATGCCAGTTAACAGAATTTTGAATATTGTGTTGGGGCAGCTCATCTTGAAATATTTCACTTATAGCCATTTCTGTGGCTGAGGAGTTACGAATGCAATTCGTAATCCCACGTATCGAGTTCGAAACACAGCTGCGGACAATTTGAAAACAGACCGCCCTGCGTTGGTTTCCATACAATGGTATGAGCGGTATGAATGCCGGCCGTTCAGGAAGCAATAGCAAACTACTGAACGTAAACTTGCCCTGGAATCACAAACAGCTGAAAATCCTGGAGTTGACGGCTACGTCCTGTAAAGGATATGCAATTAACTAACTAAAGCAAACCAAATTAATTTTTGTCTCGATTATCGACACTTTATTTCCCTTTCTGTTATATCCGTTCCTTATCCAGTTCACGGCACCGCATGTTATGCTAATCTGCATATTTCGCTTTGTCACGCTGTCAGACCACCCGATTCTTCTCTCAGTCTATATCATCTAACATTCTAGCTGAGCCACATGTTCTGGCTGTCAAACATATCTTCCATCGTCACTCATCCTCTCGAAGACAAGATCATATCGCTCGAGAGGTGCTCCTAAATGACGCAACAGTAACCTACCATTTCACAAACCTGCTTGTCCAGTAGCCTTCCAATTGTTGTCTCAGTTGTGGCTATCTCCATATTTTCACCTGACAGTGTTAATCAGAGAGGAGCTGCTGGCCGAGTTGCTAGAACGCCGGATTCTCCTGCGGGAGACCCGGGTTCGAATCCTTGGTAAGGTGTTGGATTTTTTTGTCTGTCGGGGGCAAAAAGGAAATCCTAAACTGCACAGTTCGCGGCGACTGCACTAGCCAGGCGGCCTTAATTCCTCAGGCTCAAAGACCCCCCTGTCATACACCGCAAGGTATTATACTGGCAGTAAATGACAGTATGACAGTGTTAACCAGAAACTTCCCGTCATATTTCCCAAGGGTACCTTTAGCCGAACAAACTCAACATTTCCTTCACATCCTCCAATCTCATATACACAATTATCTGCGAGATACGTGACAAAATCTTCTTCGGACAAGCTGGGAGGCAACTAGCAGACCAATTCAGTGAGCATTTGAATGACATCATACAACATTTGGACAAACGTGTTTTCAATCATTTCAATTTACTTGATCAAAAGGCGATCGATGGTGCATGTGTCACCGCCATCAAACCAGATTATTCTGACAGTTCTGACAAACTGAGAATTTAATGTGTGTTGTGGTTGCTACTTTATTTTATTTATTTATTTATTTTTTTTAATTTTTATTTGGGGGGTGGGGGTAAAATGTTCATCTTGTTTCCTGATTCGTAACTTTTGGCCACCATCCTTTCTCGTATTATATTATCTTGTTGATAGTGTTTATATTTAGATGTTACTTTCCCTAACATTTAAGTTCAAAAGCCCCGAGTTTCTTCTTTAGTGACTGAAATTGTACATGATTTACACTGATAAGTTGTTACAGGAAAGAAGCAGATTCTGAAAAAACTATGCTTTTATTTGTTTGCTGGTGTAAAACTAGACTAGGTGAATGCAAAACACCGCTGGCAGGAGGTAAAAACATTGGAAATGAATCCTGTATAGAAGTTCATGGGGAAAGGATAATGCGTGAAAATAGTAAAATATGGAAGAAAGGAAAGATAAAGTACGATTATTTAAACAATTAAAAGCATATACACAAGATAATAAAGAAGTTAAGCAGATAAGAGTAGGAAAAATAACACTATTTATATACCTTACAAGAAAAGGCAGACGTGGCAACAACCAGAGAAAATCTCAGAAACCCTTACAATACAAGAATGAAAAGAGGAAAATATAACCTTTTACGACCAAATGAACAGATGGTTGGATTACTTTGAGGGACCACAGACTAGATCAGTTCCGAAAGATCCCCTTAGCTATCCAGACTGTAGAAGTGGAGCTGGATATCAACTGTGAAAGACCATCTAACGAAAAGACCAGAAAAAAAGATCAACCAAAGATCAAAAAGGATGGGGAAAATGCTGGTCCAGATGATATCTCAACAGAAGTTATTAAAGCCTATGGTGCATCTCAGCTGAGTTCTGCACAAATCATTGACCAGTCTGATACACTGAATAAATATCAGCGACTGCATAGAAAAGAATTTTAATGAAGCTGCCAAAGGATGGAGACCTGAATGCGTATGAAATGTATAGAGGAATCATGTTATTATAAGTGCCTTGGAAAGTATTAAGTAGAATCCTTCTAGAAAGATTAAAAGATAGCATTGAAATTTAAAAAAAAAAAGAAAAGAAAATATGGCCACAGTGTTTTAGTCTCCGATACACGATACTGTTTATAAGCCTCCCCCTCCACTCCCCCACCCCCCCCCCCCCCCCCCCCGTTGATCAGGTCTTGTAAAATTGCAGTATTGTTCTTATTCTAGCCTCACAGTATTCTAAGAATTATTGTGTAACTTTTGAACTCAAAAGACCATATTTTCTTCTTTAGTGATTGCTGAATGGCCCGTTTGCTGGTGTTGAGTCACAGGCTCTTAATACTATTTAATCTCCGCGTTGCTGCGTTTAATTTCAGCCATCCTGCGTCCATCTTCTGTCGACCAGTGCATTGCTGTTGATTATGGAGCCTAGATATTAAAGCTTATGACATTTTTACTTTCTTCATTGTTGATAATTATCTTTGGTTGTATGTAATCGTTGTTTATCATTGTTTGTAGGCGACATATAAAGACATGACACTTTATTATTTAGACTCTGTGGGCTGAATTATGAAGACAGCAATAACTACTGATAGAAATGACCGCAAGAATAACGCATGACGAGAACACAGAAGAAGAACCATCTGCAAATCTAACCATTAGAGAACTCCTGTTTGCGGGCGACCAAGCACTAATAGCAAAATCAGAAGCTGAATTACAAGACCACATGCACAGTCTAAACGAAATGTGTAGGGAACACAATATGAAAATTAGCACAAGTAAAACAGAGGTATTGACTATAACTAAAGAAGTGATTTCCTGCGAATAGTGTTTTCCTGTGGATTATGTGGTGTTATTTTGTGCTCTTTTATTGGAAGTTTTCAAAAGAAGCCACGGAAGGCAGGTGGTGGATTAAATTTGAGGGCAGCCGACAGATATTCGTTGGTCATGGTCTCGAATTCACGACGGCAGGCAGAAGAGCTCTTCTTGAGTCAATGGCTGCGGTCTCCGACCAGTACGGTCACTGCCAAGAGGAAAGCAACGGCAAACTACCTCTTTAAAAGTGCCTAGTATATCATGATTCGCGTAAAGACTGATCATCGCAAGACAAGGACAGAGACGTTAAAATTAGCAACATGGAACGTTAGGACGTTAAACAACGACGGAAAATTAGAGAACATAAATCAATAAATTGAAAGGGAAAAAATTAATATTTTAGGTATGTGCGAAACGAGATGGACAGGATCAGGCATCAAGATAGATGACGATTTCAATATTATTTATTCTGGAGGTGAAGATCGTCACAGGGGAGTGGCTATTATTTTGGACCGGAAAACATCAACATCTGTTCAAGGATATTGGGCCGTGTCGGACAGAGTTCTACTAGTTAAATTAAGTGGCAGACCTTTTAGCATAAATATTATTCAAGTATATGCACCAACAGGAGAATCCAGTGAAGATAGTGTAGAAGAATTTTATAATGACATAGAGGCTGCCTTAAAGAAATGTAAAAATTCAGAAATAAACATCATAATAGGGGACTTCAATGCAAAAGTAGGAAATCAAGGGGATAGATACACAGTAGGAAACTATGGTTTAGGAGAGAGAAATGAAAGAGGATACAGACTCGTGGAGTGGGCAAAAGAACAGGAAATGATTGTAGGAAACACCTGGTTTAAACAACACCCTAGAAGATTATGGACATGGAGGAGTCCTGATAGCAGGATTAGAAACCCGATTGACTACATTCTCATTAGCAAAAGATTTAGAAACGCGCTAACAGTAGCAAAAAAACAGTTCCCAGTGCTGATTGTTAGTGTGACCACAGATTACTCACAGGAACATTGAGGATAAAGTTGAAGAAAGTCAAGTATATAACAGGAAACACTAAATATGATTTGTGTACATTGAGTAATGACAAGGAAATACAAAACAAATTCAACATAGAAGTACAGAACAGATTTGAAATATTGTCTGATCTAGAGATATTATTCCAGGATGTGGATGATCAATGGGAAACGTTGAAGAATTCAATCAATGTGGCTGCAGAAACAACTATTCCAAAATTAAAGAAGGTGGGTCGTAAGAAATGGATGACTGAAGAAATTTTACACCTCATGGAAACAAGAAGACTCAACAAAAATAATTCTGTCAAATATGAAGAAATCCACAGACAAGTCAGAATATTATGTAAGGAGGCAAAAGAATCATGGCTTGAGGAAAAGTGCTTAGAAATTGAAAACCAACACAACAGTCAAAATACCAAATTAGTGCACAAAAGAATTCAGGAACTTACTAATAAAAGAACAAGTACATCAACAGGGTGTCTAAAAACTAAAGATGGCAAAATCATATTAGAAAAAGACCAGATTCTACATGTATGGACAGATTATGTGAAACACCTTTATGATGATAACAGAGACGAACAGTATGATATTAGATTTAATAATGAAGGACCGCCAATTTTGGAGATGGAGGTTCGAAATGTTCTTAAGCATATGAAAGCTGGCAAGGCCCCCGGTGCAGATAACATCACAACAGAAATGATTAAAGCTTTAGAAGAATTTGAACTAGAGCAAGTCACCAGACTGCTGAACACATTATATGATACTGGAGATATACCTCCTGAATTATGTAACTCTGTATTTATTGCAATCCCAAAGAAATCAGGAACCTTGGAATGTGATCAACATACAACAATTAGTATAATGAGTCACATCACAAAGATTTTGCTAAGAATTATCATGCAAAGAGTGAGGAAGAAGATACAACCTGAAATAGGGGAAGAACAATGTGGGTTTGTAGAAGGAAAGGGTACAGTAAATGCTGTGTATATGCTGCGAACAGTTATTGAACGTGCTATAGAAGTAAACAAGGATATATATCTTTGCTTTATTGACTATACAAAGGCTTTTGATAGAGTTAGACATGTCAACATGATGGATATGTTTGCAGATCTACAAATTGATGGGAAAGACATTAGACTTATAAAAAACATATATTGGAAACAACAAGCTGCAATAAGGATTGATAATGAAGTGGGACAGTATCAGCCAATTAAAAGAGGTGTTAGGCAGGGATGTGTGATGCCTCCAGATCTTTTTTCCTTATACAGTGAAAATATTTTCAGAAATGTAGAGGATATAAATGGAATCAGCATTGGAGGACGAAACATCAATAACATTAGATATGCAGATGATACAGTATTAATTGCAGACAATGCGCAGGACCTGCATCAATTAGTAGATGCGGTTGTTGTACACAGTGAGCAACTGGGGATAGAATTACATTGTAAAAAGACTCAGGTTATGGTCGTCACTAGGAAGGAAGAAGTGCCACAATATAATATACAAGTAAATGGAAATATTCTTCAACAAGTGAATCGGTACAATTATCTTGGAACAGTCATAACATCTGATGGGAGATGCCTTGAAGAGATTAGAACAAGAATCGCCATGGCGAAAGTAGCCTTTAGCAAGATGAAAAACATTCTGACCAATAAAAAGATGTCAATTGAAACGAGGAAAAAGAGTGTTGAGGGGATACATAGAGCCTGTTCTTTTGTATGGATGTGAAACTTGGACAATGGGCAGTCAAGCTGAAAAACATCTGATGGCTGCAGAAATGTGGTTTCTGAGGAAAATGCAAAGAATACCATGGACAGACAGAAAAACCAATGACCAAGTACTACAGGAGACAAATGAACATCGTAAAATGATTAGAGAAATTAGACGTAGACAGTCAAAATTTTTTGGACATGCTATGAGAAGAAATGGATTGGAGAACTTGGTGACAACTGGCAATATCGAAGGAAACAGACTAAGAGGCAGACCGAGAGGAAAATACCTGGATGGCTTGGCCACATGGCATGGACGAGACAGGAACACTGAGCTGATCCACGACACTGGTGATCGAGTCAAATGGCGAGTCATGATCGCCCACGCTTTCCGGCATGGCACATGATTGATTGATTGAAAGAAGAAAAAGCAAAACGATTCACCTAAACGAACATCCCTTGAAACAAGTAAAGAGTTTAAATTACCTAGGAAGTATAATATCATCAAATGGCAAATCAGAAGACGAGATCGAAAATAGATGCAATAAGGCAAATCAATTCATTGGACAATACTAAAGAACAAACATGTATCAATAACTACTAAGAAAGCATTCTACAACGCAATCTTCCTACCAACTCTATGATACCAATGCCAAACCTGGACAATGACAGAAAAAGATAAAAGAAAAATCACAACAGAAATGAGATTCCTGAGCAGAATACTCAATGTATCAAGAAGAGATAAGATCAGAAATGAAGAAATCAGGACTAAAGTGGGGGTTATAGCAGCACTAGATTTTATTAGAAAGCAGCAAGTCAAATGGTTTGGCCATGCAAGTAGGTTGCCTTTCAACAGTATACCACAACAAGCAATGATGTACAGACCAGATGGAAACAGAGGAAGAGGCGACCACGTAAACGTTGGACGGAGGGAATAGCAGAGTCCATGGGAATATCGATATATGAACCCATAATCGGGCACTCTCACGATGTTTATACTTCACCTCGACACCGCAAGGCACAAGAGGGACATGATGAGATGAGATGAGAAATGGCTTTCTATGAAATCTGACAAAACAACTTCATGATCTGGATTTCGCTGACGACATTGCCTTCCTGTCTCACACAGAAAATCAGAAGTAAGACAAATCAAACACACAAAATTGCAACAATTATATCCAACAATACATCCATCCATCCACCCATCCATCCATCCATCCACCCATCCATCCATCCATCCATCCATCCATCGTGTGCCATGCCGATAAGCGTAGGCGGTCATGTGCTGATATCTCTTTCGATCACCAAAGTCGTGGATCAGCTCCGTGTACCTGTCTCGACCATTTCACATGGCAAAAGCCATCCAGGTATTTACTTCTCGGTCTTCCCTTCGATCTTGCCAGTTGTCACCAAGTTCTCCAATTCATTTCTTCTCATAACATACCCAACAAATTTTGACTGTCTACGTCTAATGTCTCTAATCAGATTACGATATTCATTTGTTTCTTGAAGGACTTGTTCATTGGTTTTTCTGTCTGTCCATGGTATTCTTTGCATTTTCCTCAGAAACCACATTTCCACAGCCATCAGCTGTTTTTCAGCTTGACTGCTTATTGTCCACGCTTCACATCCATACATAATTATAAGTTCTATGTGGCACTTCAACACTCTTTTTCTCGTTTCAGTTGATATCTTTTTATTGGTCAGTATGTTTTTCATCTTTCAAAAAGCTACCTTCGCAATGGCAATTCTTGTTCTAATCTCTTCAAGCATCTCCCATCAGATGTTATGACGGTGCCGAGATAACTGTATCGATTAATTTGCTTAAGAATATGCCCATTTACTCGTATATCACATTGTAGTATTTCCTTCTTCCCAGTGACGACGATAATCTGTGTCTTCTTAATATTCAGTTCTAACCCTAGTTGTTCACTGTGTGCAACAACCGCATCTACTAAATGTTGCAGGTCCTGTTCATTGTCTGCAATCAAGACTATCATCTGCATATCTAATGTTATTGATGTATCGTTCCCCAATGTTGATTCCTTCCATATCTTCTATATTTCTGAAAATATTTTCACTGTACAGGGAAAAAAGATCTGGAGACATTACACATCCCTGTCTCACACCTCTTTTAATATGCTGATATTGACCTACATCGTTATCAATTCTGATGGCAGCTTGTTGTTTCCAATATATGTTCTTTTTACAAGTCTAAGGTCTTTTCCATCAATTTGTTGATCTTCAAGCATCCTTAACATGTCGACATGTCTCACTTTATTGAAAGCCTTTGTGTAGTCAATAAAGCAAAGATATAGATCTTTGTTTACTTCTCTAGGACGTCAAAAAAAAAAAATTCACAGGGGAAATAAAACAAATAATGAGAATACATCCAGCAAACCATACCACCATTTCTCCAGGTAAAACGACATGAGATCATATATATAAGTAGGTAGCAATGTGGACACAATTGAAAAAGCCGAAAGAGATATTAAACAGGTAGGAAATGTGTCGAAGTCCCAAGATATTAAATCTAGTACCAAACTTATAATATCTACATCAAACGTCAAATCAGTCTCCTGCCTAAAGCAGAAACATTGAGATCGACTAAAACAGTAACAAAACTACACATATTTATTAATCGGTGCCTGCGCAGAATAGAAGGGATAATATGGTATGAACTGAGTTGATGCGAGTATCACAGCACTGGGTACATTCCTTTAAGCGCTCCGTCCCCAACTTCAACAGCTAGCGAAGAGTCCAAATACTAATGGCATCAGTTGCAGTCTGATTTGTGTCCGTCTGGCCAGTGTATGACACAATCACCAATACGAAGCTCATAGCGCGAACAAATCCCAGGGAATCAAGAGGCGAGGGAAAGATGCAGACTGGGGAACAAATGGAGAAACAAATTTTAATAGTACGAGGGAGCTTCAAATGAAAACATTAACGAATTTTTTTTTAACACGGATCTCAACAATAACCAAAGCTGAGGAAGCAGGTTGAACGAGACCAAATTTGGAATTTTTGTTTCTAAAAACTGGAACTGGAACTCTGTGTGTGTGTGTGTGTGTGTGTGTGTGTGTGTGGGTGGTGTGTGTGTGTGTGTGGGTGGGTGGTGTGTGTGTGTGTGTGTGTGGGTGGGTGGGTGCGTGGTTGGGTGTGGGTGTGGGTGTGTTCGTGTGTGTGTGTGTGTGAACAAATATAATGAAAAAGCAAACAACAAATGTATCATTTTTCGATGTAGTCACCATTGCGTTCAATGCAAGTCCTCCAGTGCCGACAAAGTGCTTGGATTCCTGGAGGAAAACATTCTCTTGGTCTTGCGTGTAATCACTCATGCACCAACGACTGTACCTCTTCATACGACCGAACAGTTTAGAAACATCCTACACCATTCATACACTTGCTGGCCCGAATAGGCCTGCATGACCATACTGGATTTTCATTCACCGATGAATTTCTATGTGTTTCACCCCTTCACTGATCAGAAAACATAACAGAACACTGCTCTCTTTGGTGCATGTAAAAAATTGAGCGTCCATCATTAAACTGTCCTTATGATGTCACCGTGTTGTCTGCACCGTGATGTCACATGCGTTACACTCTTGACATCCTTAACAACAATATTGACAGGTTACAAGACAATGGCACGGCTATTGTAATTTCTGTCACACTTTTAAGGTTTTGATTTGAAGTCCGCTGACTTAATAAGAAAGCCATTCCCCTGGAATTTACAGTGCAAAAGAAATACAATAAGACATGAAAACATATGGACAAGAGAATGAGATACAGGCATGAGTAATATAAGGAGGATATAGAAGGAGCTCGGGGAACAGCAAAGGGCAGGGCGACTGGCGTTCGTGTGTTAATGTAACAGGTTCTTTACAGAATCGTGCTTCATCCCGACCCGCCATAGAGTTTCTTAATTTCTTGCAATTTCTCTACCCTCTTGCACTCTGCTGTCACTTCTCCCGCCCCTTGCACTCTCCTGCCACTTCTCCCGCATCTTTCACTCATCTGCTTTTTCTCCCGCCTGTTGCACTCATCTGCCATTTCTCCCGCCTCTTGCACTTTTTTCCGCAAGGTGTCTGTAATACCCCGTGTCATCTTCGTGATGATCAACCATTGCCTTTTCTTCCAGAAACTATGTCCGCCATCACTGTTCTTTCCCAGTCATCATGGCGTTCCAAGTGCTCCATTTAGAGATACCAGGCAGAAGCAGAACAAGTGTGGGCCCAGTCAGATAACTCTAACTACTGCTAAAGTTATCATATCCAACACTATTAGAGCAATCATGAAGTGGATCTCTGCACAATCAAATAAACCAAATATGATAAAGCATATAAATTAGTAAAGAATGGATTGAAACAAAAACTTCCCTCGGGACATTCATTCTGCTGGAGTTTGTTGACAATGGAAACACCAATGCCTGTGGAGGAAACATTACTAACCTTGGCTTAGACCCAGCCAGTCCTTATTGATGTGCTGGATAACGATCTGGTTATAATGACCCAGCCTACAAGGGAGATTAGGAAATTTTCTGGGAAGTAAAGTATTATATACCCATCGCACCCATCAAGTGACGATTGAACTATACAATTATGGGGCTAGAACCGTGTATTCAATTTGCCTCAAGCCACCGAAAATGGCCCCTTATTTTGTTTTACGCTCTGGACAATAGCCGCAGTAACACAGTGACTAGCATGCTGGCGTGTCGATCCGGAAGCCATGTGTTCGAATCTCTTTCAAGGCAGGTATTATTTTAAGTGACCTGGCTGTAAGTTAAATGGAAAGGACTCTCTACGCGTCCCGAGGTTGGCCCTGATTTTTGTTAGGCTAGTTTGCACACGATGGGTGATATGGTCAGTATTACATCGACCTCGTTTATTCCCCAGAAAATTTCCTGACACCCATTTTAAGATGGGTCGACCTAAATGCTCAGATCAATGAAAAATTGAATCTGCTTCGATTGGGTTTCGATCACTTGAACAACTGGCCAGCAGGAAAGCACGTTGCCCACGACTACCGGGACTCCCGCTCCCACATTGAACCAGCCTCAAGTTAAATCAACAGGTACCGTAGCAGGCATCATGTCTGCGTCTGTGTTGTGACCGATCCATCGCAATATGTAGGCCTGAATGCGCAGAAGACAGGTGGCCAGTCTGTAGGCGGACGACGAACTCTCGTCCGGACACGCTCACGACATTGTCAGCGTTATCAACTACACTAGTACACCCGCAGCCTAAAATAGGTACCAGAACATGTTTCTCGAAGTAAAGGCGGCCAATGGGATGTTGATCACATTATGCGTTGAGTGCCGATCGTTCCATAAAAATATGGGGCTACCACCATAAACCCATTAGTCTCAGGGTATAAAATAGGGTCATGTCAATCACCTTACACTCTGAACTGCCCTCCCGCACACGTCCTTATCAGGCTGTCCAACATCACCCCTTCGAGTGTCGAGCTCTTATTTTAAAACGTTGTATATCCAGAAAGTTTCGATCAACTCCAGACTGATTTTGTAGGTTGTGTTATGTTCGGTAGTTTGGCTTTGCTTTCTGAACGAGAAATCAACGTTAAAGTCCAACTTGATAATGGTGTTGGGAATTAACTCCCTACCTCGCCATCGGCGTACTGGAAGTGTTAAGAGCGAACGCTCATATCCGATTGTAACGTCCCTACCACGAAAGCCGCAAGATAAAACAGGTAAGTTCAGCAACAGCTGATGAACATGTGAATGCACTTGGCCAGAAAGCCAGCACACAGGCGCAGCTGGACGCACAACTAAATCAACAACAAGACAACTTTTCATATTTTTTCCATGTTTTTTTATTTTTTTTTATTTTAAATTACTCCTGTGGCTGTTTATTTTCACGATTTCCATGCTGGTTTGTTGTATGCTTTTAATACTGTAATCAACATGTGCATTTGTGTTTCTATTGTATGTTGCTTTTAACGTTACAAAAATACTGCACCGCGGATCAAGGGAAGACAAATACTGGGTTTTTACGAGATCTGAACATTGGCGAGAGCTGGCTCATGTTGCGCTTGATGTCTCGGAAACTGAAATACATGGGCCGTACATTGGTTTAGAAAGAACAATAATGGAAGTCGTGGATCCCGACAGAAGAGGAAGAGATGGAACAATATTGTAGTAGACGCAGGACATTTGTGTCTTGTGTTTGTTCGCTGGCTTCGAATTCAAGAGTAGTCTATTCACGGGCTGCTTCTATTTCACTGGAATAATTTTTGTGCCTGGTTTAATTGCTAGTGTCTCTCGCCATCAGGCCAATGCACTCCCATATTGTTATTTACATCTCCAAGTCAAGGACGAGAATACATGTTAGTCTAACTGACCGTTGTAGGTGCTGAACCTTCTATCTTGGCATTAAACAATATAAAATAACACAAAGTAGTGCAGCTTTTCATAACAGAGTTAAGACATTACACTTTCACAGCTTTACCGCAGTTCCACCAAATTTTATTCAGATCTTGGCATTAGCACACCGAAGTTTAAGAGCGTGAGCTCTTATTCATTCCGCCATGCTGACCTCACACGAAAGATTAAATGCACACTGGTCATAAAATGGAAGAGACAGGAGAGGTTACAATGATTCGAGAATTTCCCTAAACATAGCACAATTACTAATATAACTAGTCTGAAACAAACCGATGTATGAATATATTTGTGTACTTTGATAACAGCAGACGTAAAATATATTACAGAAGTTGCATGTAGAAAATCTAAAGGAAAAGCAGCATTTTAATGGTTGAAACATACTAATGGGCAATATGTGTTTGCCAACTGAGAAGAGAAATATAGTACCTAAGATCGATATTGAACCAATCCAGATATACGAAAGTGAATCATGGACAACTAAATGAGTAGTACGGAAACGTGTCGAAGATGCAGAGATGTGGTTTTATAGAAAAATGATGACAAAACCAGGAACGGATTTTTTTTTTTTTTTTTTTGCATATTCTTTACAGGACATTGCTGTCAACAGCAGCATCTTTCAGCTGTCTGTTGATTTCTTGGCAAGATTACGCTCAGTAGTTTGCCATTGCTTTCTGAGCGGCCGGCTCAGTATCCCGCAAGTCACCAGCGGGGGTCGAACCGTTCCCAGTTCTCTCCCGCTACGAGACTCTGCGTGATAAACGGGATTACGGAGAAAGTGTTGTAACCCCTCAGCCAGAGAGACCGGCAGGAACGGATTACAAGCGTAATAAAGATATCTTAAAAGAAGTTAACTCTCAAAGATTATTGGTTACTCGCATCAGAGGACAGTCCACATGTTTTGATCTTGAGAAAATTGGAGAAGAGGAGAGGCAGCAGAGACCGAGTGAGTATCTACTGGACAGTCTGACATCATGGCAGGGAGGAACATCGGTATTGGAAATTATTGGCATCACACAAGACAGGGAGCTGTGGACAAACATGATAACCAACACCACACGGCGAGGAATGTAAACGAAAGTCCTACTTGTCTGGTTTCTTAGACTATCCTAGAGATATAGTCTGCTGCTCTATATGTAAAGCATTAGTTCAGATAGTTCAAACAGGCTGTTAGTAACGAGACTTATGAAAATACCATGCATCCATTGTCAAAGCACCGTCACCGCATTAAAGGCCAGCTGTAATGAGTCTCTAACACCTCCTGTCCTACATCTTATCTTACATCATCATACGTTTCTTCCAGTCCATCTCTTGACTGTGCCCATCCACATTTAACCATGTCCCCGGCACACTTCTCCTCAACTTTCTCCTCCAGATTATTCTTTAACAAGGAAACTGTCTCTTTGTCTAACCTATTACATTTTCTTGCTTTTATATTGCCTTTATCTTGCCTTTATCTTACCCTGATCTTATCTTTATCTTACCGGATTATCTTCATTATCTCTCCATGATGTCACTTAGTAATGTTTTCTTCAAGCCCAATTTTATAATGCTTATTTGATTATTCTCTGCTCCCGCCATGTTATTCTTCGTATTTAACTTTATAACCACATTTAGAAGGCTTCAATTTTACCTAATCATTGTTTACTAATTGCCCATATGTTTGTACCACAATGACGATACACTTTTAATGTTAATACGTAACTTAACTGTTCAGACAGTATAATCTGTTAGGTGATTTTGAATGTCACTTTAACGCCTACATTTTTGCTCTTACTTATTGCTGTTTTATATCTACCATGATTATTTTTCCTAGCATACAAAACTAAAATCGTATTCAAGTGTGTGATTCCATTCACTATAATGCTGAACATTTATCTGGCACTGTTAATGTCGAGAATCAAAGTGTTTTGTTTTTTTTGGTTTATATTTGCATCAGAGGTTCCCAAACGAAGGCCCGCGGGCCACTTGTGGCCCGCCAGCTGTCAGAAAGTGGCACGCGAGGCCTCGAGCAGTCATTTTCCGCAATGGCCGTTAAAAAAAAAAAAAACAAGCAACGTTCCAGACTCACTGACTGTAACCTAGCTGCGCTTATGACTTTGGGCACGACATATTTGTGACTAGACATTGATAAACTGGCATCTGAGCTTAAGTAACTGGTTGTGAAGAACAGTTACAATTATAAATAAATTACATTAATAGCGATGATCGAAAAATTTAATTTAAGAAAGGTAAGAATGATATTGCACGGCTTTTACAATGTTATAACGTTGTGACCCGCTTAACTACCGAAAACAGTAGATATGGCCCTCTGCTTGAAAAGCATGGGAACTACTGATTTATATATATTTTTTACCATATTGCCATATTTGTTACTTAGCATTTGCACTTGATTTACAGATCCCGATCTGTTTCAGCCAATACCACTGTATTGTCTGCGGTGTTTTTCTCCAGTCTTGAGTTCTTGCTTTCTCTTGATCTGCTAAAATATATTCTCTGTATAAGTATTGTATAGACATGATTGTAACAACACCAACATTTCACATCGTATTATCCGGGTGGTAAGGAAGTGCGTCGACTCTGTGGCAAAGGATTACCGACGCAATTCGTAATCCCACATACCGCGTTCGAAACACAGCTGCGGACGATTTGTCAGAAGACCGCCTTGCGTTGGGCTTTTATAAAATAGTATGAGTGCCGATATTTCAGAAAAGCAATGGCAAACCAATGAACGTAACTTGTCAAGAAATCACAAACAGCCCCCCCCCCCTTCCTCCAAAAAAAATGCTCCGGTTGACTGCGACGTCCTGTAAAGGATATGCAACTAACTTGTAACGGGAGTGCAAGGCGACGAACACACACACACACACACACACACACTCACACACGCGCGCGCGCACGCACGCACGCACGCACACACACACACACGCACACGCACACGCACGCACGCGCACGCGCACGCGCACACACACACACCAAAAATAATGAAAACTTTACTATCGACAAGAATAAACCCCTACCAAATCTAGTTGTCACGTGAACACATTCATGATTGTCTCGACATGAGCATCTTAAATCATTATCGCTTCAATGTTTCTTTGATCTATCTGATCATTGCTACTCTATTGTAGCTGTCTCACCCACCACATACGGAAACAGGTTCTTCCTCTTCGTGTTTGGTTCGCTTGCGAAACATTGTATCTTAAAGTTGTGTCTTGTATTCATTTCACTGCCTTTTGTTCCTTCACCCAGCTATCTGCACATTTCTGCTTCCACTGCTTTTTATTTCTGAGAAGGTTAGCTGTGATGAACTTGGCGCGTTTCGCCTCAACAAATATGGTGGTATCTTTAAAAGACCAATTTCTTTTTATGGGAAACCGGCGAACGGGTGCAGTATATATCCAAATTCTGTGGGTTGTTTCTGCTAGTCTTCCCGCCATTTCGTCTGTTTTGTAAATTGATAAGGAGGACAAGCTGTTGTGCGATAATATAAGGTAGGGTCCGTAAATGAAGACGACCCACATATTAACAATAATGCTCTGTCTGTTTTCCCAGTGTGTAAATTGTGTTTCTGCGCCAGCTTGTTACTTGGCAAGCGTGTTTAGACTCGTTCCTAATGGTGTGTGTCGCAGCAATTGGGACTTTGTGTGGTTGGACAAAAACAGTCCGCGTCTGGTTCCAATCTGCATATCACACTGATAATCGTCGCGCTCGGGCATCATTTGCATAGTTCGCCTAATTTGCATATCAACTGCTTGATATCACTGCTGGAAAACACCAGGGACTTGCAGGGGCCGGAAATCGTTTACAGCTGTACAGGACAATTGTACACGTCGCTGTCTTTATCATTTACCATAATGAGCACGGTCTTTCTATCTGACTGGTTGACTATTTCATGCTGGGTGCGTGGGTGATTCACAATTGAATGTTTGTTAGGGTGGCAATTGTTTTGTTGTTTACTGCTTGTTACAATACGTTTACAAATATATTTTCAACGTGGTTATTGGAGATTGTTACAGTGTTTTTTCTCCCCAGATTTTGTCTAGTATAACGTGTGCCTGTTTGCACTTATGTGAGTCATTCAGCATGAAAAAACAACGCATAATAATAATAATAATAATAATAATAATAATAATAATAATAGTAATAATAATAATAATAATAATAATTTACAGCGCAAATTGGCCTTATCAGTCATATTCACTACCGCCATAGGTAAAAGTTATTATGCCTTTTTAGAGCACAAACTATCGTCTGTCAAGACGGCAAGGTGCCAATGAATAATAATAATAATAATAATAATAATAATAATAATAATAATAATAATAATAATAATAATAATAATAATAATAATAATAATAATAATAATAAATATGACCGGAATACAATCCAGATGAATAGAAATTGTTTCAGTCTTAATTTTTATTTTTGTTTGTAAGTCCCTAAGCAGGAGACGGCTATGGGCCTGTAATGTGTTAGTTCCAAGTTCCAATTTGAAAAAAAAAAGATGTTTAGGCCCCGTTCAGCCGTCGAATTCTTGATTGGTTACAGTTGGGGGACCTTACGGTGTATCTGTATGTATAGCTGCGTATTTTTGCTTTCTTGAGACTGTCTGATTAGCTGTCTTTGCGTTCATTTCACCTTTTGATTTCATTCCACATGTCTGGCCAGATTCGTGCACTTGTAAAGCCTGGTGTAATTGTGTTCCCGCCCCCGTCTCATGGTGTTTTTTCTTCAGGGATGATTACCAGTCGTCATCCTTTCTCCATACCATTTCTCGTTTTGGTCTTGGTCTGTTTTAGTATCTTCTTTGTCTTCTTTGGTATCTTGTGTGATTGTAGGACTATAACATTTGATAGACCTGGGTACATGGTGGTGGTCAGTCTCTCCCTCCCGTAGCAAGCGATGCGCCCAGGAATCGAACCCTCGTCCACCGTTTTCATACCATTGTCAGAGCAGCTTACGATGTTCATTTGTTTCTTGTAGGACTTGTACATTGGTTTTTCTGTCTGTCCATGGTACTCTTTGCATTTTCCTCAGAAATCACATTTCCACAGGCATCAGATGTTTTTCAGCCTGTTTGCTCATTGCCCACGCTTCACATCCACACTAAAGCACAAGTTCTTTGTAACACCTCAACAGTCTTTTTCTCGTTGCAAATGACATCAGTTTATTGGTCAGTATGTTTTCCATCTTGCAAAAGATTTCGTCACCTGTAACGATCTTCGCCAAAAAGTTCTCTCCCTCAGCATTGAAAAGCTCCAATAATTCAGAAGAAGTTGCTTTCCTTTGCAATTGGTGGTCATTTGTGAGTCTTCGAGGAACCCATCTTTCGCAAACCTTAGAAAATCAAAATCATAGAGTTGTTATTACTGCATGTGCACTACCATTGCAGACTGGCAGCTAAACGGCGAATTGTTGAGTAATGATTAGCCTATCAGTAAGAATAATGCCCTCGGTGTATTTCAACATTTCTGCATGTACAAACTTCTGTTCAAGCCTCGCGTGGTTCCTTTCCATCACGTGAGGCATGACGTTATCTGGTTTGTATTTGTCTTGTACCTTCTGGCCTCTCTTTAGTGCGAGAACATTTGTCATTAGTATTGTTGTACATGATGGGTTTCCTTCTGCCAGACAGTAATATCACTTGTTATTATAACTTGCATAATTGTTATGACTGGGAAGAAGGTGGTTTTACGGTAACTAAATGAGGTTTTCCTGGTCTGGGATGGTTAGGAGACCCAACGGATGACTTTGTTTTATAGTATGTCCCGCAAAGATTGCCTTCATTCACGATCAATTATTTTGAAAACTGTCTGTTGCATCGTTATGAAATTTTTCCAGCCGTCTTATATTTACCCCCACCCAAGAAATATGTCTTTGATAGGTCCAAAAAGAACTTAAATCATCGAAAGCGGCGACATTTCTTTGATGTTTTGCTGAAGAACTAGTGATTTCTCGCTAACAAATTTATATTTACAGTAATGAAAGCCCCGCCAATTCAGATGACACACAAGGCGTATCCGGATTCGTATGGGAGTGGGTGCAATGAAAGAAGTAGCTTAAAATCGACAGGGTCGGCTGCATTGCCACCGGGTTTTTATCCCATATGGCTCAGTTTCTTTCCGCAGCGCGGAAAGCGTCGCACAAAGCGCGAACTCCGTACCTCCAGCGACGACCCTCGGAGTCTCCGAAAAAATGCACTCGTGAAATGAAGGACGCGGCCCGGAATCGAACATACAACCTTCGGAGCCCGAGTCAGACGGCTTGACCACTTCACCACGGAGAATCCCGAGAGGGGTGCAATGTGTAATATTAGTAAAGGCAGAGAATTTACAGAGGCATGGGGTAAATAATTTGTAAATTGACAGGAAAGTAGAAGGAATATATTTCTTACCTTATTTTTCATTTCCTTCTTGTTTCTTCAGCTGCTGGTTAATAAAGTGTACATAAGTATTCATGTTAGCTTTTTATATTGAGTTCGTGAAAGCTTCCAAAAAGCTGTGCGTTAATGTGCGTATGGAGTGACCAGAAATGATACCGCAATTTAGTCATCATGTTTCCATTTTTAAGGATCTGTTCAGCTGTCTGTGTAGTTTGTCACACGTACACACGGGTGACAGACCCGCTTTGAGTCTTCGTGAAATATTGGCTACTCTGCTGTTTACCGTTCAGAGACGGAACATGATTACCTGTTTTGCACTATGAAAATAGTTGTCGGTGTCTCTGTAGTGGGCTTTCTTCTTAACGACCAAGATGTTGGTCCTCTTTTCATTGAAGTTTATAGACTGATTCATATGCACGTGTGTCGTCCCCTAATTTGACAACGTGTTTGCTCTCACGTTTCTTGTTATGCCACAATATGTCAGTTTCCACCGCAATATTACTCTTCTGTTGGTATTCAATGCGTTTAGTGTGTGTGTGTGTGTGTGTGTGTGTGTGTGTGTGTGTGTGTGTGTGTGTGTGTGTGTGTGTGTTTCCAATACAGTTGTTTGTCACCGCTGAGGGCTTGCGGAATTGAAAATTCATCACTGTTGTCATTGACATTATGCTGATGCTGTAATCTTTACGGTCTGCAATACGTCTGGATATTTGTAGCAAAATATCCCAGTAAGTGTGTACGTAGATTAAGGTCTGCGATCTGCTCAGACCTTAATCTGTGTCGGACGATTCCAGTAGGTTGATGATTGCTCTCGGTTGCATAAAATTCAATCCATCCTTTCTCCAGTAGTCCTCTTCCTCTTTTAACACATGGTCCTCACATTTTTTTCCAGTAACTTTTATCAATATTTAATAGCGCGGACTGGTTAGTATCTTCACGTCAGAAAATTTGAATGTAGTATTGGCAGCTGCCACTTGTCCTTTAATTTTAGCCCACACAAGTTCTATAGGGTTTAAATGAGAATGATACGGCGGAAGTCTCAAGCACCTATGGCCATGCTCTTCTGTCAACTTGTCGTTTTGAAATTTCTTGCTTTTTTGCACCTGTTTTACAAGGGACAACAACTGTAGCTTGAAATATGTTTCTGGAAATGGTATATTTTCCCTTCGGAGCCATATCTTTATTGCTTCCTTTGTGCTCGATGCCGTAGGTATTTTGTCTTCTTGGGCAACTAACATTGTGATATGATGCATTGTCCATGATTAGACAAGACGGCTCTATCAAGGGATGGAAGTACTGTATTCTCGAGCCAATCTCTAAATACATTACCATTCATCTCATTATGATAATCCCTATTGTCTGTATACTTTGATACGAACACGAGCCCAGCATTCTGTAGTAAGCCATTATGAGTACTACCAGCATAGGCTATGACCACACGCTGTCCTTTACTACTGGGCATATAACGCTTTATCTTTCCATCCATTGATTGCCATTCCTTTTCACTTGTGTGGTGCGCATTGATCCACGTATCATCCAAATACACTATGTCATAATTTTCTTTGCGCATTTCCCTTATTTCACGTAGGTATCTGCTTCTCAAGGCTCCTAAATGCGGTTGCTCGCAAAGAATATTTCTACCGCCCTTGTACTTTCAAAAAGTGAAGATAATGTCCTTATAATTTTCCACAAAGTTGTTTTGGATAGCTCTATGTTATTGTTCTTTCTCAACCAAACCCTAAGTTTTCTTACAGTCACTGTTTCTTTGGCATCCAGCATTTTTATAATGCTGGATAATCCTGGATATAAAATCCAAAATTTTTATAATTTTAGGAGTCTCCGTGGCGAAGTGGTCAAGCCTTTTGACTCGGCTCCAAAGGTCGTGGGTTCGATTCCGGGCTGCATCCTTCGGTTCACGAGTTAAATTTTTCGGAGACTTCTGTGGGTCGTCGCTAGAGCTGCGGAGTTCGTGCTTTGTGCGATGCTTTCCGCGCTGCGGAAAGAGACTGAGCCATATGGGATAGAACCCGGTGCAATGAAGTCGACCCTGTCGAATTTTAAGCGACTTTTTAAAGCATTTTTATAATAGCTCGCCTTATGGCATATTTGTCAAAGCTGTCTACAATAATCTTTCTACCTACCGTTTGGTTATTGCGTGGTGGTTTAATTCCAGATTCTTGCACCCATCGACGAAATTACCGTTTACTCAAACCCAAAGCATGCACTAGTTCTTTTTTCGGAATTTGTAATAGTATACACAATTTCGCATTCAATTCCATTGAAAAATATTCACACATTTCAATGTTAGCGAATAAGTGGTAAGATATTTTTTAAAAAACACATATTAATCAGGTTTCATGAAATAACCCACATTTTGAGACACCTCTGAACAGTCCTAGTTTAAAACAACGCGGGGAGTTGGCGGCATAAGGCCAATCCCGTGAAAATATTCCAACATTGAGCGCTGATTGTCTGGCTACGCTGTAATACATTTAAAATTATGAATTTCATCTCAGACTCGTAAATTATATACTGCATATAAACGAACTTTGAAATCTGCTGTAAAATCTCCAGAACAAAAAATTTTTTGTTGGGTGGACATAATGATAAGGTTATATACTAAATCTCATAATTTTCCCTCAGTTGGTTACTGAGATATGGATGTTTATATTGAGGCAAACAAATGTGGACATACTATAGTATCGTTACATTATGGTATGGTATATGTACATTCATCAGAAATACGAAATATCGTTTACATTAAGCCACTTTTAACATGAAATATTTGTAAAATCGAGTTCACAGGAAAAATGCACAATGTGCAAAATTTAAATATTGCTAGAATTAACAATAAATCATAATATTGTCACTCGCATCAGATTAACGTGTATGGGGTTAATATAAACATTAAACGATCGTATACGAAAATTGGCGGTAAACATTAGATAATATACATCTAACACATACGATTATGATAAACATGAAATTATTTGCACCGAATTCGTAAACATGAAGTGATCATAATAACAAGTTATATCACAGCATGAAATTGTTGCATACTGGAAATCATCATAAGAGTAAACTTATGTTAAAAAAAAAAAATAATAATAACCAAGGACATCGTAAACATATAATTATTGTAAAATGAAATCGGCTGTAAAACTAGAACACGTAAACTTTATATTTGTATTCACGATACCAAAACAAGAATGCAGTTCACATTTTGTATGGACTAGGAGCTGGCGCGCTTTCCAATCTCTGTGTTGTTTTTTTTTTTTGTTTTTTTTTATTTCGACTGCAGAAAACATTTACGACCAGGTGAATATGTTGTCACGTATTTCTGCTCAATTTCTGTGCGACAGCCACACTAAATAAGATGTTGAGTTGAGTTGAGTCAAGAACCGACATCATTGCAATCGGGGTATTCCTATAAACGCTGAGTCATCATCCTCAACAGCCAGCGTAGAGCTCCAATAATAATGGTGCCTGTTCAAATCTGTTTATATGTCCGTCTTGCTTTACCTCTGAGTGACAACCGTCTTCCAGATCCTCTGACCACCCCCTGCTGCCGCATTATCTCTACACCATGATAATCTATCTGTTCTTCTGCATTATTCACGCACTCCCAGAGGGCCTTCACCACATCTGCCTTATCTTGCATCAAATGACTAAATAAGGAAAAACAATCTAGCGCAGAAGATTGCTTAAACAAAAAGCTTTACAGTTCATCTCACAACAAATGCTAAAGAATAGAATTTGAGTGTTAATTGTTCACATGTACTAGGTTACAATCTCATGTAAAACGTCTGACAGATTGTACAATAGGAGAAGGAAAGCAATGTAAGCAAAATGAAAAAAGAAGTGTGTTATAACATCTAAAACTGGAAAACCAGAGGACACAAAGAATTACCATATACTAAGATATAAATATATATATATATATATATATATATATATATATATTGGTGTCAGGTCTTAGTCAGATATGACTGAGCTACCGTATAACAGTAGACGGTACTACCTGGTTTCTGTTATCGCCGAACGTCGGGCGGCGCTTACCAAACCCGACACCCCACATTGTGCCAACGGCTTCGGGCGGAAGAGCGCAATTGGGAGGGTACAAGCCTTACCCTGGTGCGAGGAAATGCAAGCTAAAGACAAAATGTCATGGCAGGGCAGACCAGGCCCTAAGCCTTGGTTGGCAACTGGTCTAGGATCGAAGCTCCAACAGGCGGACAGTTAGAGCATTGCTTTGCTGATCCGGCAGCTTCTGCAGCTTGTCTTGTTCCAGATGTAGGGGTGTTACCTTTCCTCTGGAGTAAACTAGGCAGGCCGAGAGAGGGATCATGCTGCATGGGCAACACATGATCTCTATATTTTAGCCCAGGCTTTGTGCTATGGAGAGGCAATAACTCCATCCCTGGTCTTACTGGTCTCGGAATCAAAGCGAGAGGCAACTGTTACGGTTATAAGTCCTTGTCAGTTGGCGTAGACATGGGGCGCCACGCGTTGCCTCTGACGGTGGGAGACACCTATAGGTGTCACTGATCAGCTACCGCCCGCCTCAAGCTGGGCAGCCCCCAGCCAATTGGGTGCTGATCCGCCACAGCCTGCCTGCTTCAATGGGTGCTTGGGGCTAGGACAAAATCTGAATCGCAGGCTGTAAAACTAATGCACCAGGTACAAACACAAATAAAAATAGAAACCTCAAGCTACGGCTTGCAACCTGGAACGTGAGAACCATGTGTCCAGGATTTTCCACTGACTTGACCAATATTGACGATGTGAGAAAAACGGCTGTGATTGATGCCGAACTCAATCGTCTAAACATTGATATTGCTGGCCTGCAGGAGACTCGCCTCGCTGAGGAAGGGTCACTCAGGGAAAACAACTACACCTTTTTCTGGAAGGGTAGAGGGCAGGCAGAAAAAAGGCAACACGGTGTGGGCTTTGCAGTGAAGAATTCGCTACTGGGAATGATTGAAATTCCAGCAGGAGGAAATGCAAGACTATTATCCCTGCGCTTGGCAACCTCTTGTGGGTTTGCCACCATTATTACTGCATATGCACCGACACTCGATTCCTCTGATGATGTGAAGGATTCGTTCTATGAGGAGTTAGACTCCGTGATCAAGGCAGTTCCAAAATCTGACTACATTTATATGCTCGGTGATTTCAATGCTCGTGTGGGCAAGGACTCGAGTTCATGGCCAGTGTGCCTTGGAAAATACAACATCGGTCGCATGAATGAAAATGGGCAAAGGCTGCTGGAGCATTGCACCAGTAATGACCTATGTATTACAAACTCCTTTTTTAAAACAAAAGAGATGCATAAGGTCACATGGAAACATCCAAGATCCGGCCATTGGCACCAGCTGGACTTCATCATCACACGGAGACAACATCTGAACCATATATCATTGACTCGTAGTTACCACAGTGCTGACTGTGATACGGATCATTCTTTGGTTGTTGCAAGGGTTAGACTGAGACCAAAGAGAATCTACACAGCTAAACACAAATCTAGCCTCAGGATTAATATTATTAACACTCGTGATCCTGAAAAGTGCTTTCAGTTTCAACAGCAACTTGAAGACGCTTTCACTGATACACCAGAAAATTGTACAGTAAATGAAAAGTGGGGTCAAATTAAGGAAACTCTTTATAAAACTGCCGTAGGGGTTTACGGCACTGTGGATCATAAGAGGCAGGACTGGTTTGCGGCCAACAGCGAGACTCTGCAGCCCTTGATTGATAAGAAGAAGAAAGCTCTCTTAAGAAACAAGGAAAGACCAACGCGTAACACTCTGAGTGAGCTTAGGCAAGCTAGGAAGGATGTGCAAAAGGCTGCCAGGCAGTGTGCAAATGATTATTGGATCAAGTTATGTGAGTCCATTCAAATCGCAAGTGATAAGGGAGACATAAGAAGCATGTATGAAGGAATAAAGAAAGCCTGCGGTCCAGTGATCAAAAGAAGTGCACCATTGAAAACCATGACTGGAGAAATTATCACTGATAAGAAACAGCAGATGGACAGATGGGTAGAGCACTATTTTGAGCTTTACTCAAGTGAGACCAAACTAGCGGATGATGCCCTCAACGCCATAGAGGCTCTACCAACTCTTGACCACCTGGACACACTTCCCACCATAACAGAAGTTAAGTGTGCTATAAATGAACTTGCATCTGGCAAGGCTCCAGGTAAGGATGGGATTCCAATAGAGGTTATCAGGAGTGGGCAAGACACACTCGCTCTGCAGATCCACCAGCTAATAGAGCTATGCTGGCGTGAAGGACAAGTCCCACAGGATTTCAAAGATTCAAGCATCATAACACTGTACAAGAACAAGGGCGATCGGAGCGACTGCAACAACTATAGGGGTATCTCTCTTCTGTGTATTGTTGGAAAAGTATTTGCCAGAATTGTTCTGCGCAGACTTCAAGTCCTAGGAGAACAAGTCTACCCCGAATCACAGTGTGGCTTTCGACAGAACCGGTCTACCATTGATATGATATTCTCATTGCGACAAATGCAAGAAAAATGCCGTGAACAGAATCAACCACTGTTTATTGCCTTCATCGACCTCACAAAGGCATTTGATTTGGTCAGTCGTGAGGGTCTGTTCAAGGCACTAAAGAAGATTGGCTGCCCACCAACTCTTCTGTCCATTGTGGAATCGTTCCACACAGGCATGAAGGGTATAATCAAGTTTGATGGTGCAACTTCTGAAGAATTTGAAATCAAGAGTGGAGTTAAGCAAGGTTGTGTACTAGCTCCCACCCTCTTTGGAATATACTTTTCACTTCTACTGAAATATGCATTTCATGATCAGGATGGTGGTATATACATTCACTCACGCTCAGATGGCGGCCTCTACAATGCTCAGAGATTGAAGGCTAAGACCAAAATTAGGAGGGTACTGATCAGAGAGTTGCTTTTTGCAGATGATGCTGCAGTTACGACCCACTCTGAGGAAGAATTGCAATGTCTACTATCTGCATTCTCCAATGCTTGTTCTGAATTTGGTTTAACAATTAGCAAAAAGAAGACACAGATTATGTCACAAGGTGCACATGGGGTACCATCAATCTTTATTGACGACGCCGAACTAGAGATAGTAGACCATTTTACATATCTAGGATCAGTGGTAAATAGCAAATTATCCCTAGATCAGGAAATCAACATCCGGATTGGTAAGGCAGCAACAACAATGAACAGGTTAAGAAAAAGAGTCTGGGAGAACAGGAAGCTTACTGCCAAAACAAAAGTCCTTGTCTATCAAGCCTGTGTCCTTAGTACTCTTCTCTATGGCAGTGAAACCTGGACAACTTACTCACACCAAGAGAACAACTTAAACAGCTTTCATATGTGGTGTCTGCGAAGAATTCTTGGTATTAAGTGGCAAGACAAAATCACAAATACTGAAGTATTGGAAAGATCAGGTTGTGTGACAGTTTATTCCATGCTCAGTCTTCGTAGACTTAGATGGATAGGACATCTTAGGAGGATGGATGATGGTAGAATACCAAAGGATATCTTTTTTGGTGAATTACAGATGGGTAAGAGATCTCAGGGTCGGCCTCTACTACGATACAAAGATGTGTGTAAGCGGGACATGATTGATACAGGCATTGATAATGCACATTGGGAGCAAGTCGCCGCTGAACGTGTTGCATGGAGGGCAAATATCAGAAATGGAATAAAGTCAAAGGAGAAAATTATTGCAGAAAAGTCACACACCAAGCGTATGAGACGTACGATGGTGCATGATGGTGGAAATGACCACGTGTTCACATGCACCCACTGTGAACGGACATTTACAGCGCAAATTGGCCTTATCAGTCACACTCGCTACCGCCATAGTTAAAAGTTATTATGCCTTTTTAAAGCACAAACTATCGTCTGTCAAGACGGCAAGGTGCCAATGATATATATATATATATATATATATATATATATCATTGGCACCTTGCCGTCTTGACAGACGATAGTTTGTGCTTTAAAAAGGCATAATAACTTTTAACTATGGCGGTAGCGAGTGTGACTGATAAGGCCAATTTGCGCTGTAAATGTCCGTTCACAGTGGGTGCATGTGAACACGTGGTCATTTCCACCATCATGCACCATCTTACGTCTCAAACGCTTGGTGTGTGACTTTTCTGCAATAATTTTCTCCTTTGACTTTATTCCATTTCTGATATTTGCCCTCCATGCAACACGTTCAGCGGCGACTTGCTCCCAATGTGCATTATCAATGCCTGTATCAATCATGTCCCGCTTACACACATCTTTGTATCGTAGTAGAGGCCGACCCTGAGATCTCTTACCCATCTGTAATTCACCAAAAAAGATATCCTTTGGTATTCTACCATCATCCATCCTCCTAAGATGTCCTATCCATCTAAGTCTACGAAGACTGAGCATGGAATAAACTGTCACACAACCTGATCTTTCCAATACTTCAGTATTTGTGATTTTGTCTTGCCACTTAATACCAAGAATTCTTCGCAGACACCAGCATATGAAAGCTGTTTAAGTTGTTCTCTTGGTGTGAGTAAGTTGTCCAGGTTTCACTGCCATAGAGAAGAGTACTAAGGACACAGGCTTGATAGACAAGGACTTTTGTTTTGGCAGTAAGCTTCCTGTTCTCCCAGACTCTTTTTCTTAACCTGTTCATTGTTGTTGCTGCCTTACCAATCCGGATGTTGATTTCCTGATCTAGGGATAATTTGCTATTTACCACTGATCCTAGATATGTAAAATGGTCTACTATCTCTAGTTCGGCGTCGTCAATAAAGATTGATGGTACCCCATGTGCACCTTGTGACATAATCTGTGTCTTCTTTTTGCTAATTGTTAAACCAAATTCAGAACAAGCATTGGAGAATGCAGATAGTAGACATTGCAATTCTTCCTCAGAGTGGGTCGTAACTGCAGCATCATCTGCAAAAAGCAACTCTCTGATCAGTACCCTCCTAATTTTGGTCTTAGCCTTCAATCTCTGAGCATTGTAGAGGCCGCCATCTGAGCGTGAGTGAATGTATATACCACCATCCTGATCATGAAATGCATATTTCAGTAGAAGTGAAAAGTATATTCCAAAGAGGGTGGGAGCTAGTACACAACCTTGCTTAACTCCACTCTTGATTTCAAATTCTTCAGAAGTTGCACCATCAAACTTGATTATACCCTTCATGCCTGTGTGGAACGATTCCACAATGGACAGAAGAGTTGGTGGGCAGCCAATCTTCTTTAGTGCCTTGAACAGACCCTCACGACTGACCAAATCAAATGCCTTTGTGAGGTCGATGAAGGCAATAAACAGTGGTTGATTCTGTTCACGGCATTTTTCTTGCATTTGTCGCAATGAGAATATCATATCAATGGTAGACCGGTTCTGTCGAAAGCCACACTGTGATTCGGGGTAGACTTGTTCTCCTAGGACTTGAAGTCTGCGCAGAACAATTCTGGCAAATACTTTTCCAACAATACACAGAAGAGAGATACCCCTATAGTTGTTGCAGTCGCTCCGATCGCCCTTGTTCTTGTACAGTGTTATGATGCTTGAATCTTTGAAATCCTGTGGGACTTGTCCTTCACGCCAGCATAGCTCTATTAGCTGGTGGATCTGCAGAGCGAGTGTGTCTTGCCCACTCCTGATAACCTCTATTGGAATCCCATCCTTACCTGGAGCCTTGCCAGATGCAAGTTCATTTATAGCACACTTAACTTCTGTTATGGTGGGAAGTGTGTCCAGGTGGTCAAGAGTTGGTAGAGCCTCTATGGCGTTGAGGGCATCATCCGCTAGTTTGGTCTCACTTGAGTAAAGCTCAAAATAGTGCTCTACCCATCTGTCCATCTGCTGTTTCTTATCAGTGATGATTTCTCCAGTCAAGGTTTTCAATGGTGCACTTCTTTTGATCACTGGACCGCAGGCTTTCTTTATTCCTTCATACATGCTTCTTATGTCTCCCTTATCACTTGCGATTTGAATGGACTCACATAACTTGATCCAATAATCATTTGCACACTGCCTGGCAGCCTTTTGCACATCCTTCCTAGCTTGCCTAAGCTCACTCAGAGTGTTACGCGTTGGTCTTTCCTTGTTTCTTAAGAGAGCTTTCTTCTTCTTATCAATCAAGGGCTGCAGAGTCTCGCTGTTGGCCGCAAACCAGTCCTGCCTCTTATGATCCACAGTGCCGTAAACCCCTACGGCAGTTTTATAAAGAGTTTCCTTAATTTGACCCCACTTTTCATTTACTGTACAATTTTCTGGTGTATCAGTGAAAGCGTCTTCAAGTTGCTGTTGAAACTGAAAGCACTTTTCAGGATCACGAGTGTTAATAATATTAATCCTGAGGCTAGATTTGTGTTTAGCTGTGTAGATTCTCTTTGGTCTCAGTCTAACCCTTGCAACAACCAAAGAATGATCCGTATCACAGTCAGCACTGTGGTAACTACGAGTCAATGATATATGGTTCAGATGTTGTCTCCGTGTGATGATGAAGTCCAGCTGGTGCCAATGGCCGGATCTTGGATGTTTCCATGTGACCTTATGCATCTCTTTTGTTTTAAAAAAGGAGTTTGTAATACATAGGTCATTACTGGTGCAATGCTCCAGCAGCCTTTGCCCATTTTCATTCATGCGACCGATGTTGTATTTTCCAAGGCACACTGGCCATGAACTCGAGTCCTTGCCCACACGAGCATTGAAATCACCGAGCATATAAATGTAGTCAGATTTTGGAACTGCCTTGATCACGGAGTCTAACTCCTCATAGAACGAATCCTTCACATCATCAGAGGAATCGAGTGTCGGTGCATATGCAGTAATAATGGTGGCAAACCCACAAGAGGTTGCCAAGCGCAGGGATAATAGTCTTGCATTTCCTCCTGCTGGAATTTCAATCATTCCCAGTAGCGAATTCTTCACTGCAAAGCCCACACCGTGTTGCCTTTTTTCTGCCTGCCCTCTACCCTTCCAGAAAAAGGTGTAGTTGTTTTCCCTGAGTGACCCTTCCTCAGCGAGGCGAGTCTCCTGCAGGCCAGCAATATCAATGTTTAGACGATTGAGTTCGGCATCAATCACAGCCGTTTTTCTCACATCGTCAATATTGGTCAAGTCAGTGGAAAATCCTGGACACATGGTTCTCACGTTCCAGGTTGCAAGCCGTAGCTTGAGGTTTCTATTTTTATTTGTGTTTGTACCTGGTGCATTAGTTTTACAGCCTGCGATTCAGATTTTGTCCTAGCCCCAAGCACCCATTGAAGCAGGCAGGCTGTGGCGGATCAGCACCCAATTGGCTGGGGGCTGCCCAGCTTGAGGCGGGCGGTAGCTGATCAGTGACACCTATAGGTGTCTCCCACCGTCAGAGGCAACGCGTGGCGCCCCATGTCTACGCCAACTGACAAGGACTTATAACCCGTAACAGTTGCCTCTCGCTTTGATTCCGAGACAGTTAAGACCAGGGATGGAGTTATTGCCTCTCCATAGCACAAAGCCTGGGCTAAAATATAGAGATCATGTGTTGCCCATGCAGCATGATCCCTCTCTCGGCCTGCCTAGTTTACTCCAGAGGAAAGGTAACACCCCTACATCTGGAACAAGACAAGCTGCAGAAGCTGCCGGATCAGCAAAGCAATGCTCTAACTGTCCGCCTGTTGGAGCTTCGATCCTAGACCAGTTGCCAACCAAGGCTTAGGGCCTGGTCTGCCCTGCCATGACATTTTGTCTTTAGCTTGCATTTCCTCGCACCAGGGTAAGGCTTGTACCCTCCCAATTGCGCTCTTCCGCCCGAAGCCGTTGGCACAATGTGGGGTGTCGGGTTTGGTAAGCGCCGCCCGACGTTCAGGCGATAACAGAAACCAGGTAGTACCGTCTACTGTTATACGGTAGCTCAGTCATATCTGACTAAGACCTGACACCAATATATATATATATATATATATATATATATATATATTTATATCTTAGTATATGGTAATTCTTTGTGTCCTCTGGTTTTCCAGTTTTAGATGTTATAACACACTTCTTTTTTCATTTGCTTACATTGCTTTCCTTCTCCTATTGTACAATCTGTCAGACGTTTTACATGAGATTGTAACCTAGTACATGTGAACAATTAACACTCAAATTCTATTCTTTAGCATTTGTTGTGAGATGAACTGTAAAGCTTTTTGTTTAAGCAATCTTCTGCGCTAGATTGTTTTCCTTATTTAGTCATTTGATGCAAGATAAGGCAGATGTGGTGAAGGCCCTCTGGAGTGCGTGAATAATGCAGAAGAACAGATAGATTATCATGGTGTAGAGATAATGCGGCAGCAGGGGGTGGTCAGAGGATCTGGAAGACGGTTGTCACTCAGAGGTAAAGCAAGACGGACATATAAACAGATTTGAACAGGCACCATTATTATTGGAGCTCTACGCTGGCTGTTGAGGATTGATGACTCAGCGTTTATAGGAATACCCCGATTGCAATGATGTCGGTTCTTGACTCAACTCAACTCAACATCTTATTTAGTGTGGCTGTCGCACAGAAATTGAGCAGAAATACGTGACAACAATATTCACCTGGTCGTAAATGTTTTCTGCAGTCGAAATAAAAAAAAACAAAAAAAAAAAACAACACAGAGATTGGAAAGCGCGCCAGCTCCTAGTCCATACAAAATGTGAACTGCATTCTTGTTTTGGTATCGTGAATACAAATATAAAGTTTACGTGTTCTAGTTTTACAGCCGATTTCATTTTACAATAATTATATGTTTACGATGTCCTTGGTTATTATTATTTTTTTTTTTAACATAAGTTTACTCTTATGATGATTTCCAGTATGCAACAATTTCCTGCTGTGATATAACTTGTTATTATGATCACTTCATGTTTACGAATTCGGTGCAAATAATTTCATGTTTATCATAATCGTATGTGTTAGATGTATATTATCTAATGTTTACCGCCAATTTTCGTATACGATCGTTTAATGTTTATATTAACCCCATACACGTTAATCTGATGCGAGTGACAATATTATGATTTATTGTTAATTCTAGCAATATTTAAATTTTGCACATTGTGCATTTTTCCTGTGAACTCGATTTTACAAATATTTCATGTTAAAAGTGGCTTAATGTAAACGATATTCGTATTTCTGATGAATGTACATATACCATACCATAATGTAACGATACTATAGTATGTCCACATTTGTTTGCCTCAATATAAACATCCATATCTCAGTAACCAACTGTGGGAAAATTATGAGATTTAGTATATAACCTTATCATTATGTCCACCCAACAAAAAATTTTTTGTTCTGGAGATTTTACAGCAGATTTCAAAGTTCGTTTATATGCAGTATATAATTTACGAGTCTGAGATGAAATTCATAATTTTAAATGTATTACAGCGTAGCCAGACAATCAGCGCTCAATGTTGGATATTTTCACGGGATTGGCCTTATGCCGCCAACTCCCCGCGTTGTTTTAAACTAGGACTGTTCAGAGGTGTCTCAAAATGTGGGTTATTTCATGAAACCTGATTAATATGTGTTTTTAAAAAAAAATATCTTACCACTTATTGCTAACATTTAAATGTGTGAATATTTGTCAATGGAATTGAATGCGAAATTGTGTATACTATTACAAATTCCGAAAAAAAGAACTGTGCATGCTTTGGGTTTGAGTAAACGGTAATTTCGTCGATGGGTGGAAGAATCTGGAATTAAACCACCACGCAATAACCAAACGGTAAGTAGAAAGATTATTGTAGATAGCTTTGACAAATACGCCATAAGGCGAGCTATTATAAAAATGCTTTAAAAAGTCGCTTCAAATTCGACAGGGTCGACTTCATTGCACCGGGTTCTATCCCATATGGCTCAGTCTCTTTCCGCAGCGCTGAAAGCATCGCACAAAGCACGAACTCCGCAGCTCTAGGGACGACCCACAGAAGTCTCCGAAAAATTTAACTCGTGAACCGAAGGATGCGGTCCGGAATCGAACCCACGACCTTTGGAGCGAGAGTCAAAAGGCTTGACTACTTCGCCACGGAGACTCCTAAAATTATAAAAATTTGGATTTTATATCCAGGATTATCCAGCATTATAAAAATGCTGGATGCCAAAGAAACAGTGACTGTAAGAAAACTTAGGGTTTGGTTCAGAAAGAACAACAACATAGAGCTATCCAAAACAACTTTGTGGAAAATTATAAGGACATTATCTTCACTTTTTGAAAGTACAAGGGCGGTAGAAATATTCTTTGCGAGCAACCGCATTT
>JACEFZ010025023.1:20000-116857 GCA_014155875.1 Cepaea nemoralis | reverse complement strand
AATTTCAGGGGGGACCCCCCAAAAACAATGAAAAAACCCCTCCAAGATTTTCAAAAACTCCCAATTTTCCTCCCCCAGAGCATTCAGAAACCAACCATCCCCAACACAGGACATTCGTAGTTGTAAGTAAGCAAAATAAAGGACTTTTACTAACCTTGTAACGCTCTGGATATTTGGTGTTAAGTTCAATCAATCAATCAGGTGTCGTCTCCACAATGAAGCTTGGCTGCAATGGATCTCCAGCACTGTCTGTCTCTTGCCCTGACTACATTATGCCAGGCTGATGTTCCTCCATCTCTTGATGTTATCTTTCCACTTGTATCGTTGCCTACCTCTTGTTCAATCAATCAGGTGCCGTCTCCACAATGAAGGTTGGCTGCAATGGATCTCCAACACTGTCTCTCGCCCTGACTGTACATTCTGTCAGACTGATGTTCGTCCATCTCTTGATGTTATCCTCCCACATGTATCGTTGTCTACCTCTTGCTCGCTTGCCCTCAATCTTGCCTTCCAGTATGGTTTTTTATAAGAGTTTCATGTCTTTTAACGTGGTCAAAATATTTCACTTGTCTCCTCTTTATTTCTTTCATCAACTCTCTCTTCATTCCAAGTTTTTCTAGGACCTCTGCATTTCTTCTTCTTCTTCTTCGTTCATCCGGAGTTTTTTTTCGGATGTGATTGCGTTGTGCCTGTTTACAGCAGAGCTGCGTTCTTGCGCCGTTAGGCTGACACATCCGACTTCTGCGGGGACCTCTGCATTTGATTGTCTTTGTTTCCATGAAATACGACATATTCGTCTGTATATCCACATCCCCAGGGCGTCTATGCGACTTTCTAGTTGCTTGTTCAATGTCCAGGCTTCCGCACCATACAGTAGTGTTGAATATACGTAGCATTTAACAATTCTCATTATTTTTTTAATAGACAAATTGACACTGGATGGGCGATGTAATCAATATCACACAGCCCGATTTTACTTCCCAAGACATTTCCTGGTGCCCAGTTTAGACTAGATTGACCAAGAAACACCAAGATGAGTTTACAAAAATAAAACACACTGATGGAGATTCAAACATATCCATAGGGCCGGAAGGTAGGCAGGCATGTTATCCCCCACATGACCTCAGCTCCCTGCATATATTAGCAAACAACTAAACCAAACACACTGATTTATTAAAGTGCAACTTCCTCATTTATTTCATTACCGATCATTACAGCCAAAATTATTTACATACATGCATTTTTATCTCAATACCATTATTTACAACTAAAAAGATGCCTTACATCAATGCATGTTTTTGTTCAGTACCACTCGTTATAGTTCATGAGACATACTTTACATAAATACATGTTATTTCTATACCATGCTTTACAAATAAAGCGTGCTTTACATCAATGCATGACTATTTCTATACCATTTACAAATAATACATATAATTAAAGGCACGTTTATTTTATACGATTTATTATAACTAATAAGACATGCTTTACACATAAGCTGGTTTATTTCTATACTATTCCTGACTAATAAAGCATGCTTTAAATAAATGCTGGCCTATTTCATTACCAATCAAATAAGACATGCTTAACATAAGTTCATGCCTATTTCTGTATCATTTACAAATAAAACATGCTTTAAATTAATGCATGTACATTTCTATACCATCTATAAATAAGACATGCTTTAAGTAAATGCATGTTGTTTCTACACCATTCATTACAACTAATAAGACATGCTTTACATAAATGCATTTCTTTTTCTATATCATCCACAAATAAGACATGCTTTATATAAATGCATGACCATTTCTATACCATTCACAAATAAGACATGCTTTACATAAATGCATATCTATTTCTATACCATTCACAAATAAGACATGCTTTACATAATCTATTTCTATACCATTCACAAATAAGACATGCTTTACATAAATGCATATCTATTTCTATACCATTCACAAATAAGACATGCTTTACATAAATGCATATCTATTTCTGTCCCATTCACAAATAAGACATGCTCTACATCATCTATTTCTGTACCATTCACAAATAAGACAAGCTTTACATAAATGCATGTCTATTTTTCTACCATTTAAAAAGAAATAAGACATGCTTTACATAAATGCCTTATATGTTGTGACAAAACTAGTTTTGGTTAAAAATGTATCATTTAAAACGTTGACTAGTTGATACATGTGAAGATCGATTTTTTCCAATGCGACTTTGTGCCAGTTAAAAAAAAAATTTTAAATACCATTCACAGCAAGTTATGACAAAGATGCAATAACTGGCATGTTTGTACACTAAAATTAATGTCAGTTGTCCCAAAATACACACAGACTTTAAAACTAGAGTTAAGACTTGTCTGACAAGTTAAAACTACAGCAGTAAGTATAGTTAACATGTAAAGTGTGTAATTGTTTAGGTTAAAAGTGAAAGTGAAGAGTTGAAGGTTACAACTGAACGTAATATCATGCCGCAAGTTGAAAGTACACCCACGATCAACATTAACACCGTTACCAGTTTTATTTCTCTTTACTGTAACAAGTACTAGAGTAGGGAATGTTAAAAATCAAAAGGACTTAATAAAAATGGCTGAATAAAATTGAAAGTAGAGTAACACCCAATGCTGAAAATGAAGGCACATCAATAAACAACAGTTGAAGTTGAATCTACAACATCAAAATCCTTATAGATTGTGTGGCTGCTGCTTGTTTTGTTAACTAGAGCCCAAATTTCTACTGGGCCACCAGTAATTTGCCCAGTCAATTTCCCACCTTCAGCACCGCCTTCTGCACCGAGGCATTCTGCTTCTCCAGCTTCTCCTGGGCCACCTTCTGGCTTGAATTCTTCCCAGTCATCTGCTTCGATGTTTTCTGCGCCGTCTTCTGTGGTAACTGTTGATTCTCCGCCTTGAAGCTCTTCTCAGCCCTGTGTGTTGCTGGTGATGGTCATATGACTTCAAGGAGCCAGTTGATCAAAGAAGATCTTCAGCATTTTGTGTGCCTGTGTCAAATTTTTAAAACATTTCAATAATTGTGTTAAATTTGGGTAATACTTGAATTTTTGTGTTTTTAAATATTTTAAATTTGGTGGCATTGAAGTGAATGAGTGAATTGGGGAAAGCGAGAAGTAGAAATGCTAAGATTTATTAGAATGCAATCAATATGACAAACTGGACGTTGCAGATTGAGACTTCATCAGCACACAAACAACACACAGGTTAGCTGCACGTCCTTTACAGGACGTAGTGGCCAACACTAGCATGTATTGGCTGTCTGATTTACTAGCCAAGTTTATGTTAAATAGTTTCCCCGTTGCTCTCTGAACGACCGACGCCTCATACAAAAGAAATCAATGCAAAGCTGTGCGCTTCAATATCTCTCGTAGCTGTTTTCGAGACCTCAAATTGGTACATATGAATTGTGAAACACGTTCACGACTCGAAGCCACAGCGTGGGCATTTCCCTAAATGAACAAATACCGACATGTACATGATTAGAGTATTGGAATGAACACGACCAGTCCATAAGCAGCTGTGATCTAGAGGCAGTGAGCACGTTCCCCAATTCCAACATATGAGACAAGGGTTCGAAATCTGTCGCTGATGATTTGGTAGAGCCTTGCGTTGATTTTGATGGTAGATGCGTCGGTCGTGAAGAAAGCGCGCAAACCACTAAACATAAAAATTCCCAGTAAATCACATAATTAACATAAAAACTGACCAGTAAATCAAACAGCCAAACAATGCTGAGGTCTACTGCGAGGTAGCGTAAAGACATGCAACAAACCAGCAGTATCACATAGATACTCTATATTAAACAGAAGTCTGGATAGTACAGTGATGGTGGGCATGGTTCCGGCTAGAAGAGGCAGTGGTGACCAGCACGAAGATGGACACGAGACACTGCAGATATCTAGGGCATGACAGTGCATGAGACGAGTACAGGGTATATTTTTAATGACTGCAGTGTTTGAAAATATTGCTGGTCCCACCTTTTATGTTGCATGAACTTTACAGAGGGTGAATACAAAACTTGGAAAGACAATATTTTCAAACACTGCAGTATCGTTAAAAATACACCCTACAGCTGCACAGAATTGAGAATACCCTTGACGGACAATAATAACAAACAATGATCTGTTTTTTGTTTTGCATTCGCTCGCTTTGTACTCATGCGTGGTACAACTACTTCTAGTGCACAGGGACGGTTTTAGTGTGTGGATTAGCTTTCCAATATTACCAGTGTCCCTTGCCTTCAGACAAATCTATTCAGACTTCATAGGTACTTGTAATTTATGTACTCAAGGACGAGAAGTTAACATTATAGTCACAACTGACCGGTGTAGGGGATGAACAATATGAGAAGAGAGGCTGTCGAGAATGGTGACAAACGATTAGTCACAGAGGAAGCAGAGGAAGGTCGAAGGAAATGATGCTGAAACACAACAGGCCGAAATGTATTGAGGAACATGACTTACGCCACTTGACAAAAATATGACATTTGGATCCTTGTTGATGCTACAGAGTTCGTGCACTGGGCTAAACTCCTTAGGATGCTGGAGGAGTTAAAGTTGAAGTGAGTAAGAAGTGTTGAAGTATAAGAGGGAGCGAGGTTAAAGGTCCAGGGTTCGAGATTAATGGTCCTGAGTTCAGTACAAATATATGCAGTTGGTACAACGTACTAAGGCAATCCAGATGGGACAGCATGGCGGGCTATTTGGTATAGCATGGTGATCAGTTGGTATAACATGGTGATCTGCGCGTTATATAGCATAGGAATCTGCATGCTATATAATATGGGGATCTGCACGCTATTTAATATGGGGATCAAGTTGGTATGCCATGGGGATCTGCTTGCTATATAACATGGCGATCTGGTAACATAACATGGTGCTCTACATGCTATACAACATGATCTAGTTGGTATACCAGGGGTATCTGCATGCTATAGACCATGGGTAACTGCATGCTGTATAACATGGAGATCTATGTGCTATATAATGTAATCTAGTTGATATACCACAGGGATCTGTGTGCTATATAACATGGTGATCTAGTTGGTACACCATGGGGATTTGGGTGCTATATACCAAGGGAATCTGCATGCTATATAACAAGGTGATCTAGTTGGTATACCATGGGGATATGCGTGCTATATAATGGTGATCTAGGTGGCACACCATGGTGATCTCATTGGTATAACACGGTCATCTATAACTTTCTTAACGACAGTCAAATTCCATAGCGATAGTCTCAGAAACTGCCACAGGATGAGCTGTTTGATGTAGAGAACAGCGCCTTGGGGGCAGATCAATGTTCGACTCCGCGACAGGTCTAATCTATTGTCAAAGTGAAGAGTGAATGATGATGCTCGGGATAATGGCAATCATTAATTGTCAGACAAGATAAATGGCAACGCTCAGCCGAAGAGCCAGATTAGACAGAATTTGACGTGGACAGGACCTTCGCCAGAGAAAGCATGTCCGTTTATATTACCATTACAGGCTCTGCCCTCAGTAAAATACAGAGCAATACCAATAGACGTGAAGTGCTGAGCAGTACTAGCGAGTGAAACTAAGTCCCAAAGCAGGGACATGGATCTGTGGTCCTGAAGCAGGGACATGGATCTGTGATCCCGAAGCAAGCACATGGATCTGTGATGTGTTCCAGGGCCCTAACGTTTTATAAGCTTGAATTCACAGGGGGAAATAGGTGGCGGTGTTTCCACCAATTAGCAGATGGCGAACGCAGATGAACTGTCATCCGGCCAAGACAGCATAGCCTCCTATCGACTACACTAACGCCCCCGATGATGGTTAAGTCTGATGCACTGGCGTTCAGGCCGTCAGAGATCTGAAAATTCTGGCGTGTATCTGAATGAGGAGTTACAAGAACCGACATCACAGCAGGACATTCCCATACATGCTCTCTTTAACAACCAGCGAAGAGCCAATAACAGTGATATTGGCAGCAGTTTGACCACATGCCCGTCTGGCCCCTCTCCGAGGGAAACAAGTGGGTGTAGAGAATTTTCTGGGGTTTAAAGTACTTTCTCCAAGGGGACTACTGCAGCGCTTTCCTTCATTTCCCCAAGGGAAGATAACCTAGTGTTAAGACCAGTAACTGGGATTTTACAGGCCTAGTAGGATGTGACTAGGTCATAATTCAGCCCAACATACAATTTCGGTGTATAATGTTTCCTCTACAAGGTTTAGGTTAATTCATTGTCAACAGATTACAGACTAATGCCTTCATGGACTGCTCCTACATATTCTTATAGATGATAAAAAGTTACGGTATCCCAAGACAAAATGTGCTATGCCGATAAGCATGGGCGATCATGGTTCGGCATCTGACAATCATCCTGCAAGTCAGCACGGACAAGTCAGCTTGGACAAGATAGCACGGACAGGACAGCACGGACAAGATTATGCCTAGAAGACAACTGAAAAGACAGCCGAGAAGATAAATATACACAAAGACTGAAGCGGCTCAGCAGACCCCAGACTTGCTCAGCTGATGGACGCCACCAGATCTCTCCACTTAATGCGTCTGACCACTGTCAGTGCATGCGGCCCCAAATCTCGTTAAGACGGGCAGCAAAAATGTGATGATAACGACCAGAACAGACAACTGTTAATAACAAACCAGGGGGAGTAATTCATAGTAATTAAAATCGGAACCTGGTCATTTCGAGGATGTTGGGAAGGGTCAGTGTAGGACAAACATGACGTGGGCAAACTGCAGGTACTCACGTGGTTGAGTCGATAAACCTGCAAGATATAGTTACCACGTATTCTTTCATTTATTGTCTTTTCTGTTGAAGAGGTAATACAAATATCCATGGGGATAAAAGATGTTCCACATTCAAACAAGAAATATGACTAAGTTGTTTCAGCTTAACTGATTCAGTGCCAAAAGATTATATATCTCCAAAAGTTACCCATTTGGACAGAAGGACTATATTGCCATACTCGGGTAATCGTGTTATTTGTTTCGTTTCCTATTATCTTCCCCAATGTTAATGCAAATTTATATAACACTAACTGCCTGTTTGGCACTGAATCAGGAACTTGAAAGTTAGCTGCATATCCTTTACTGACTCATATGATGTGCAACTCTGCATTTTGCACCTGACTAGATGCAGCTAAACATTCCAGGCAATAAATTGTGCAACATGTGTGTGGCTTTTGTATTAAATATCAATTGGGGAACACTTTGGGGCCACTAAGACAGCTCATAAGGTCACCACAAGTATTTTATGGCACCAGGAACACAGTCAGGCAAAGGAACAATCGGGCAAAGGAACAGTCGGTCAAAGGAACAGTCGGTCAAAGGATCAGTCGGTCAAAGGAACAGTCAGTCAAAGGAACAGTCAGTCAACAGAACACGGTCGGTAAACAGCACAGCCGGACAACAGATGGACACGACAAAACTGGGAAAGGCCAGATGGACAAGATAAAATAGGGAAAGGCCAGACGGACAGACAAACTCGGAAAGGCCAGACAGACAAACTGGGGAAGGCCAGACAGACAAACTGGGGAAGGCCATAGACAAACTGGGGAAGGCCAGACAGACAAACAGGGGAAGGCCAGAGACAAAATGGGGAATGCTAGACAGATAAACTGGAAGCCCAGACAGACAGACACACAGACAAATTGGGAAAGGCCAGACAGACACAGACAACCTGGGAAAGGCCATACAGACAAGACAAACTGGGAAAGGCCAGACTGACAAGACAAACTAGGGAAGGCCAGAGACAAACTGGGGAAGGCCAGAGACAAACTGGGGAAGGCCAGAGACAAACTGGGGAAGGCCAGACAGACAAACTGGGAAAGGCCAGACACATACACACACAAACAGGGAAAGGCCAGACAGACAAACTGGGAAAGGCCAGATGGACACAGGTAAACTGGGAAAGGCCAGACAGATACTTGACCAAACTAACTGGAACCATCAGTGTTGGGACTTGCCGTTGGTTGTTGAAGCTAGGAACAGCACATACGAGAATGTTCAGAATGTTGTGATGTTGGTGCCTGACTCCATCTCGATCATCAGATTTTGGAAGAAGGCCCGGGGCAGTTCCGATTATGTGACTCTGCCATGTGGGCAATTGGTATATAGCTGTTCTTTAAATGGTACAATTACACACAGAGAGACACATAATACAAACACAGCATATAATTAATACAGCAGACATGTTCTCAGACGGACATATAGATATATAAAAATGATGGACAGACAGACAGACGGACAGACAGACAAGACGGACGGGCGGTTGCTTACTCCTTCAAAAGTTAAGGGTCGAAAAATCTCATCCTCATGTAAACAGAACAGATCTTGTGATGTTTTATCCCTGGAAGATAGAATAAAAGAAAAATAACATAAGAACATACTCTTACAGACTGCAGACATCAAGAACAAACTGTCACAAACTGCAGACAAGAACAAACTGCAGACAAGGACAACTGCAGACTAGGACAAACTAACAAAATGCAGACATCAAGAACACTGCAGACTCCAAGAACACAAGAAGAAACATACTACAGCAAAACGAGAAAGAGATAGACAGAGAAACAGAAAGAGACAGAAACAGACAGACAGAGGTAAAGTCATATACAGTCAAGCAGACACAGACAGAAAGAAAGAGAGACAGGGAGAGACAAGAGACAGACAGACTGAGACAGACAGACAGAGACAGAGAGAGAGAGACAGAGAGATAGAAAGAAAGAAAGACTGAACAAAAGAAAGAAAGAAAGAGAGAGAGAGAGAGAGAGAGAGAGAGAGACAGAGAAAGAGAGAGAGAGTGAAAGAGAGAAAGAGAGAGTGAAAGCGAGAGAAAGAGAGAGAGTGAAAGAGAGAAAGAGAGAGTGAAAGTGAGAGAAAGACAGAGAGAAAGAGAGAGAGAGACAGACAGAGTGGAAGAAAGAGAGAGAGAGAAAGAAAGAGAGAGAAAGGCAGAAAGACAGAAAGAAAGACAGAGAAACAAACAGAAAGAGAGAGAAAGACATAAAGAAAGAAAAACAGACAGACAGACACACACAGAGAAAGACAGAGACATACAGAAAGAAAGTCAGACAGAGACAGACAGAGAGAGTCAGACAGATACAGACAGACACAGACAGAAGACACAGACAGACAGACAGACAGACAGATACAGAAACTTACTCTCTGAAAAGGTAATCGAAGTCCTGAACGGCATTCCTGCTTTCAATTGCCAACACCAATAGCCGGGGTCTCTGCTCAAGTAAACCGGCTGTTCAAAACAGGAAATCACCATAATAAATAGTGCATTTCAATAAACAGTGCATTTCAACACAAATATTGAATGCATTTCGAAGAGTGCATTTCAAAACATAAGGGAGTGCATTTTGAAAAAAGTGAGTGCATTTCAATAGGTCCAATGAAGATGTTTGGGCACAGAAGCGGTGGCATCCTAGTGCTCCAGCCTGCAAAGACAGTGGTTCTAGAATGATCTTCAGCAGTGGCATACCCTACCCCCATCAGCACCAATGGGATCAACCCAGCCTAAACCAGGACCAGTTGCATACCCTTTAAATGACATGGCAATCAACCCCAGCTTGATTTCGCTATTTGTGGTTATTCAATACTAATTTTACGTTCAGTAGCTTGCCGTTGCGTTCTGTTAAGGCTGCCACAGATCTTATTTTTAAAATTCGAACCTGCCCCAATAAGGGCAGAGCATGAACTACCAGGCCATTAGGCAGGCTTCTAGCAACAATGCTGCCGTGATGCTTTCTTTTGGTACAGAATTGATGAGTCAAAATAACTGCCTGAGCCACCATCACACGTTAAATGAGAACGCCTTCGTATTTTTCGAAAATGTGCGAATGAGAACGTACTGCCAAACAATGGGCATATGTTGTAAATAACGAACCAAACTGAATAAACGAACTGCCTGATGGACAAACCACCATATGGAAAATGTAACTTGGCGGTGTCAACCACGTCAGTCGGTTTCTTCTTCTTCTTCTTCTTCTTCTGCGTTCATCCGGAGTTTTTTTCGGACGTGATTGCGTTGTGCCTGTTTACAGCAGAGATGCGTTCTTGCGCCGTTAGGCCGACACATCCGACTTCTGCAGGCATTTGTTGACCGGGTTAACCTTCCCGGGGGTTTCTTAGGACGTTAGACTCTCACTGTTGTGGTGTTATCTCCCATCCCAGCTGGCCCATATAGAACAGCCAAAGGCATCCTGGTCAGCCCTCAAGGAAAGGCAGGGGCAGACCATGGGCATTCCCCGCCATGTCAAGGAGGCTTCCATAATCGCAGAGCCAACACACAGCGCTCTGGTACTGGGCTCACCCAAGGAATCGTCACGTCCGTATATTGGGCCTTCCGTTCACCATAGGCAGTTCTTCCGGAAGCCAGAAGAATGCTGTCTGCAGATGGCATCCACATAGTGAGCTTGCAATTCGGACTTTTCACATAATGGTTTTGCTATCCGAGCAATATTCCATTTTGTGCCACTAGGACACTTTTTCCACCTTTTATGAAGCCCACACAGTGAGCTTTCGATTCGGACTTTCCACGTAATGGATTTGCTATCCAAGCAATATTCCATTTCATGCCTCTGGGAGGCTTGTGTAATCGACATGCTTGTGGTATGAAGTGTGGAAGTCTAAATACTTCTTCATGCACCTTTAAATGTCAACCTGAATGTACGTCAGTCGGTTTAAAACAGTTCAAATAAAACAGAGGAATCCAGAACCGTAGATCTCAATTTGCCGAGGCCGAACTGGGTGTAAACTACATCAACACATCGATGCCACACGGCTGTGAGAACTATAATCAATGTATATTAGCTTGGGATTAGACAGTCGCAAACAAACAGCACAGGTTGATGGGTAAGTACCCGCATGATTTTGAAGTGATAAAATACATTAATCGTTTGAGCTATGAAAACTGCCAGGTGAGAAAGAAATATAGCGACTGCTTTTCAGATGGTGAGAGGCAGAAAGGTTCTAAGCTGATGCATCTTATATTATGTCATGTCTAACACCGTCATTGCACTTTGGGCATTCCGATGCGTTCTCAGTCCTCCGGTGCAGTAGTCATCCCAAAGTATTTCTGCTAATTGTTAGTCGGGGTTCCAACTTTACAGCAAAGGGTCACCCCATTATGCTCACTCCCGATGCCAGCGAATATAACAAAAATGCTCCTCACTGCCCCATGTGAAAAGTGGAACAGACAGGAGTCTCGACAAATGGCAGTTCTAGAGTTGGAGCGGCCTGCCAAGACAGTTAGGAGCGGCTGGCCGAGTGGCTAGAATGACGGACTCTCATTCGGGAGGCCCGGGTTCGATCCCTCGGTAAGGTGTGGGATTTTTTTCTGTCAGGGGCAAAAAAAGACCCTAATCTGCACAGTTCGCGGTGACTGCACTAGCCAGGCGGCCTTAATTCCTCAGGCTCAAAGACCCCCTGCAATATACCGCAAGGTACTATGTTGGCAGTAAATGACAAAGACAGAGTTGGAGAACTGGCGGTTCTAGAGTGGGAGAACCAGCATCCTAGAGTGGGAGAGCCGGTGATCCTAGAGTGGGAGACCCGGTGGTCCTAGAGTGGGAGAACCGGCAGTTCTAGAGTTGGAGAGCCGGTGGTTCTACAGTGGGAGAACTGGCAGTTCTAGAGTGGGAGAACCAGCAGTTCTAGAGTTGGAGAGCCGGTGGTCCTAGAGTGGGAGAACCGGCAGTTCTAGAGTTGGAGAGCCGGTGGTTCTAGAGTGGGAGAACCGGCAGTTCTAGAGTGGGAGAACCGGCAGTTCTAGAGTGGGAGAACCAGCAGTTCTAGAGTGGGAGAACCAGCAGTTCTAGAGTTGGAGAGCCGGTGGTCCTAGAGTGGGAGAACCAGCAGTTCTAGAGTTGGAGAGCTGGCAGTTGAGTTGAAGAGCCAGTGGTCCTAGAGTGGGAGAGCCGGTGGTCCTAAAGTGGGAGAGCCGGTGGTACTAGAATGGGAGAGCTGGCGGTCCTAGAGTGGGAGAACCGGCAGTTCTAGAGTTGGAGAGCCGGTGGTCCTAGAGTGGGAGAACTGGCAGTTCTAGAGTGGGAGAACTGGCAGTTCTAGAGTGGGAGAACCAGCAGTTCTAGAGTTGGAGAGCCGGTGGTCCTAGAGTAGGAGAACCGGCAGTTCTAGAGTTGGAGAGCCGGTGGTTCTAGAGTGGGAGAACCGGCAGTTCTAGAGTTGGAGAGCCGGTGGTCCTAGAGTGGGAGAACTGGCAGTTCTAGAGTGGGAGAACTGGCAGTTCTAGAGTGGGAGAACCAGCAGTTCTAGAGTTGGAGAGCCGGTGGTCCTAGAGTAGGAGAACCGGCAGTTCTAGAGTTGGAGAGCCGGTGGTTCTAGAGTGGGAGAACCGGCAGTTCTAGAGTGGGAGAACCGGCAGTTCTAGAGTTGGAGAGCTGGCAGTTGAGTTGAAGAGCCGGTGGTCCTAGAGTGGGAGAGCCGGTGGTCACAGAGTGGGAGAACCAGCAGTTCTAGAGTTGGAGAGCTGGCAGTTGAGTTGAAGAGCCGGTGATCCTAGAGTGGGAGAGCCGGTGGTCCTAGAGTGGGAGAGCCGGTGGTCCTAGAGTGGGAGAGCTGGTGGTCCTAGAGTGGGAGAGCCGGCGGTCCTAGAGTGGGAGAGCCGGCGGTCCTAGAGTGGGGGAACTGGCAGTCCTAGAGTGGGAGAGCTGGCAGTCCTAGAGTGGGAGAGCTGGCAGTCCTAGAGTGGGAGAGCCGGCAGTCCTAGAGTGGGAGAGCTGGCAGTCCTAGAGTGGGAGAGCTGGCAGTCCTAGAGTGGGAGAGCTGGCAGTCCTAGAGTGGGAGAGCCAGCGGTCCTAGAGTGGGAGAGCTGGCAGTCCTAGAGTGGGAGAGCTGGCAGTTCTAGAGTGGGAGAACCAGCAGTTCTAGAGTGGGAGAACCAGCAGTTCTAGAGTTGGAGAGCCGGTGGTCCTAGAGTGGGAGAACCAGCAGTTCTAGAGTTGGAGAGCTGGCAGTTGAGTTGAAGAGCCAGTGGTCCTAGAGTGGGAGAGCCGGTGGTCCTAAAGTGGGAGAGCCGGTGGTACTAGAATGGGAGAGCTGGCGGTCCTAGAGTGGGAGAGCTGGCAGTCCTAGAGTGGGAGAGCCAGCAGTTCTAGAGTGGGAGAACCAGCAGTTCTAGAGTTGGAGAGCCGGTGGTCCTAGAGTGGGAGAACCAGCAGTTCTAGAGTTGGAGAGCTGGCAGTTGAGTTGAAGAGCCAGTGGTCCTAGAGTGGGAGAGCCGGTGGTCCTAAAGTGGGAGAGCCGGTGGTACTAGAATGGGAGAGCTGGCGGTCCTAGAGTGGGAGAACCGGCAGTTCTAGAGTTGGAGAGCCGGTGGTCCTAGAGTGGGAGAACTGGCAGTTCTAGAGTGGGAGAACTGGCAGTTCTAGAGTGGGAGAACCAGCAGTTCTAGAGTTGGAGAGCCGGTGGTCCTAGAGTAGGAGAACCGGCAGTTCTAGAGTTGGAGAGCCGGTGGTTCTAGAGTGGGAGAACCGGCAGTTCTAGAGTTGGAGAGCCGGTGGTCCTAGAGTGGGAGAACTGGCAGTTCTAGAGTGGGAGAACTGGCAGTTCTAGAGTGGGAGAACCAGCAGTTCTAGAGTTGGAGAGCCGGTGGTCCTAGAGTAGGAGAACCGGCAGTTCTAGAGTTGGAGAGCCGGTGGTTCTAGAGTGGGAGAACCGGCAGTTCTAGAGTGGGAGAACCGGCAGTTCTAGAGTTGGAGAGTTGGCAGTTGAGTTGAAGAGCCGGTGGTCCTAGAGTGGGAGAGCCGGTGGTCACAGAGTGGGAGAACCAGCAGTTCTAGAGTTGGAGAGCTGGCAGTTGAGTTGAAGAGCCGGTGATCCTAGAGTGGGAGAGCCGGTGGTCCTAGAGTGGGAGAGCCGGTGGTCCTAGAGTGGGAGAGCTGGTGGTCCTAGAGTGGGAGAGCCGGCGGTCCTAGAGTGGGAGAGCCGGCGGTCCTAGAGTGGGAGAGCTGGCAGTCCTAGAGTGGGAGAGCTGGCAGTCCTAGAGTGGGAGAGCTGGCAGTCCTAGAGTGGGAGAGCCGGCAGTCCTAGAGTGGGAGAGCTGGCAGTCCTAGAGTGGGAGAGCTGGCAGTCCTAGAGTGGGAGAGCTGGCAGTCCTAGAGTGGGAGAGCCAGCGGTCCTAGAGTGGGAGAGCTGGCAGTCCTAGAGTGGGAGAGCTGGCAGTCCTAGAGTGGGAGAGCTGGCAGTCCTAGAGTGGGAGAGCCAGCGGTCCTAGAGTGGAACAAATTTTTTACGGTAAGCTGCGTTATGGTAAATGCTCCCAAGGGGTCAGCATAAACACTTTAAAGACACTCTAAAGAACTCACTAAAAGCTTTTGGGATTCATCAAGACACTTGGAAGACTGCTGCCAAAGACCAAAATTTGTGGCGTACCTAATTACGCAAGGGTGCAGTCACTTGTGAAGCAACCAGGACTGCAAGAGCTGTGAAGAAAAGGGTGGACAGAAAAACCACTGCAGGAGATCCTCTTCCTGGAACGTCAAGCGTTCTTTGCCCACATTGTCAAAGAACATTTCAAACCAAAATAGGCCTTACCAGCCATCTTTGAACTCACGGCTCCAAACTTTCAACCCCACTGGATGAAATGAATGGTCATCATTCTTGATGGACCAACATATGTCACCATAACACAGAGCTCCTCATGCACACGAAACAGCAACTTTCGTTGGTCTTCAAAACGCTGATGACTGATTCACTATCTAGATAGTGGGTGGGGGGAGGGGGGCGTGGTGTGCGTGGGGTTATGAAAGATGCCAAGTTCCTTACAATTGAAGACACTTCATTGGAATCAGAACCTGACATTTTTTCCAGCTAGAAAAAACTGCCGTATTTGCCACCCCGAATGACGGGAGATAATCCCTTTTATTTCAACTTTGAAATAGTCAAATAATTTCCCCTATTTCCCTAAAGAGCCAGATTTTGCTATAGCATATACACATGGTCCTGCAATCGAGACCATGAGGCTTCAAATTTCAGCCTTCCTATGTTTATTCTTAATCCTAATCCAGCTTCTCTTGCAAATTCTGCTTACAATCTCATGAAATACCTTTAGCTTTTAAATGAATGGCTGAAATGTTTTTCAATGAAATTATACTAGAAGATGTGAGGCCAGGTTGGGTGGCTTATTATTCCCCACATTTTCACAATGGAATAGGAAAGTGTTAAAAGGCCGATATTCCCCAACGTTCACAATGGAATAGGACAGTTAATAGGCTGATATTACCCAAATGTTCAATGGAAATGGGACAGTAATTGGCTGATTTCCCCCAAATGTTGACAATGGAGAAAGGTCAGTATAAAAAGCTGATATTCCCCAAATGTTCACAATGGAAAAGGGTCATTGTAATAGGCTGATATTTCCCAAATGTTTACAATGGAATATGACAGTAATGGGCTGATATTCCCCATATGTTCACAATGAAAGGCCAGTAACTGTTACCAAACTACCAGAAACTATATGCACAGAATAAAACTACCAAACATGTCACACTTAAATATATACAGTATCCAATTTATACCAATAACACATCCAATGTATACCAATATCTCATCTCATCTCGTTCCTCTTGTACCTTGTGGTGTTGAGGTGAAGAATAAACAGTGGGAGAGTGCCTGCCTATGGGCTTTATGTATCAATATTCCCATGGACTCTGCTATTCCCTCCGTCCATCATTTACGTGGTCGACCTCTTCCTCTGCTTCTATCTGCTCTGTACATCACTGTTAGTTGGTAACCTAGTTGCATGGCCAAACCATTTGACTCGCTGCCTTCTAATAAAATCTAGCGCAGCTACTACCCCAACTTTAGTCCTGATTTCTTCATTTCTGATCTTATCTCTTCTTGATACATTGAATATTCTTCTCAGGAATCATATTTCTGTTGCGATTTTTCTTTTCTCTTTTTCTCTCATTGTCCTGGTTTGGCAATGGTAGCATAGAGTTGGTAGGAAGATTGTGTTGTAAAGTACTTTCTTAGTAATTATTGATACATGTTTGTTCTTTAGTATTGGTGCCATTTGTCCAATGAGTTGGTTTGCTTTATTTGCATCTATTTTCGTTTCTGATTTGCCATTTGATGATATACTTCCTAAGTACTTGAAACTTTTTACTTGTTTCAAGGGTTATTCATTTAGGTGAATTTTTTTTTTCTTTAGTTATAGTCATTACCTCTGTTTTACCTGTGCTAATGTTCATGTTATGTTCCCTACATGTTTCGTTTAGACTATTCATGTGGTCTTGTAATTCAGCTTCTGATTTTGCTATTAGTGCTTGGTTGTCCACAAACAGTTCTCTAATGGTGTAATTTTCAGATGGTTCTTCTTGCTATGAACAGTATCATATAATACCAATATCAACATGTCCAATTTATACCAATATCAGCATGTCCAATTTATACCAATATCAGCATGTCCAATTTATACCAACATCAGCGTGTCCAATTTATACCAACATCAGTATGTCCAATATATACCAACATCAGTGCGTCCAATTGATACCAACATCAGCGCATCCAATTTATACCAACATCAGCACATCCAGTTTATACCAACACCAGTGCCTCCAATTTAGGAAAAACATCAGCACAGCACATCCAATTTATACCAATATCAGCATGTCCAATTTATACCAATATCAGCATGTCCAATTTATACCAACATCAGCGTGTCCAGTTTATACCAACATCAGTATGTCCAATATATACCAACATCAGTGCATCCAATTTATACCAACATCAGCACGTCCAATTTATACCAACATCAGCGCATCCAATTTATACCAACATAAGCACATCCAGTTTATACCAACACCAGTGCCTCCAATTTAGGAAAAACATCATCACAGCATGTCCAATTTAGACCAATATCAGCACAGTACGTCCAATTTAGACCAATATTAGCAAAGCATGTCCAATTTAGACCAATATCAGCATGGCACGTCCATCTGATACCTGTGTGTCCCTTTTATACCTATATCAGCATGTCCAATTGAGACCAATATAGGCACGTCCAATTGAAACCAATATCAGCACATCCAATTTATACCAATATTTTATGTCCAATTTATACCAATATCAGCACATCCATTTTATACCAATATTTTATGTCCAATTTATACCAATATCAACATAACGGTGACAAGTACAATAAACTTCAGGTTTCTTATTTATTAAATCAATCAACAAGTTCACAAGGTGTTATAAAAATACAAAAGTTATCTACAAAATATATCAAACACTGTTAATAAAATTGTACAATACATACAATCATCAATTACAACATTAATGAATTATACAAAAGAAATGTCAAACCCAAACAGGCAAGTGTTAGCATAAAATACACACAAATTCATAAAAAGGAAATATTCAAGTCAAGCAGAAGTATTTACCTCACTAGAGCCTCTGTAACGTAATTAGGGCACTTGCTTGCTCCATTGTTAGCCACACAAGTCTACCACCAACAAGCTTCAGCCTGAAACACATAGCAGATAATTAGTTGGTTGTTCCCTTCATCTAATTCACCCCTTATATTAGATTCACAATTTTATATTTGTTCTTTTCATTTAATCCACAATTATTTGTTCCTTTCATTTGATCCCAATTTTATGTTACCCACAATCCTATGCTGTGGTACAGCCTGAAACGCAGCATATAATTGGTTGTTTCTTTCATCTAATCCACCCTTTATATTAAGATTCACAATTTTATATTTGTTCCTTTCATTTAATCCACAATTATTTGTTCCTTTCATTTGATCCGAATTTTATGTTACCCACAATCCTCTGCTGTGGTACAGCCGAAACAGCATATAATTAGTTGTTCCTTTCATCTAACCCACCCTTTATGTTAGATTCACAATTTTATTTGTTCCTTTTATTTAATCCACACTTTATATTAGATTCACAATTTTATATTTGTTCCTTTAATTTAATCCACAATTTGTTCCTTTCTTTTATCCCAATTTTATGTTACACACAATCATATGCTGTGGTACAGCATGAAACAGAATATAATTGGTTGTTCTTTTCATCTAATTCCCCCTTTATATTAGATTCACAATTATATATTTATTCCTTTCATTTAATCCACAGTTTGTTCCTTTCATTTCATCCCAATTTTATGTCACACACAATCCTATGCTCTGGTACAGCCTGAAACAGCAGATAATTGGTTGTTCCCTTCATCTAATTCACTCTTTATATTAGATTCACAATTTTATATTTGTTCCTCTCATTTAATCCACAATTATTTGTTCCTTTCATTTGATCCCAATTTTAAGTCATATGCGTGACTGCCATACAAGCATAAAGGCGGTTTCAAATTTTTTAAAACTGACCTTGGTTTCCAGGTTGATCCAGCCTACAATGTGTTCTATGAAATGTTGGGAAGTAAAGGCAGCTGGTCTGAGATCGAACAGAGTTTAGTTTAGTCGACGGATCAACATCATGGCACACGGGTGTAACCAATAAGTGCTCCATTCTACTCCTAACTCAAGCCTGCTGAGTCAGGAGAAACTCAGCTTAGTGCACAAACTCTGTAGCACCGGTGAGGTTGACCACATCAGCCACTAAGTGGCGTTTGGTCTAAATATGGGTCTAGCACCATGTGTGCAATGTGTCTTAGGTGTACAAACGGGACTTAAATCCCAGGGCGGCAATTAACGATTGCCTGAATAAGCTAATGAAAGATATAAATAAAACTAGGATACAGATCGGCATTCTTTGGCCACAAAAGGGAGGGGGCTCACACCCCCCCCCACCCCAACAAACAAAAAAAGGGGGGGGGGGGGGGGGGGGTTACACAGGACAAGTCACTTGATGATATAAGAAAACTGCTTGAAATCTTTGTTTCCCACAATGCATCATATGTCAAGGGCTTTTCCCCAATAAATCCCAGCCCAGCCATAGTCCAAGTTCATATTCTGTTTTACATTTAGCTAGAACATGACAACAACCTGGATCCTTCATTGAGCACTTTTGTTGTGTATTTATATTCTATTATACTCAAGATTATATAGTGTATAATTTCTTTTTTTTGGGCGGGGGGTGGGGGATCTGTTGCCCGACTTTCTAGAACTGAAAGGTTTACAGTAAATGATGGCGTCTATAAGGGCTATTCCAAAAACAACCACCTAGTGGCCGGTAAAAATTTGAACAAATTGACAATATCTAAATGCATACACAAGTTACTGCATTACTTTTCCACAGTCACCACATAAATTCAAGCACTCGTATAGTCTGTGTAATCCCTCACCAGGGTACCTAGCCAGTTGACTTCCTCCATGAGCTCCTCAGCAGTGTTGTGCTGGGTAGCCAGTTGGACCATCTTGCCGAAGAGATAATCGCTTTGTGCCAATTCCAAGCTGTGGGGGGGGGGGGGGGGGGGGGGGGGGGGGGGTTGTTGTGTGTGTGTGTGTGTCTGTGTGTGTGTGAAAATCCACTTAAACTGCTTAATTAAAGCCTTCTTTGTGTGAGCAGCAGTGTGGGTCGCGCGTTGTGCAGGATAATGACTCCACTGGTGAGCATTCTGCGCCTATTTTGGATCCACTGAAGAAACTTCTTCAGTGTTTCACAATAAACTTCAGACTGTGGTCCCTTGTGTCATGAATTCCATCAACAAAATGCCCTTGAAGTCCCAGAACACCATTTTTCGTTGTGAAAATGTTTGCTTGAATTTTTTGGGCTTATTTGGAGAATGAGTATGCATCCACTTTTGACTTCCTTCTTTGCATTCATGAAGAGAATCCATGTCTTGTCCCCAGTCACTATTCCGTCAAGAAATACATCCCCCTCTTCCCAGTAGCGCAGAAGGAACGTTAAAGCTGAGCCCATGCTTTGTGAATGTCAGTCAGTTGCTTTGGTACCCACTGTGAACAGAATTTATGGTAATTTAACCTCTATGTGACAATTCGAAACAGACTAGTCCTAGAATTGGAAATTCTATAGAAATTGTGGAATGCTGCTTTTCTAGTATGAATTGGTCGACTTTTTGAACCATGACACATGAATGTCATCCATCCTCATCATGCACATTTTATCCCCATCTCTGAATTTTCTGCACCAATCCCTCAGAGAACTGTCACTCATAACATTACCATACACATGACACGATCGACAATGAATCTCTGCCGCATTTTGATCTGCTTGAAGAAAACGAATCACACAACGAATTTCACAGCTGGCTGGAAATGCTAGTGTTCATGTTTGTATGTTCGTGATTCATGAACCACTGAAGCAAATGCGACTGGTTGTGTAGTGAGCTAATAGACTACTGAATGATGCAAAGCAATGAACAGTGTAGATATGGTAACCGGCCGGTTTATTTTAACCAGCCAATCAGTTGATTTTAGAATAGCCACTGTACAATGGAACTGAAGAGTTAAGTACAGTTTCTTCTACAATGAAACAAAAAGTAGTATATGGTTTCTTCTACGATGGAACTGAGAGTTAAGTATATGGTGTCATCAGCAATGGAACTAAAAGAGTTAAGTATATGGTTTCTTCTATAATGGAACTGAAAGAGTTAAGTATATGGTTTCTTCTATAATGGAACTGAAAGAGTTAAAGTATATGGTTTCTTCTATTATGGATCTTAAAGGGTTAAGTATATGGTTTCATCAGCAATAGAACTGAAAGAGTTAAGTATATAGTTTCTTCTATAATGGAACTGAAAGAGTTAAGTATATTGTTTCTTCTGTAATGGAACATGAAAGAGAAAGTATATGGTTTCTTCTTTAATTGAACTGACAGAGTGAATATGGTTTCTATTATGACAATATAAATTAAAGAGTTAAAGTATATGGTTTCTGTTATGGCAAATGATAAAATTGTTTCTATGACTGATGAAATGTCTCAGCAATATCAGAACTTATCTCATTCCACAAGAAACTAAAAAGGAACGAAAAGACAAGACAAAACTTCACCCCACTGCTCAGCATTTCAATTTCATGACGCAATTTGGAGCGAAGTCTGGTTTCTACCAAGGAGTTGTAAACTCGCATTCTACTGCCAGATAAAGGGACCGCAGAGGTGTTGTATTCCTGCTTGATAAAATGCCGAAACCAATAGGTTAAACCTAAGTCCAGACAGAAGGAAGACTTTCAGCTGGACAAGCATGTTAATGTACCAACGATGTTTAGATGAGACCACATGCCTGATACCTATTTGCCACTGAGATAAAGTTGAAAGAAGACCACACAAAAATTCAGGGATATTGAGTAATAGCCATGCAGAATACAATAGGCAAGCTTCTGGAGAAGTTAATTGCCAGAAAAATATCAAGCCAGCTAGAGAGGCAAGGTGTTTTCCCACATACCCTGGGAGGGTACTGTCCAAAAAAAGAAACCTGAACCAATGCAGCAGTTTTTGCCCATGATGTCTATGGTTTCCACTCAGGCATTGAAACATTTGCTGCAGCGATTGATCTTGAGGACGCATACAACAGAGTACGATTGGATTTTGTAATGCTTCAGCTTCTTGAACTCAAGATAAGTCCTTTTCTCCTTAGTTGGATCATGGCAGCCCTCTTCCATTGGAAAGTAGTCTTTAGATGTGGCAGTTGGACTTCAGAACCAACAACAATATATCCAAGCCTACCAAAGGGATCACCATTATCTCCGGTGCTGTTCAACGCCTACACTGAGAATCACTAGCAAGCAAATCATAGGATCGAGGAGGACATTGTCGTATGCATACGATGTTTTAATGTATCGTCAGGGTAAGGATAGAGATCAGGTTGCTGTGAAACTACAAACCGAACTCAATCACATAAGCACTTGGTGTGTTGAAGCTGGGGCAATGGTCAACCCAACAAAGGCAACAGTGACATGGTTCTCGTTGAATAACCAATCTGATATAAACTAGTTAGTCGATAGATCATCCTCATTGCACATCAAACCATTCAGTCTATAAGTGCTCGGATACCCTCATCAGCAAATCCCGCAGTGTGTAGCGGCTAATGACACCAGTTCTGTGTTGGTTTATCCATCTTCTTTGGCTTCCTGCGTAGTGTTCTTGTTTGGCCACACCTCTTTTAATGTGCTGTTCTCGCAGTCTGGCCATTGTTGTAGATTCACAGTCATCAGTTGGTTCTCGCAAAAGTCTTACTTCTCATAGAGCATTCAGAATGTCAGTCTGATCCATGGCGCGTCCGCCCTTCACACTAGCCTTACCTGCGCGCTTGTCAGTCCGCTCATTCCCTTGTACTCCCTGCATGCCCTGGCACGAAGATGAAACTAATCATTGACAGTCGAAACTGCTCCAGAGACCGCAACCATTCTCTTCGGATCCACCTCATCTCTATCCTCTTGAGCATGCTCATTGAGTCAGCTAAGGAAACATGCCCTAGTGAATGTCTATGTCTTGAGCCATGTTATTGCTTTACTTACTGCCATGACTTCCATAGTCAGGCTACTTGTGGTCTCAACAAAAGCACCAGTCCTCTTTCACAATTCTCCCTCCTGGCATCGAGCCGTAAAGGCCCATGAACTTCTCACATGTTGGACGACCAACCCATATGTGCAGATGACAGCATCATCATCTAACGAATTCTCGAAAATCAACGCTTGTGCGTCCGCCTCCACAGCAGCCGGATTTTCTTGTCTGCATTTTCTGTCTAGTTGGATGCAAACAGAAAAGGACGTACAGAAATCTGTAATTTTGCTACCACCATATACCCACAGCACCTCAAGGAGTGAAGGGTTCTTTTACGTTTTTAACGTATGACTTTGCAGGTCACCCCACTTCATTATGTCATGACCCAGTAGATGTGAAGACGTCACTTCTATGGCAGTATCTGGTAGAGACTTACGTTTTCTAAACAATGGTTGTCATGGCAACGTGGTTAGAGCTAACACTCAAAACTGGTCTGAATACAATCCCCAGTAATAGGATTATTTCCAAACCAAAATGGCTCTAAGATCAATGCAGCCTTAAAATAGTTACTGGACTTTCAGGATTTTCTGAGGATTGTTTTGAAACTTAAAGCCTCTTAAATTTAGTTTAGATTTGACACCCACACAAATAGGATTTATTTAAGAGTCAGAAAGCATGTACAGAAAACAATGGGGAGCTTGAACTGAGGTCCACTGGACATGATACCATGAGTCCTGGTAACAGGATTGACAGTCATGAAACACCAGAATACACTCATATGTATGCAGAGCAAATTAAGATGTCTCACCAATGGGATAGAACCCTGACACCCAGAATAATTGTTTATGCTGCAAATGGCCTCTGCCCTAAAATATTCCTTTAAAAATAAATAGCAAAGCTACCCATAATACACCTGACAGATGTAAATAATGGGTATGAATTCTGGTTTGTAGGGGAGCTGGCATGACAGAGTTGATGACAAAGTTCATCTACCTCGTGCTCTGAAGTTTCAGACCTAGTCTCAAGAAAGGATTTTCTGGCAGGTAAGCCAGCTGACATAGAGGTCTCATGGCATAGTCTACCTCGTGCTCTGAAGTTTCAGACCTAGTCTCAAGAAAGGATGGCAGGTAAGCCAGCTGACATAGAGGTCTCATGGCATAGTCTACCTCGTGCTCTGAAGTTTCAGACCTAGTCTCAAGAAAGGATTTTCTGGCAGGTAAGCCAGCTGACATAGAGGTCTCATGGCATAGTCTACCTCGTGCTCTGAAGTTTCAGACCTAGTCTCAAGAAAGGATTTTCTGGACAGGTAAGCCAGTGACATAGAGGTCTCATGGCATAGTCTTTAATCCTCATGCTCTGAAAGGTTTTCGTGGGGTTTATTTTTCAGACATTTGTTCCAGGATTACATACAGTGCAACTTTTTCCTGGAGCTAAACGGAACTTGAGCTTCAGGTGATGCTCTCAGACAGCTTGCCATTCTGTCGAGACCAAGCCTGATGGGGTAATACCTGGTATAGAAATCAAGTCTCCTAAAATCTTTAAACCTGCTTAATTACAAACAAAATGTAAATAGAGAGATGTGTAAACACTATGAAGAATCACACCAGAATAGACATTTGTAAGACAGATTAGTCTTAGTAGTGTAGTGGCAAAATGCTTGTCTGCCAGGCAGTGGTCACAGGTTTAAACCCATAGATGTTAAAATTGGGTTCCACATCAACTCCGCCTAAAATGGCTACCAGGAATGTCTTATGATGTAAAGGTGTGATATTGACAATCGTAAATGCTGACTGGTCTCTTATAATATGAGTTTAGCACCATGTGCCCAATGTGCTTTAAACCAAATTGTTCTACAATACACATTTTTTTTTTAAATACGCATACATATAAAATGTATTTTTGAAAGATAAAAATAAAAGAAAACTAACTTGCATTGCATTAACTGAAAATTTATAATTACTGAAACAAACGAAAGCAAACAATTGCTGAAACAATGAAACAAAAGCAAACAAACATTGCTCAAATTTGTTTTATCAGAAAATGTTTATTAGTATCAACAGGTAATACAAATTCATGATAATATTATGTCTCAAATACTTTGGTCAAATTAAAGCATCAACCGTAATGAAGGGCAATGTTTTCTGGAAGACAAAGCTCTTGCAATCAACACAGAGACAGGACACACAGAGGAACTGGCATAGGGCCAAGAGTCTTTCTGGTGGGTTGTGATTACCGTGTGCTGCATAGAACCTGTTTGGTGTCTACAATTGGATACAGGCTACTCATTCAAACTGGACCCTAAACATACAGCTACATTAACTAAGTTACAGGCCCACAAGTCAGGAAACTCACAATGAAGTCACACAACCCACAACAAAATTATGGAACCCACAACAAAACACACATATGTCACAGACCCACAATCTGACACACCCCTGGTGACTATATTCATAAGCAAGCTGCCAGCATTACATCTACCTGCATAACTGTTCAATGTGAACAGCATTAGAGCTACCTGCAGAACTGGTCAATGGAAACCACAGCCATTAGATCTACATGTAGTGCTGTTCAATAGAAACAGCATTAGATCTACCTGAAATTAACTAAAGGTAAACACTTTCCAATTGGAAAGATAAGGTCACGCAGAGAGACGAATGGAGACGGCTTGTAGACGCATCAGTGAACCTCAATGGCTCGGAATGCTGAAGAAGAAGAAGAAGAAGAAACATTTTTCAAACCTAAGCAATGTACTATACATATATAGTGTCTGATGAGATCAAGCAGTCATTACTTTAATAAATGCATGCTTATGATGTGTTAATATAACAAGTAAAAGTAACTGGGTTAAATTGGGTTAATGTAACACTGGCTGGAAGAGGAGTTCCAAAGCAACTACGATGAGCAAGAGAACTGGCTACATCAACAAATTATAACATTTCACCGCCCAGGTGTACTGAGACTAGAATGGAAGATAAGAATGTTACCACTTCAACCACTGCATGCCGTGAGAGGCGATAGCAGGCAAATGGTGTGGGTACGGCTGCCTCACTGAAAGAACATTAGCTGCAGAACTCTAATCAAACATCAACAAGTCTAAAGCCAACCAAGATGAAAGGTGACTCTTCTAGAAGAGACATGATGCGACAAGGAGTAAGCCACAAGGAGTCTGGATGCCCGACTCACCAGCTTTCTTCTAGGAAACCTCCCAAATAGGCACCTAGATTTTTAGAATTATGTATGATTTGAGAACGACGGTATTTGTGGTTGAAGGGGTGAAATATTACAAGATTCACTCACATTCTAGTATTATGAGAAACAAGATGGATTGGAGTATGCAAAAAAGCTTCCAAACACTGGTTAAACAGTGTTCTCATGTCATATAGAGGGATATGTCCCTCACAGTGCAGCCGTAGCCTTTGTTTTCTAAGGAGACAGAGAAGACATTGACGGAGTGGGAAGCAGTGAGTTTAACAATGATAATAGCAACATTTAGAATCACAAAGAAATATTATGGTGAATCATTTAAGGTAAAATTTTACACGAAACTTCAAAGTACAATCATAAGGTAAGCTAAATGAATGTATGTCAACATTTGGATGAGTGACATTGAGTTATGAAGAGATCACGGGGAAACACGAATTCAGTCTGGTAAATGAAAATGGATAATGTAAATTACAAGTACCTGAAAAGTTGGAGTGCGTTCACTTGATGGCAAGGAGCACTGGTAATAGGGAAAGTTAATCCACACGCAAATATCAGCCAGGTGCTACTAGAAGTAGTGGCATGTGCATGGACTACGCTTGAGTTCAAAGCCAGCGGGGGGAAAAACCCACACACATGCACGCGCACCCACACACACATTAAAAAAAAAGAAGCCGACAGATACTGAGTTACTAATGCCAGAATAACAGTATTAGAAACACACAAGCATAAAATCATTTCAAGCGAGATGAGGTGCATAAAAAACGCAATTGGAAAAAAACAAGAAGATAAAGACAGACAAATGAGACGCTAAGAACATATGTAGGGATAACACCCATTTACTGATGTTATATAACAGCAAAGAATTAAATGGTTTGAACATTTAGCTAGAATGGAACAGTATCAACCAGCGGCTAGAGCGTTCTACATGAGAACATCGGGATACAAGGGGAGAGGATGACCCAGGAAGAGTTGGCTAATGGAGTACAGGACTTCTTCTTCAGCGTTCCGAGCCATTGAGGTTCTTTGCTGCAGATACAATCCGTCTCCATTCGTCTCTCTGGTTCTCTTGCCAGTCGTTGATTACCAAGTGCTTGTAGAGTCTGTATGTATATTATCTCTTCATCATCTTCTTGGTCTACCTTAAGGTCTACGGTCATTTATTTCTTGAGTGTAAGCAAGTTTTGTTTCCCTATTACCTTCCATTCTTTCTATATGCCCCAGCCATTGTAGCCTTCATGATACCAGCGATTAGCGGGGACTTAAACAGATCATAAATGTCTTTGTTGCTTCTTCTTTTCCACTCTCCACTTTGTGTATCCCTAATGGGTCCAAAGATGAGTCTTAAAACTTTGTTCTCAAAGGTTTGTAACAAGGCTTCGTCTCCTTTCGTTGTACTCCAGGTTTCAGAGCCATACAGCACAACCGGTCTAATCAGTGTTTTGTATATTGTGATCTTGGTGTTACAAGATAGCGCATTTGATTTTAGCAGATGTTGTAGTGCATAGTATATCTTATTTCCAGAGTTGATTCTAGCTTGTATTTCTTCCCTTATTATGTTGGAGCAGTTGAAGATTGTACCCAGGTATTTGTATGTTTCCGTTCTTTTAATGGTCATATTATCTATTTGTATGTGGCCAGAGTTTTTAGCCGTTCCTTCTCTTGAAATTACCATGTATTCTGTCTTATCTTGGTTGATAACCAGCCCCATTTGTTGAGCTTTTTCCTTTAAGTGAGTCAATATGTCCAATGTCTTTTGTTCATTTTCCCCTATAATATCTATATCATCTGCATAACCAAGCCCACGGAATAACTGGCAGAGTGAAAACATAAAACAAGAGAATACCATTTTACCATTTCAGCATTGCTTATAAGGATTATTATGCCCACAGAATAACTGGCAGAGTGAAAACATAAAACAAGAGAATACCATTTTACCATTTCAGCATTGCTTATAAAGACTATTATGCCCACAGAATCACTGGCAGAGACAAAACATAAAACAAGAGAATACAATTTTATCATTTCAGTATTGCTAATGATAGCCTTGAATTGAAGGTGAAACTACAACAGTAGCCAATTAGTGCGATGACATACATAAAGAAACAGATATTTGAACCAAAAAAGCTAGTTGTGCTGAGATATATATACTTCAAATAACTGCTGAAGAAAAATTCAACATGCAGTTGATGTTGCAAGAATGTAAAACACTGAGGACTTCTCACTTATAAGTTTCCTCTCCCTACATAGAAACGTTACGACCCAGTTTCTATCCAACCCTCAGGATATCTAATGTGTGCACCTTAGCAGATCAGAACGTTTACATTAATTATTAACTAAACAACCATTCTAGGATAGCTTTTTAAAACTAAACAAACCTCACAATAGTCTCTGGGCCTGCCGTGCTGAGTGCCATGGCAAACCACAGACACATAAAGTGGCCTAGAAAAATCAACAGCCAACAAAGGTTGGGGCTGATGGTAATGGCCTATAAAGGAAATGCAACTAATTTTTTAAATCTCAAACATTGAAGCAATATATATTGATGTTCTAGCAAATGCTGTAATTAAAACAGTAAATTGGTACATATTTAAATACTTCTGGTACAATTATAAAAGATGGATTTTAACATTAAATAATACAATTTAAACAAGTAAACACCGGGCTAAGACTGATCTACACAAAATGCACTATGTGAATGACTTAATTTAACCCTTTAACAGGCATAGCGCCTGATAGCGTTCGATGCGTTAAACAGGCGTAGCGCCCAATCGCGTCTTTGATGACTAGTCATTTTAAAAATGCGATCTCTCAGTTTTCCGACACTTCCGATCGCTACTTTCACTTTCGCCGATAGCTTGACAACGTGGCCGCCATTTGTAAACGTGCTACAATGACTTTGAACAGACTTTAACGGACTTTTTTTGATAGTTTCGGGATTTTTACGCTGTTTTTCAAAATGGATTTCGGCGATTCTTCAAGTGATAGCCGAGATTTCGCTCTGTTCAATTTAAATGACATTAAAGGGCACCGAAGTTGATTATTAATCGGAGCTAGATATCAGTGCAAAGCGTTACTTTGCATTAGCAGTCGTGAGTCGGACTTAAAGAAAGTGATTATGATTCTGAAAATGTGTTGTAAATTACCGTATAGATGACGGAAAATCACAAACAACATGCCGTATTTCGTAAATATTTGTGTTCATATATGGATTACCGGCAACAATCACGTGAGTAACATATTCTGCATGCTTTTCCCTTCATTGTGTTGTTTATTTTACTAAAATCGGTTGACTAACACCTTATTTGTGATGTTTTTACTAACGCGACCCGAAATTTTACAGAACCTGAAAAAATCTTGCCCGTTCAGGGCTACAAAATGGACAAGCGTCTGCCCTGTAAAGGGTTAATCACTGAAAAGGCATTTAAACATTTGAAGTGACATAATATCTCGTGATATGTCAATCCGGAGCAAATATTCATATTTAAATTAAACCGATTTGAAGCATAAATATAAACAACGTTAAACTGCAACAAATCACCAAACACCAACTCGAACTTAACATATGATGATAAATAATGTTTACTACTAAAGGTGAGCCAATAATCACCAAGAATTTCATACTCTATACTTCTGCTTCAATGTTCCATGCCTTCTCTTAATCAAAATGTAATTAACAAGTTCAGATTGTTCATATTGCGAAAATTATCCTAGCTAACAGAAAATATTAATACAATTACTTAAGCTTTAATCGTTCATTATGAGATTTCTGTAACCTTGTTGCAAACCCATCTTTTTCTCCATGCCACTGCAGCAGGCCAGCCTATTTCTACCACAGATCTGCATATTTTGTTCATGTCTGACAGCACAGGACTCTATGACAGGATATTCCAAAGAATATGTCTAGGTTTGCTTGCAACATGTGGTTGGTTAGTCCCCTTAAATTCCAATAGTACATAATGTATTCTTTTTTTTCCACATTTCTTTAAACTTGTATATTGTAGACAGGAGGTATAGGTGGCTAAGATGAAATTTTAACTCTTGAAAGCCTAGGAAATTATGAGAAAAATGTCCAAGAAAATAACAATTAAAAAATATATTGAGGGCTGCATAACTTACCTCTGCTCGCTGTATGTCATCCCACATGAAACCTGGTTGGCCTGGACCCATGTGATCGCCCATACGTTCTCCCATGTGGTAAGGCATTCTGTCTCCCATGCGCTCTGGTATTCTGTTTCCCATGCGCTCTGGCATTCTGTCTCCCATGCGTTCTGGCATTCTGTCACCCGTGTGCTCTGGCATTCGATCTCCATAGCGGCCAACCATCTGTAAAATAGAAAAATAGAAGTTTCTGGGCTTACTTTCACACAAAAACATGGCATTTTCTGTTTAGTGCTTACTACTAACACTATGACCATTTCATACCCCATCACCCGGGAAGGTTAACCCGGTCAACAAATGCCCGCAGAAGTCGGATGTGTCGGCCTAACGGCGCAAGAACGCAGCTCTGCTGTAAACAGGCACAACGCAGTCACATCCGAAAAAAAACTCCGGATGAACGAAGAAGAAGAAGAAGAATACCCCATCATGAACACAGGCTCTCAAACAACTCATACCAAACCCTCCTATCTTTTGCCACCTCCTGCAACTCATTCAATGTCCGTGTAATGTTCATGTCATTATCTAATTCTCTGCATCACATAATTTTTAGATATCCCTTTTTTCCAGAGACAGGTTGAATTGAGTTAAGAACCGACATCACTGCACTCAGGATATTCCCATATGTGCTCCGTAGTGACATGATATCTCGTGATATGTCAATCCAGAGCAAATATTCATATTTAAACTAAACCAATTTGAAGCATAAATATAAACAAAAACGTTAAACTGCAACAAATCACCAAACACCAACTCGAACTTAACATGTGATGATAAATAATGTTTACTACTAAAGGTGAGCCAATAATCACCAAGAATTTCATACTCTATACTTCCGCTTCAATGTTCCATGCCTTCTCTTAATAAAAATGTAATTAACAAGTTCAGATTGTTCATATTGCGAAAATTATCCTAGCTAACAGAAAATATTAATACAATTACTTAAGCTTTAATCGTTCATTATGAGATTTCTGTAACCTTGTTGCAAACCCATCTTTTTCTCCATGCCACTGCAGCAGGCCAGCCTATTTCTACCACAGATCTGCATATTTTGCTCATGTCTGACAGCACAGGACTCTATGACAGGATATTCCAAAGAATATGTCTAGGTTTGCTTGCAACATGTGGTTGGTTAGTCCCCTTAAATTCCAATAGTACATAATGTATTCTTTTTTTTCCACATTTCTTTAAACTTGTATATTGTAGACAGGAGGTATAGGTGGCTAAGATGAAGTTTTAACTCTTGAAAGCCTAGGAAATTATGAGAAAAATGTCCAAGAAAATAACAATTAAAAAATATATTGAGGGCTGCATAACTTACCTCTGCTCGCTGTATGTCATCCCACATGAAACCTGGTTGGCCTGGACCAATGCGATCGCCCATATGTTCTCCCATGTGGTAAGGTATTCTGTCTCCTTCCATGCGCTCTGGCATTCTGTCTCCCATGCGCTCTGGCATTCTGTCTCCCACGCGTTCTGGCATTCTAACACCCGTGCGCTCTGGCATTCGATCTCCATAGCGGTCAACCATCTGTAAAATAGAAAAATTTCTGGGGTTACTTTCACACAAAAACATGGCATTTTCTGTTTAGTGCTTACTACTAACACTATGACCATTTCATACCCCATCATGAGCAAAGGCTCTGAAACAACTCATACCAAACCCTTCTATCTTTTTGCCACCTCCTGCAACTCATTCAATGTCCGTATAATGTTCATGTCATTATCTAATTCTCTTCATCACATATTTTTTAGATATCCCTTTTTTCCAGAGACAGGTTGAGTTGAGTTAAGAACCGACATCACTACACTCAGGACATTCCCATACATGCTCCGTCCCCTCGTTCAACAGCCTGCGAAGAAGTCATACTACTAATCATTCCCACTGCTATCTGATTAGAAGTTCTCCTGGTCTTCCTTCTCAGTTTTGAGATTCTTCCAGAACCCCTGCCGATCACCCGCAATCTCATTCTTTCCACATATGGGTTCTCAATCTGTTCCCCTGCCTTCTCCACCTGGTCCCACAAGCGCACAACCACTTCCCCCTTGTCCATGGCATTATACCACCAAGAGGTGCATTCCCTGCTAGCCTATCAGCCTGTTCGTTCCCCCGCACCCCTGCATGGCCAGGGCAAAATATCCATACAATTCTCGCAATCTGTGACCTCTGAAGTGACAATAGCCATTCCAAACGGAACATTCCTTTCTCCACCTTACTAAATCCGTAATAAATACTGTGTGTGTTGCAGTAGTCTCCTCTAGCCAACGGGAATGCCGCTGTTACTGCTTCCACCTCCATTCTCATGCTGGAGGTCGTAGTCTCATATGCCAGACTCTCCTTTTTCAAGACTCGTCCATTAGGCTTCGCAATAAAACCCCAACCACGTCGGTTTCTCACCACTGACCCATCTGTGCAAATGACTATGTCACCTTGATCGATCAGTTGTTGCACTTCAAACTCAGTGCGGCCCACTGCCCATTCTCTGCACTCTGGATATCTGGATCAGTTGTTGCTCAAGGATTAGTTGCTCTGCACTCTGGATCTCTGGATCAGTTGTTACTCTGGATCAGTTGTTGCTCAAGGTGATGCAGGCAAAGGCATACGAAAGAGTAGCTGCAGGCACAGATCACCCTTTGCATGAGGCGCTGGACGCTATTAAGGGCCAGCGACTAATAAGAGGGAAATCATGGATGGCTCAGACGGAGGATACGATCAGACAGGTGTGCATTTTGGAGAACATTAGACGAGGAGAGGAGTGGGTAAGAGTGCCAGCGGAGCAGTCAGACTTGTGCAGAGTTATAATCACATTAAGCCGAGAGTACAGGGAGTGGCCAGCAGGGGCCATGGAAGTGGAAATCCAGCAATTAGTTCAGGATAATGCTCGCTCGGTTGATGTGATTATCTGCACAGATGGTTCGGTGTCGAGAGGTAGGAGAAGTGCCTGGGGGTTCATAGCAAAAGCTAATGGTCGACGTTTGGTGCAGGAGAGCCTGGCATATGATAGATATACCACAACATCTAGCTTAAGAATGTAGGTGGAAGCTGTCACGGCAGCTTTCCGCTGGATGGAGCATACGACACACACACATCGTGATTGTAACTGACTCAGAAAGCACGCTGAGGAAGGTGAGGACAGGCAAGCTTCGTGCAGAGTGGCTTACTTCGCTTCAGAGGTCACGGGTGGCAAGCATCGCCTGGATGTTTTCTCCGGGGCATGCCGATGTGCTGGGGAATGAACAGGCGGACAGATTGGCTAGTTCTGCAAAACTTGGTGGAGTATTGATGCATGACAGCAACTTTCAGGTACCATTTGGCCTGAAGAACCCTATGCCTAGCCGTCATTGTTGGTAGCGCCAGGATATGACTCATGCATATAATTGATGTGTCCTTTATTATTTTCAAACAACTACACACAAAAAGAATGCAGCCACATACCTTCAATTCTTCCCGCCCACGCATTCCAGAAATATTCATCGGAGGCCTCCCTCTTGCCATCTCATGCTGTCTCACCAACATCATATTGCCAGCTTGTCTGAGCTCTTCTTGCTGAGCACTTACACATTCTTCCTGCCTGCCAATAAACATTTCAAATTAACATTGAGAAAGAAACACATTTCTTAATCATTTTTCCTTTACTTCTTTACCTAATAATTGCAAAGTCAACCCATAGTAAAAATAATTGCCTAATGCTATGATAAAAATAATAGCACCATGCACAAAATTGTTCTGAATAATAATTCAATGTGCGAACAGAAAATAAAACTTCCCATTAGTTCAGATCATCCAGCTGCTCAAATTCCATTTTTAATGGTAGTTGTTTTATTATATTTTTATATTATTTATTGTATTATATAATTATATATATTATATAATTATTATATTATTTATAAAGTTTTATTATATTTTATATATTATGTTATTTTATTATATTCCCAATTCATCCCTAATCTTATTTTAAATGTATGTGTAACGTGCGTTCGTTTATGCAAACTTGAGGTTAACGGACTAGTTAGGAATTTGCTAGTGCAAGCAAGGGTAACGGGGCCAGACAAGAAGGAGACGGATGTTAGGTCAAGAAGATGGAGATAGGAATTTCAATACAAAGAGGGGCCCTGAAACAATGGAATATATATCACGTAGATGTCAGGCCAAGGCACGAAGGCGCATAGAAATACATGAGAGTAGAGCGGATGTGAGGTCAGAGAAGTCAATTAAGAAACTCTAGAACAATGGGTAGGACCCAACACAGTGATGGTTCGAACACGTACGGGCTAAGAGGAGGTCACTCATTAGATGCTAATATATGAGAGCAGAATAGAAGACAGAGGAAACCTAGAAATGTAATGGTGGTGGATTGTAGATCGAGATTGAAAAGGGTTAAATGGTGTGGTTTGTAGGAGGTCTACTGTAACAAGACACCCAGGGCTTGGACAGGTATGTTACTGTGATAGCATGAAGATGAGAGATGAAAGGGAGATTGGGGGGGGGGGGGGGGAGAATAAAAGATTCGAGAGGAGAAGAAAGAGAGGTGTAAAGAATTGATAGATAAAGATTATCCGTCTTCCGGTCGTAGAGCATAACCACTAATTTGTGGAAACCCTTATTTTATCTACCAACTTCACAAGTTAGTTAGTTAGTTAGTTAGTCGACAGATCATCCTCGTTGCACATCGGACCATTCAGTCCATAAGTGCTCGGATCCCCTCCTCAGCAAATCCCGCAGCGTATAGCAGCTAACGACGACAGTTCTGTGTTGGTTTATCAATCTTCTTTGGCTTCCTGCGTGGTGTTCTTGTTTGGCCACCCCTCTTTTAATTTGCTGCTCTCGCAGTCTGGCCATTGTTGTAGATTCACAGTCATCACTTGGTTCTTGCAAAAGTCTCACTTCTCGTAGAGCATTCAGAATGTCAGCCTGGTCCATGGCGCGTCCGCCCTCCACAGTAGCCTCACCTGCGAGCTTGTCAGCCCGCTCATTGTCCTTGTACTCCCGCATGCCCTGGCACGAAGATGAAACTAATCTTTGCCAGCCGAGACCGCTTCAGAGGCAGCAACCATTCTCTTCGGATCGACCCCTCCTCTATCCTCTTGATCATGTTCATTGAGTCGCTAAGGAAACAAGCCCTAGTGAATGTCTGTGTCTCGAGCAATGTTATTGCTTTACTTACTGCCATGACTTCCATGGTCAGGCTACTTGTGGTTTCAGTGAAAGCACCAGAGTCCTCCACAATTCTCCCTCCGGCCCGAGCTGTAAAGGCCCATGAGCTTCTCACAGGTCGGATGACCCATCCATCTGTGTAGATGACCGCGTCACTGTCTAGCGAATTCTCGAAAATCAACGCTTGTACTTCAGCTTCAACAGCAACCGGATTTTCTTGTCTGCATTTTCTATCTAGTTGGATGCAAACTGAAAAGGATGTGCAGAAGTCTGTTGGCACTTGCACCCACTCCTCGCCAGGTTCTAAGTCCTCAAGTGAACACACCTGTTGAAGAATGCCTTCGGCTTGACCCATCCACGGACCGTCCTCTTTTTAACCTGCTGCCCTTCACCTTCCTAATTTCACTATGCTGTGGATGCTGTGTGTTTGCGTTATTCTGAGGTAGGCGCGTGCCCTGCAAACTTGTATTCTCTCTTCAATGGTTGGAAAATCAAGAAGGTAGCGCATCGCCCTGCATGCTGTATCTCTTGTACATCCAAGAATAATGCGCATTAGCTTCATTCTGTATCCTTTCCATCCTTTCTATCTGCTTATGGCTGACAGTCAGGATTGCCATTGCATACTCCAAAACAGACATGACCAGCCCCTCGTACAGAAGACATAGATGGCGCTGCTCACAGTTTGCTGCCGCCATCACCCGCATCGCTGCCAAACCCCGCTTGGCCTTTGTTATCACCTGGTCTATGTGCACATTATAAGCAAGGCTTCGATCAAACCGTATCCCCAGGTAATTCATTGCCTGCGTTCTTTCCACCGTCTCTCTGAACACAGCATTACAGTTGGTGTTGGATTGTTGACAATATGATTATTCAACGAGAACCAAGTCACTGTTGCCTTTGTTGGGTTGACCATTGCCCCAGCTTCATCACACCAAGTACTTATGCGATTGAGTTCGGTTTGTAGTTCCACAGCAACCTCCTCTCTTTCCTTACCCTGACGATACACTAAAACATCATCGGCATATGACAATGTCCTGCCAGGTCCAGTGATCTGCTCACTGGTGATTCTCACTGTGTAGGCGTTGAACAGTACCGGAGATAATGGTGATCCCTGTGGTAGGCCAGGATATATTGTTGTTGGTTCCGAAGTCCAACAGCCACATCTAAAAACTACTTTCCGTTGGAAGAGGGCTGCAGCGATCCAACTAAGGAGGAATGGACTTACGTTTAGTTCAAGAAGCAGAAACATTAAAAAATCCAGTGGTACTCTGTTGTACGCATCCTCAAGATCAACGGTTTCAGTGCCTGAGTGGAAACCTTCATAGACATCATGGGCAAAGACTGCTGCATTGGTCCAGGTTTTCTCTTTTTGGACGGTACCCACCCAGGGTAGGTGGGGAAAACACCTTGCCTCTCTAGTTGGCTTGATATTTTCCTGGCAATTACCTTCTCCAGCAGCTTGCCTATTGTATTCTGCATGGTTATAATTCGATATCCCTGAATTTTGTCAGGCTTCGGCAAGGGAATCAGATAGCTGTGTAACCATTCCTCCTTGATGCTAGCACTCCCTATACTGTTGTTGTACATGTCTGCTAAGTTTCTCTAGCTCACTGTCGGTACACCTATTTATGTCGTCGTATTCTTATGCCATCAGGACCTGGAGCACTGTTTTTTGATCGTCGAAGCACAGCCTTGATTTCTTTCACTGTCACTGTGTCTTCATCCGAAGTGTTCTGGGCCTTGCATCTGTCTGAGGTGACCTCCTTGGCCAGATTCCGGCCTCCCATGTCTGTCTGGTTTGCTCTGCTCAAGGTAGCGTTCAAAGAGGGCTTTGCCCTTGTCCTCGTCAGTCCTCTGCCAGATGAGGTGAGCACCTTGGAAGTCAGAAATGCTCTTATTCTTGACTACACCACTCATGCTTTTATGTAGTCGCCAGAACAATTTCAGTGACTTGTCTGTGCTTACTCTTTGACACACCTCTGCCCATTTTTCGCTTTTAACCACCTTGACCAGTTTTTTTAAATAGCTTACTTTTGTGTGCATCTCTCTTTCTAAGTGCAAGCAGGGACTAGGATGACCAGTTCTGTTCTTCTTGGCATTTTGCCATCTCCTTACAGCACTACGCTTATCCACCCAAGCCTTCTCCACCTCGAAACTCCACCACGGTGGCTGCTCCCAGCTTTTTTTCCTGCCCTGACACGTTCTGCGCTTGTCACGTCTTATTTTACTCACCACATCTTGCCCTGTACTGTCATACTGGAACGTCTTTACCTTTAGCTTGTGCTGTCTGGTTCTGCCTTTCTCCACCAAAATGCTGCAAGGGTGGTGGTCGCTGCCATGGTGTCCTAGGACACCCCATCTACACACTGTAGTGAGTGAAGGTGAAACTAGCGCCAGATCAATAGCACTGTCCTCATCGCCTGGACGACTTGCTGTCCTGGTGACACAGCCACTGTTGATACAAACTAGGTCGATGGTTTCCAGTGCAGTCTCGAGCTCCTCCCCTTGTGTATTGGAGGAAGTGTTTCCCCATGATCTGCTTTTTGCGTTGAAGTCACCACAGAAAATAACATTTCTCTCGTGGCCTAATATGCCACTTAAGCACTGCCACTTCTGGGCGTCCATGCTCGCATTGCGGGCATAAACATTAACCAACACGAATGGTATACTGGAATGAACTCTCAACGCCTGTATTTGTATATCGTCACTGTCCCAACTGGACATGTCTAGCTCTGACGCCACCATGCTGTCGCGAACGAGAATCGCCGTTCCCAGATGTCGTCTGTTGTAGAAACATTTGAAGCCGGCAATTCGGAGTAGCTGATCGCCCAGTCTCGTCTCCTGGAGTGCTACAATGTCGTTCCTGTAAACTAGGGTTTCTAAAATAGAGCCCCGTTGTTTTACACTGGCACAGTTCCAATATAGAATACAGATGTTCCTGAGTCCTAGACGGTGACACTTGAGTCTAAAACGTCTCAAACCACCGCGCTTACCTAGTTTCTTTTTCCCTGCGCGGCTACCACGCCGCTTAATTATGTTGACTGCTGAACGCTCGGAAAACACACGAATCACAACACTCTCTCCTCCCTCACTTCATCTCTCTCTCTCCTCCTTTATCATCTTCTCCTCTTTCTTCTCTCGTCTTACTTCACAAGTATATAGGTATGCAGGTCAAGAATACAGCACTGTCTTAACTGACACTAGTTCAGGCACTCAAAAGAATAAGCTAATACTGAATCAAGTTTATTTGCTTCTCAACAGGAAATTACAAAGTATCATGTGAAAAAAATTCCAGTTAATATGGGGAAAATGCTGTCAGATAATTAACATCAAGAGAATACCATCAAACGAATGTCAACACTAAGGAAATGCAAATTAATCAGGGTACTTGAGGAATATATTGGAGGATCCTTCGCAAGATGAGAGAGAGCAAAGTCACGTGATTCCAGAAAGACGCCAACTCAAGCAGAATATATACATGGTACAGAAGGCAGTTGGGGAGATTAGCAATTGGAACGGCTGAGTGTACATACTAAAGTGCCGTTGGGGCCAAGAAAGCACTAGGAATTCTGACCGGGTGAACACACCTAAGGGACAGAAGGATTTCAAACTGTTGGGAAAAGCCGCTTGAATTAAAGTAAAGCTTGCTACTAAGACCACTGTCAAATTGCAATCATATGCGAAAGTCGCACAAGACATTGATAGAGCGGTAGTAATATTAACTACTGTTCTCACAAGGAAACACAAACCTAAATCTGTCCTATCCCTTCCTCGCCACCATCTTATTCTTCTTTTTCTCTCGTCTTGCTTCATCATCGCTTGTTACCAAAGATAGCGCATTGCGGGCAGGGATCAAGTTGAGGAACGAACCCTTAGGCTTCCCCCATCTCACATCCTTTCCCTCATTCCTCTCTTTCCCTTCTCTCTCTCCTCCCTCACTTCATCTCTCTCTCTCCTCCTTTATCATCTTCTCCTCTTTCTTCTCTCGTCTTGCTTCATCATCCCTTATTACCAAAGATAGTGCGCTGAAGGCAGTGCTCGAGTTGAGGGACAACCCCTTAGGTTTCTCACTATCTCATATCCTTTCCCTCATTCTCTTCTTTCCTCTCTCTCTCTCTCTCTCTCTCTCTCTCTCCAATTCTCTTCTTTTTCCATCTTTCACAAATGGCGCTGCAAACAGGATTTGTTTGCAGAATATTCTCGGGTTTCCCATTTTAGTCAGGGAGTTCTCAGAATATGCCATGTGACCTTTGTCTCTGTAGTGTAATTTCATAATATAGGGTAGGGTTACATACATAGAATTGTCACATACAGTCAGTAGTTCGTGGTTGCTGGTTTGATAGTTGTCCCAGTAAGTCCTAATTTTACTAGGCATCCTATCTCATAGCTGGTTGATAAAGTGTCTGTACTATCTGTCGGTGAGGTCTCTACTAAGTCTGTTAAATTAGAGACTTGTGTATACACTGGCCAAACCCACCTTGCTCCTAGAACACCGACAAAACCCAACTTGCTATAAAATACCCAGGGAGTGCCAACATAGAAGGAGAGCCAATCCAGTAGAGTCTGTCAGGAGTGAGCTCAGAGGACAGCTGAGCAGTGCAAGTCATCGAACATTAAGGGTGACCTTATCTTTTCATCGACAGAGGACCAGGTTCCTATATCAGTGTTCGTCTAAAGTCTGGACTCACTGATTAAAGGGTATAAGCAGATGCCCCACCAATAAAAGGCCACCATTCTTCGTCCAGGAAACCAGATTCATGATTGATGACAGGGTATGGCGAGTGAAAGCTAGAGCCATACAAAGTATAAAAGCAAAATTCCCACGCCCCCATATTCAGAGCAATCCAGGCGTGTGGCTGTATGGGGGACTGAGTTTGTCGGGAAGGCAGCTGTTTGTGTGGTTGAACTCAACATTTCTGGTGGCAATGTCAACATCTGAGGCTACCGAGAAATAACCCCCCCCCCCCCCCCCCCCCCATCTTTGTTTCCATGGAGGAGGAGACAACAGGAACCCATTGTGCCAGTGTGTCCCACCACCAGCAGGGCGTGAGACGGGCTGTTCTGAACATTACCGAAGGCACATGTGGCATGCCAGAAATGCATATAACAATGACAAGCGATAGGTGAATCAAGAAGCCACCAAGAAAATATACCTCCTTTCTTCCCCCCCCCCCCCCCCCCCCTTTTGCATTTCCATGGAAGAGACAACAGGAACCCATTGTGCCAGTGTGTTCTCCCAGCAGCAGAGGCGGAGTTAAAGTACCAGTGTTAGACGTACTAACAATGTCGAGCAGTGAATGAATAGTGATGCCTTATATTTCCGCCCATGCACAGAAAATAGACAGTTAAAAGAGAAAATAGAAATTCAGTGGAAGAAACGGAATTCAGTGAGCACCATCAGACAGAAGCATATTTGTTATATACGTCAGCATTACACGATGGACCAGCAGTTAAATAATTAAACATTTGTTCTGTGGTGTTGGTTCATAACTGAATGACGTTTTTGTTGGAGGCAGTGTGTAGTCACGTTTAGACATCCTTTGTTTTACAGGTTAATGAAGTACATTTTTTCCCCCATTTAAATGGCTTGGTGGCTACAGGTGGCCCAATGTCAAGGTGCATGATTCTGGGTGATGGTATCCTTGCCTGTTGTATTAATATGACTGATTTATAGGAGGAACATTTGTGGAGTAGTTTGCTCCTTTGTTTTCAACGGAAGTTGTCAAGTTTAGTTTAATGCCTATGTGAATGTGTTTGTGTGTGTGCCTCTCCGTTGTGTTCAAGGGTGGACACAATTGCAGTAGTTTGTACCATGATGACAAGACATAGCTCAACGTCTTGCCAGGAAGCCAAGGAGATCGCTCATAATCTGAGATTGCCCGAATAGATGTTAATGCGGGTACATGTTTTTTTTTATTGTGAAGGGGCATGGCGAAGAATACATGTTAGCGCCAAGGTGTCCAAGAACCGGGCACACATTTTTATTTTCAGAGTTGTTTCAGCGCCAAGATAGCAGAGCATGATGTCCAAGGACCAGGCACAAATTTTTTTTGTCAAGAGTTGTGTTGTGGTATGTGTTCGGTTTGTTTCTATGGCCACTAAATATTGTGTACTTACAGAAGTGGCTGATTTGTTTTTGTGTACATCAGTGGTGATTGTGAAAATTGCAACTTCAGGCTGAGGTTTCCTTGCAAATAGGGGAGAAGTGGTTGTTTTATTATGTGTGTGACTGGGCCATTGCCCGTGGTGTCACAGGAATTGTTACAATGTTTTTCAGATTCGAGGATGACTGTGCACTTTGATTTGCAGATGTCCCAGTGGGTAGCACCTATGTGAAGCTGATCGTTTTATTGTTGTTACTGTGGGGATTGTTGTTTTAAGTGGGGGTTATATATGAACATTGTTATTTTCAGTGCCCCTATGTATTGCATCCATGGAGCTGGGCATTGATTTTAATGTCAGGATTGCTGGTTGGTTTTGTATGTAGACTACATATTCTCCATGACCACCCATAAGATAAGGTATTGTCATATGTCAGAGACTGATGATTTTTTTTTTATTGTTACTGATATTTGTTTCTTAAAGCTTCAGGTTCAGGGGATATACTTGTTAACAGAGTTACACTGAAAGGTTTGGGGCCAATGATGAAGTCCCATTGACTTATTGATTACCTAAATAGTCCTAGATTCCCCGGGAAGGTTAACCCGGTCAACAAATGCCCGCAGAAGTCGGATGTGTCGGCCTAACGGCGCAAGAACGCAGCTCTGCTGTAAACAGGCACAGCGCAATCACATCCGGAAAAAAAAACTCCAGATGAACGAAGAAGAAGAAGAAGTCCTAGATTTACACAGGGCCTTGTCTAACACACCAAGAGTCTAGATGTTTTTTTATTTGACGGGGTCAGTCAAAAAATTGGGAGTGGGATATGTGATCACCTGATGCAACACAAGATAGTAGTGTCACCAATACTGGCCGGTCATAGAATATGGAAGCAGAGGGCATCGAACTGTATGTTTTTAAAAATAGGGAGTTCAGGATCCCGGATGGTGCGCGGCCGGGTAACCTCTTGGTTACCTTTCGTTGTTAACTTTGGGTTCAAGCTGTCAGGAAACAACAGAGGCCACATAGTTTATAGGTACAAACGAGGTCAGAATTAAACCAGGCGTTGAGAAACGAAAGCTATACTCCAGGTTTATAGCAGTGGGAACGTGCTTGAACTGAGGCATTAGCTTCTAGGAACATGAACTCAGGACCGAGCATTAACCTTAGATTCAGAAGTGGCGGGCTAAAATGAACTAGTAGGTGATAGGCAGACATGCAGAATAGCCAGGCTGAGTGCTGTGAGCTGATTGGAGATTTCCCCATGCGGTGTTTGGGGAAGACAAGTCCACGTGATGGCGCCAGTATTAGTAGAAAGAATATATATTTAGGAATCCAGTCAGTCAGAGAGTTGAACAGGACAGAGTGGAACAAGAAAGAGAATGGCGTTAGCCACAGAGCCGAGGGCCACACCTCAGTAAGTTCGGGACTTTAACAATGGCGATTGTTCAATATCCCAGGCTGTGTAGTGTCCAAGAGACAGGGAGTGAAGAAAGGCGGACAGGCGCACATGCCGTAACTCGTCTAGATCACCAGGAGAAGCAGGATGATCAAAGGATCTGTGGGCCATTCATCCTGGCAGATAAGCCTTAAGAAAGAAGGACATAGACCCCGAGGGTCACAAAGTGGGAGAAGCCACTTGAGAGGGACTGTCAGCTAAGGAAACCACTGTCAGGTAGTAATCAATGGCTAAAGTCGTACAGGACAAACACTAGCCAGAGGACACATGTTGGTTGGGATCACACAAGAAGACTATAGTTGTACAAGCCTGGAAAACATCAGGTGGGACCCACAACAAGTGGAACCCGGAAGAGCGATTTGACTGGAAACGATCAACTATTCAGAAACAAGCTGAACATAGTCATCCAACTTGCCTGGGTAAACAGTTACCCGCTGAACAAGTTGGATACGAGTGAACTGACTCCCTGGGTTATAATTGGACCAATGGATCAATGGGTTATATATGGACTAATTATAAATAGATGGAATACTTATGAAAATACGGACTCACTACGAAATAGACAACAACCGGCGTAATTCCTAGCTTTAGTTCTTTTCCTCATGCTATTAGTAAGTGTTCACAGACAGCATTCCCCTGATATCCAGTTGCATACTTTATTATCTCTCTCTCCCTTATGAGGTCATGCATTATTGTTCTGCATTGGTTATACATTATTTGTCTGTAATGGATGTACTGATTACCCTATTGGATTATGTTATAGATTGCCACTTTATTGTTGTGTAGAAGGAAATAAATATATATTTGAGTTGCCTTTCATTTAGTCTTGTTAGTCTGAGGTTGGAATATATTTGAGTTGCCTTTCATTTAGTCTTGTTAGTCTGAGGTTGTGTAGATTAGCTTGTTAAGAGCCCTTAGAGGTTGTACACTCATCTATAGCCACACCACAAGACATTGATGGAGCAGTAGTAATATTAACTACCGTTCTCACGTGGAAACACGAACCTAACTCTGTCCTATCCCTTTCTCTTCTCCTTTCTCTATCATCTTTTCCTCTTTCTTCTCTCGTCTTGTTTCATCATCCCTTATTACCAAAGATAGTGCATTATAGGCAGGGCTCGAGTTGAGGAACGACCCCTTAGACTTCTCATTATTTCATATTCTTTTCCCCATTCTCTTCTTTCCCTTCTCTCTCTCCTCCCTTCATCTCTCTCTCCACTTCTCTCTTTCTCTATCACATTACTAATAGTTATATCCCCAGCCTTTGGTCTGACCACCCCAATAGGACTTTCAGTCTACAAGGCCCCTACAAGCCGGGACAGCTGACCTTCCCTTCCCACCTATGGATTCCTACCCACAGGGGGCTTGGACAAGACAACAGTCATACTTATACTCAAAAGGCATGGTCAACAAAGCAAAATTCAGCAAAAAAAAAACTGAAAAGCCTGGATAGAAGACAAAATTTGTACAACGCTGAATGAGAGCGGTGAGAAGATCTACAGGTGATCTGTCATCACCACATAGCATGTGATCTCTGTTCGTGCCGTCGTCCAGTCGTTGCTAACCACTCACCCGATGAACCTCTGGTGCAAAGGAACTCCAAGGTGTGGACGACTCCAGAGTCCTCTCCGTCCACTGTGAGTATGATATCGGACTGGTCAGGTGTGTGTCTGATATGTGACTGGCACTTCAACACTATTCGCTGGTCGTCCCTCGATGATGAAATAACTTGCCAAAGATTTCGCACTACTGATGAAATATGGGCGACCCTAGGGTTCTAGGTGTCCCCATCAGATGGTAAATACTGCTGCACAATACAAGAGCATGGTGGCTCTTCAGCATCACAAAGTCACTTCCAATATGTATTCAACAACATAGGGCTGGAGCGTTGGCTCCTCCTACTAGGATTTTCACTATTCAATAACTCCAACTTAGGAATGTAATGACTCAGTGCCCTAGCACTGTCACTATTCAACACCACCAACTTAGGAGTATAAGGTGGTGATTCCTGGAATTCACAGAGCACCATCTAACACAGTGGTTCTCAACCGGTGGGGAATTCCCCCCCAGGGGGGAATTTCATGGTTTCCAGGGGGGGAATGAAGACCATTTCAAGATCGTGTTAATACAAGAACCGATTACGTGACATAGGTTTTCCCTTCATACTTTAGTTATGTATGTCTCGTCCTAAAATTCATGTTATAAAGTAAGTAGACCCACAAATCATGTTTTATGTGGATGTCTAGACTTGTTTTAGTATATGCTATTACATTTGCCTTCCACTTTTACGTATACTGTGTAAGGGTGAGGGGATTTTTAGATAGGAAATATGAAAGGGGAGGGGGGGATGACATTCTGAAAATACGGTGAAGGGGGGAACAGGCCAAATTTTTTATAGGAAGGGGGGGAATGGCGTTCTGAAAATATGGTGAAGGGGGGAATGGGCCAAAAAAGGTTGAGAACCACTGATCTAACGCATAGATTACATCTATATCTAGATAAGCAAGGAACACATCACTCGCTTGCGAAGGCATCACTAGCTATGCAACTAATATCACACAGCCTAACTATTGTCAAGGATTCAACACAGCCCTAACTATTCAGTCAATAAACATGTAGGTTAACACAGTTGTTAAACATACAGTTATTAGATTGACTAAAGCACACTCACAAGTGGCAGTGTTATGTAAATATACTTCTGTAGCGTCAATGTGAATATTATCAACATAGCAACATTAGTCATATTTCCTACAATAATGCCTGTTTTAAAGGACTCATCATGTTTTTCTAACTACACACGCAGCGGTGTCAGTGCGACTTAACACCTGTATAAACAGTGGGTCTCTGACCCAGATAGACACCAGCTGATAAGTAACGCTAATTATGTATTATACAATCGGGCAATCTTGTCTCTGTAACAATCATATACGCGGACGGCGCTTCGCTTAGAACAGATTCTAAGTACTTTATCATTTACCTGGATTTACTAGTCACTGCAATTATCAGCTGCCTTGGTGTAATGCCCTGGAAAGCATCAATAGACATCAATTCTCTACAGACATGATATTGCGACCGTGTTCATTGACAGGCGGATGGTGACTGAATACAACTGAGTTGTTGTGTGAAGTTTCAAATCCTCCTCGACCTCTGATCATCTCAGGTTTCACAGAGAATTCCATATCCCCATGATAACTATGTTGATTGATGTCCTACGTGACTGCTAACATCACGCACACTCTCAAGATCTTTCTCTCTCGACTAGTCTAGAAATCTCTCGAAAAGACGTCTTCAGCTGGGGTTTCCGCAAGCTATTTTAAGATCAGTCGGGAGTCCACTCACCTAGTTACGACCGATAGGATTTTCCACCAAGTGAAGACACCTGACCTGGGTGGTTTCATCACAGGCGAAGAAGGGATAAAAAGATAAGTTTGGGGAAAGTAGGATAGTGAGTCTTGGGCTGAGGCGTGGGAGACACCAGCTAAGCTAATGAGGTTTGGGCAGACAGTGGAGGACTGAGGTCTGGTCTAGTACAGTAGAGGCAGTGGAATTCTGAGGCTAAGTATCTAGAGACTTAGCCTGGCTGTCAGCGGGAGTAGTGTCTGGGGCTACGTTAAGGGATACTAGCCAGGCATTCAGGGACACAAGGAAGACTCAACGGCAATTAAGTGTGTACATGGATCTATACTGAAACTGTGCCTGGAAATTCTGTCATGTTTGTTTCATCATATACCTGTGTCTTTAACAAAGAATGTGCGCAAAACTGTGTTTTTCCAGTTGCTAAGCTGTGCAGAATTAACCCTTTACAGGGTGGACCGGCCATTTCCGTCCGATACGTTAAACGGGCAAAATGTCTCAAACCGGCCGATGCTATTATGCATTGTAAAAACGCGATCTCTCGGCTTTCCGATACTTCCGACGGCTACTTTCGCCAATAACTTGACAACGTGGCCGCCATTTATAAATCGCGTACTATGAATTTGAACGGACTTTTACGGACTTTTTTTGAAAGTTTTCGGGATTTTTACGGTGTTTTTCAAAACGGATTTCGGCGATTCTTCAAGTGATAGCCGAGATTTTGCTCTGTTCAATTTAAGTGACATTAAAGGGCATGAAGTTGACTATTAATCGGAGCTAGATATCAGTGCAAAGCGTTACTTTGCATTAGCAGTCTGAGTCGGACTTTAAAGAAAGTGATTATGATTCTGAAAATGTGTTTGTAAATTGCCGTATAGATGACGGAAAATCACAAACAACATGCCGTATTTCGTAAATATTTGTGTTCATATATGGATTACCGACAACAATCATGTGAGTAACATATTCTGCATGCTTTTCCCTTCATTGTGTTGTTTATTTAACTAAAATCGGTTGACTAACACCTTATTTGTGATGTTTTTACTAACTTGACCCGAAATTTTACCGAATCTGAAAAAATCTTGCCCGTTCAGGGCTACAAAACGGACAAGCGTCTGCCCTGTAAAGGGTTAATCCTGCTGAATATTCCTACAGACATACCACTAGACAATTCTTTATGGCCAGTCACCTTGCGACACGAAAATAAATACTGAGTAAAGAAAAGTCAATAAGAGACTGCAAGCGTTACCTGATTTCATGGTCTCGTTGCCTTCTCATTCTGTCCTGGTTTCTCAACTTGACAAGTGGCAGCAGTTCTTCTTGCTGAAGGCGCAGATCTATTTGAAGAAAAAATCAATTTGAAACGTGGTGCCGGTCAAGATGTACTATCATGATACAAGCAAAGGTGGACAACACATCAGCATTAGCACAGCAGACAGCATAATACATAACTGTTAGTTATACAAAGGTAAAACAACTTCCTTCAAAGCATAACAATTATTCTAAACAATTTAAGGATGTTTAGAAAATAATGTTGTCAGGATGCACAATTTATATATCATCATGTATAAAAGTCATTATTATTCAACTAAATGTCCATATGAAAAAACAAAACAATACAATACAGGAACCAGCCCGTTCCTCATTTCTTTTAAGTTTTTACTGCTAATGAAATATTCAGATTTAACACTTTTAAACATGCACAAAGACTGCAGATTATTACCTTGTCTATTCTGTTCAGCCTGGTACTCATATTTAGGCATAACATCCTCTGTGTCTTTTTTCACCTGCTCAATCCACCCTTCAATTTCTATTTGCTTCCATGTCATTCCAAAATCATACTCAAATGTTCCTGGGAGAGCAAACCTTGACTCTTTCTCCCTCTCCCTGATGAAAGAAGACAAGATAATACATAAACAGCAGCAAATATAATGGAACTTGTGGGATTTGCAAACCATGAATGTTGCTTATATTAAATGTTTACATTCCTTCTTTTAATGAAAATTAGCTGGGTCTTCTTCTTCTGCGTTCATCCGGAGTTTTTTTTTCCTAGACGTGATCGCGTTGTGCCCGTTTATACACATACGACTTCTGCGGGCATTTGTTGACCGGGTTAACGTTCCCGGGAATTTCTTAGGATGCTTAACTCTCACTGTTGTGGTGTTATCCCCTATCCCAGCTGGCCCATATAGAACAGCCAAAGACATCCTGGTCAGCCTTCAAGGGAAGGCAGGGGCAGCCATGGGCAGTCCCCGCCATCCAAGGGGGCTTCCATACTTGCAGAGCTGACACACAGCGCTCTGGTACTGGGCTCACCCAAGGAGTCATCACATCCTGCACATGGCTGCTTAGCCTCACTTCCGTATATTGGGCCTTCCGTTCACCATAGGCTGTTCTTCTGGAAACCAGAAGAATGCAGTCTGCAGATGACATCCACAAGGTGAACTTTCAATTCGGACTTTCCACGTAATGGATTTGCTATCCAAGCAATATTCCATTTCATGCCTCTGGGACGCTTTTGTAACCGACATACCTGTGGTATGAAGTGTGGCAGTCTAAGTACTTCTTCATGCATGCTGAGTGATCTATGTCTTCATTTCCTTGACTGCCAATTCTTTGAGAATTAGTTACTTCACTTAACACTTTGCTGACCAACTCCAATGATCGCCAAATTTCCGGTTATATGCCTTGGTGACCAACTTCAACGATCGCCGAATTAGCGACATGCGGATTTCAAACAGACGGCCTTACCGATAGCCATTGAATCCAGCTGCACCTGGTTGTTTCACTTATTCTCTTATAGTGACAACTATGTGGACTGATTTCCTATGTGACTGCTAACATCGCGCACACTCTCCAGATCTTTCTCTCTCGACTAGTCTAGAAATATCTCGAAAAGACGACTTTAGCTGGGGTTTTCCCAAGCTATTTTAAGATCAGTCGGGAGTCCACTCACCTAGTTACGACCGATAGGATTTTCCGCCAAGTGAAGACACCTGACCTGGGTGGTTTCGTCACAGACGAAGAAGGGATAAAAAGATAAGTTTGGGTAAAGTAGGATAGTGAGTCTTGGGCTGAGGTGTGGGAGATACCAGCTAAGCTAATAAGGTTTGGGCAGACAGTGGAGGACTGAGGTCTAGCCTAATACAGTAGAGGCAGTGGAATTCTGAGGCTAAGTATCTAAAGACTTAGCCTGGCTGTAGGCGGGAGTAGTGTCTGGGGCTATGTTAAGGGATACTAGCCAGGCATTCAGGGAGTCTGGACACAAGGAAGACTCATTGGCAATTTAGTGTGTACATGGATCTATACTGAAACTGTGCCTGGAAATTCTGTCATGTTTGTTTCATCATATACCTGTGTCTTTAACAAAGAATGTGCGCAAAACAGTGTTTTTTTTCAGTTGCTAAGCTGTGCAGAATCAAACCTGCTGAATATTCTCACAGATATACCACTAGACAACCATAGCCAATTTTTATGTCCAGTCACCTTGCAACACGAAAATAAGTACAGAGTAAAGAAAAGTCAATAAGAGACTGCACGCTTTACCTGATTTCATGTTCTCGTTGCCTTCTCATTCTGTCCTGGTTTATCAACTTGACAAGTGGCAGCAGTTCTTCTTGCTGAAGGCTCAGATCTATTTGAAGAAAAAATCAATTTGAAACGTGCCGGACAAGATGTACTATCATGATACAAGCAAAGGTGGACAACACATCAGCATTAGCACAGCAGACAGCATAATACATAACTGTTAGTTATTCATAGGTAAAACAACTTCCTTCAAATCATAACAATTATTCTAAACAATTTAAGGATGTTTAGAAAATAATGTTGCCAGGAAGCACAATTTATATATCTATATCTATAAAAGAGACTGTATGTATGTCCGTTCTTTATGCATTCGCGAACGGTCCATCCGATTGAGATGAAATTTTCTACACGTTTTCTTTTCATTCCTGTGCAACCTTCTGTCATAGTTTTTTAGTTTTTTTTTCGGCTACTTACTTACTAAAATTTAATATTTCATTTTTCATTATAATTTCTATATAGCAAGAGGACTTAACTCTAGAAAAGTTATTTCAAGTGGCATAACTTTTAATAACATTTCTATATACTTTATAGTCATATTGTTGCATCGTTTTCAAAGATTTATAAACTCTTTGTCTATAGTTATTTACAGGCATATGAGTTATAATAAATAATGATATAATCTTTAAGGCATTTTCAAAGTTTTCATAAAAATAATGCATAATGCATAACATTGCAACTCATCTTTTTATGCTTAAAGAAGTTATCTACAGTCATGTAGGTGATTAAAAACAGTTTTCATTAAAAATAATGGATGGTGTGTGGAAGGACATTCTTACTGTGTGAATTTAATGAGATGCTACCCGCCAGGAGCTGGGCGAAGCCACGCCGGGTCAGATAGATAGACAGACAGACAGTCGGGAACGGGAGCTTATATGACTACTTATATGAATTAAATGAGATGCTCCCCACCAGGGACTGGGTGAAGCCGGGCCGGGTCAGACAGATAGACAGACAGACAGTCAGGAACGGGAGCTTATATGACTACGTATATGAATTAAATTAGATGCTCCCCACCAGGGACTGGGTGAAGCCGGGCCGGGTCAGACAGATAGACAGACAGACAGTCAGGAACGGGAGCTTATATGACTATGTATATGAATTAAATTAGATGCTCCCCACCAGGGACTGGGTGAAGCCAGGCCGGGTCAGACAGACAGACAGAAAGACAGACAGACAAATAGTTGGGAACGGGAGCTTATATGACTACTTATATGAATTAAATGAGATGCTCCCCACCAGGGGCTGGGTGAAGCCGGGCCGGATCAGCTAGTCATGTATAAAAGTCATTATTATTCAACTAAATGTCCATATGGAAAAAAAAAAAAATATACAATACAGGAACCAGCCCGTTCCTCATCTCTTTTAAGTTTTTATTGCTAATGAAATATTAAGATTTAACACTTTTAAACATGCAGAAACAAAGACTAGATTATTACCTTGTCTAATCTGTTCAGCCTGGTACTCACATGTGTCTTTTTTCACCTGCTCAATCAACCTTTCCATGTTTTCTATTCGCTTCATTATCATTCCATAACGATACTCAATTGTTCCCGGGAGATCAAACCTTGACTCCTCCCACTCCCTGAAGACAAAGACAATACATAAATAGCAGCAAATATAATGGAATTTGTAGGTTTTGCAAACCATGAATGTTGCTTCTATTAAATGTTTACATTCCTTCTTTTAATGAAAATTAGCTGGGTCTTCTTCTGCGTTCATCTGGAGTATTTTTTTTCCCCGGACGGGATCTCATTGTGCCTGTTTATACACATACGACTTCTGCGGGCATTTGTTGACCGGGTTAACCTTCCCAGGAGTTTCTTAGGATGCTTAACTCTCACTGTTGTGGTGTTATTCCCCATCCCAGCTGGCCCATATAGAACAGCCAAAAGACATCCTGGTCAGCCCTCAAGGGAAGGCAGGAGCAGACCATGAAATTCCCCACCATCCAAGGAGGCTCCCATACTTGCAGAGCTGACACACAGCGCTCTGGTACTGGGCTCAACCAAGGAATCGTCACGTCCTGCACATGGCTGCTTAGCCTCACTTCCATATATTGGGCCTTCCGTTCACCATAGGCTGTTCTGGAAACCAGAATAAAGCAGTCTGCAGATGACTTTAACAAGGTGAGCTTTCGATTCGGACTTTCCACATACTGGATTTGCTATCCAAGCAATATTCCATTTCATGCTTCTGGGACGCTTTTGTAACCGACATACCTGTGGTATGAAGTGTGGCAGTCTAAGTACTTCTTCATGCATGCTGAGTGATCTATGTCTTCATTTCCTTGACTGCCAATTCTTTGAGAATTAGTTACTTCACTTAACACTTTGCTGACCAACTCCAATGATCGCCAAATTTCCGGTTATATACCTTGGTGACCAACTTCAACGATCGCCGAATTAGTGACATGCGGATTTCAAACAGACGGCCTTACCGATAGCCATTGAATCCAGCTGCACCTGGTTGTTTCACTTATTCTCTTATAGTGACAACTATGTGGACTGATTTCCTATGTGACTGCTAACATCGCGCACACTCTCCAGATCTTTCTCTCTCGACTAGTCTAGAAATATCTCGAAAAGACTTTAGCTGGGGTTTTCCCAAGCTATTTTAAGATCAGTCGGGAGTCCACTCACCTAGTTACGACCAATAGGATTTTCCGCCTAGTGAAGACACCTGACCTGGGTGGTTTCATCACAGACGAAGAAGGGATAAAAAGATAAGTTTGGGAAAAGTAGTATAGCGAGTCTTGGGCTGAGGTGTGGGAGATACCAGCCAAGCTAATGAGGTTTGGGCAGACAGTGGAGGACTGAGGTCTGGCCCAATACAGTAGAGGCAGTGGAATTCTGAGGCCAAGTATCTAGAGACTTGGCCTGGCTGTCAACAGGAGTAGTGTCTGGGGCTACGTTAAGGGATACTAGCCAGGCATTCAGGGAGTCTGGACACAAGGAAGACTCATTGGCAATTTAGTGTGTACATGGATCTATACTGAAACTGTGCCTGGAAATTCTGTCATGTTTGTTTCATCATATACCTATGTCTTTAACAAAGAATGTGTGTGAAACGATGTTTTTCCAGTTGCTAAGCTGTGCAGAATTAAACCTGCTGAATATTCTTACAGACATACCACTAGACAACCATAGCCAATTCTTTATGTCCAATCACCTTGCGACACGAAAATAAGTACAGAGTAAAGAAAAGTCAATAAGAGACTGCATGCGTAACCTGATTTCATGTTCTCGTTACCTTCTCATTCTGTCCTCGTTTCTCAACTCGGCATGTGACAGCAGTTTTTCTTGAAGACGGCGCACATCTATTTGTAGAAAAAATCAGTTTGAAACATGGTGCCGGTCAAGATCTACTATCATGATACAAGCAAAGGTGGACAACGCATCAGCATTAGCACAGCAGACAGTATAATTAGCATAATACATAACTGTTAGTTATTCAAAGGTAAAACAACTTCCTTCAAAGCATAACAATTATTCTAAACAATTTAAGGATGTTTAGAAAATAATGTTGCCAGGATGCACAATTTATATATCACTAGCTGACCCGGCCCGGCTTCAGCCAGTCCCTGGAGGGGATCTGTCTATCTATCAGTTTGTCTGTCTGCCTGATCCGGCCCGTCTTCACCCAGTCCCTGGTGGGGAGCATCTCATTTAATTCATATAAGTAGTCATATAAGCTCCCGTTCCCGACTATCTGTCTGTCTGACCCGGCCCGGCTTCACCCAGTGCCTGGTGGGGAGCATCTCATTTAATTCATATACGTAGTCATATAAGCTCCCGTTCCCGAATATCTGTCTGTCTATCTATCTGACCCGGCGTGGCTTCGCCCAGCTCCTGGCGGGGAACGTCTCATTAAATTCACACAGTAAGAATGTCCTTCCACACACCATCCATTATTTTTAATGAAAACTGTTTTTAATCACCTACATGACTGTAGATAACTTCTTTAAGCATAAAAAGATGAGTTACAATGTTATGCATTATTTTTATGAAAACTCATATGCCTGTAAATAACTATAGACAAAGAGTTTATAAATCTTTGAAAACGATGCAACAATATGACTATAAAGTATATAGAAATGTTATTAAAAGTTATGCCCCTTGAAATAACTTTTCCAGAGTTAAGTCCCCTTGCTATATAGAAATTATAATGAAAAATGAAATATTAAATTTTAGTAAGTAAGTAGCCGAAAAAAAAACTAAAAAACTATGACAGAAAGTTGCACAGGAATGAAAAGAAAACGTGTAGAGAATTTCATCTCAATCAGATGGACCGTTCGCGAACGCATAAAGAACGGACATACATACAGTCTCTTTTATAGATATAGATGTATAAAAGTCATTATTATTCAACTAAATGTCCATATGAAGAAAAAAAAAACAATACAATACAGGAAGCAGCCCGTTCCTCATCTCTTTTAAGTTTTTACTGCGAATGAAATATTCAGATTTAACACTTTTAAACATGCACAAAGACTGCAGATTATTACCTTGTCTATTCTGTTCAGTCTGATACTCATATTTCCGCATAAAATCCTCTGTGCCTTTTTTCACCCGCTTAATCCAACCTTCAAGGTCTTCTATTTTCTTCCATGTCATTCCAAATTCATACTCAGATTTTCCTCGGAGAGCAAACCTTGACTCTTTCTCCCTCTCCCTGATGAAAGAAGACAAGATAATACATAAACAGCAGCAAATATAATGGAATTTGTAGGTTTTGCAAACCATGAATGTTGCTTATATTAAATGTTTACATTCCTTCTTTTAATGAAAATTAGCTGGGTCTTCTTCTTCTTCTGCGTTCATCCAGAGTTTTTTTTTTTCCTGGACGTGATCGCGTTGTGCCCGTTTATACACATACGACTTCTGCAGGCATTTATTGACCGTGTTAACCTTTCCAGGAGTTTCCTAGGATGCTTGACTCTCACTGTTATGGTGTTATCTCCCATCCCAGCTGGCCTATATAGAACAGCCAAAGACATCCTGGTCAGCCCTCAAGGGAAGGCAGGGGCAGACCTGCAGGGGGCCAGAAATACTTAGTAAAGAAAGGTCAATAAGAGATTGCACGCATTACCTGATTTCATGTTCTCATTACCTTCTCATTCTGTCCTGGTTTATCAACTCGGCAAGTGGCAGCAGTTCTTCTTGCTGATGGCGCAGACCTATTTGAAGAAAAAATCAATTTGAAACGTGGTGCCGGTCAAGATGTACTATCATGATACAAGCAAAGGTGGACAACACATCAGCATTAGCACAGCAGACAGCATAATACATAACTGTTAATTATACAAAGGTAAAACAACTTCCTTCAAAGCATAACAATTATTCTAAACAATTTAAGGATGTTTAGAAAATAATGTTGCCAGGATGCACAATTTATATATCACTAGCTGACCCGGCCCGGCTTCAGCCAGTCCCTGGAGGGGATCTGTCTATCTATCAGTCTGTCTGTCTGCCTGATCCGGCCCGTCTTCACCCAGTCCCTGGTGGGGAGCATCTCATTTAATTCATATAAGTGGTCATATAAGCTCCCGTTCCCGACTATCTGTCTGTCTGACCCGGCCCGGCTTCACCCAGTGCCTGGTGGGGAGCATCTCATTTAATTCATATACGTAGTCATATAAGCTCCCGTTCCCGAATATCTGTCTGTCTATCTATCTGACCCGGCGTGGCTTCGCCCAGCTCCTGGCGGGGAGCGTCTCATTAAATTCACACAGTAAGAATGTCCTTCCACACACCATCCATTATTTTTAATGAAAACTGTTTTTAATCACCTACATGACTGTAGATAACTTCTTTAAGCATAAAAAGATGAGTTACAATGTTATGCATTATTTTTATGAAAACTCATATGCCTGTAAATAACTATAGACAAAGAGTTTATAAATCTTTGAAAACGATGCAACAATATGACTATAAAGTATATAGAAATGTTATTAAAAGTTATGCCCCTTGAAATAACTTTTCCAGAGTTAAGTCCCCTTGCTATATAGAAATTATAATGAAAAATGAAATATTAAATTTTAGTAAGTAAGTAGCCGAAAAAAAAACTAAAAAACTATGACAGAAAGTTGCACAGGAATGAAAAGAAAACGTGTAGAGAATTTCATCTCAATCAGATGGACCGTTCGCGAACGCATAAAGAACGGACATACATACAGTCTCTTTTATAGATATAGATGTATAAAAGTCATTATTATTCAACTAAATGTCCATATGAAGAAAAAAAAAACAATACAATACAGGAAGCAGCCCGTTCCTCATCTCTTTTAAGTTTTTACTGCTAATGAAATACTCAGATTTAACACTTTTAAACATGCACAAAGACTGCAGATTATTACCTTGTCTATTCTGTTCAGTCTGATACTCATGTTTCCGCATAAAATCCTCTGTCTCTCTTTTCACCCACTCAATCCAACCTTCAAGGTATTCTATTTTCTTCCATGTCATTCCAAATTCATACTCAGATTTTCCTCGGAGAGCAAACCCTGACTCTTTCTCCTTCTCCCTGATAAAAGAAGACAAGATAATGCATAAATAACAGCAAATATAATGGAATTTGTAGGTTTTGCAAACCATGAATGTTGCTTATATTAAATGTTTACATTCCTTCTTTTAATGAAAATTAGCTGGGTCTTCTTCTTCTTCTGGGTTCATCCGGAGTTTTTTTTTCCTGGACGTGATCGCATTGTGCCCGTTTATACACATACGACTTCTGCAGGCATTTATTGACCGTGTTAACCTTCCCAGGAGTTTCTTAGGACTCTTGACTCACTGTTATGGTGTTATCTCCAATCCCAGCTGGCCCATATAGAACAGCCAAAGACATCCTGGTCAGCCCTCAAGGGAAGGCAGGGGCAGACCTGCAGGGGGGGCAGAAATACTGAGTAAAGAAAGGTCAATAAGAGACTGTACGCATTACCTGATTTCATGTTCTCATTACCTTCTCATTCTGTCCTGGTTTCTCAACTCGACAAGTGGCAGCAGTTCTTCTTGCTGATGGCGCAGATCTATTTGAAGAAAAAAAATCTATTTGAAACGTGGTGCCGGTCAAGATGTACTATCATGATACAAGCAAAGGTGGACAACACATCAGCATTAGCACAGCAGACAGCATAATACATAACGGTTAGTTATTCAAAGGTAAAACAACTTCCTTCAAAGCATAACAATTATTCTATACAATTTAAGGATGTTTAGAAAATAACGTTGCCTGGTGCTCCAGATAACCCATGAAGAGGCAGGCATAACTAGGACCCATCTTAGTGCCCATGGCTACCCTGCTAATCTGATCGAAGTAGTCCCCATTGAACTCAAACAAGTTGAGGTTGAGTACTAACTCAGCAAGATGCAGCAATGGTCCAGTGGCTATTGTGGGGTTGTGCTTTTTCTCTAAGAAAAATTCCAAGGCTTTAAGGCGATGTGCGGCAGTAAAAACATCGATTTTTTGTCAACTTGGCTATTTTTGGAATAGTTCATTTTTAGACACCTTATCATGTCTTCTATCAGATTCTGTACTTGTTTTTGTTTAAAAACTGTTATTTTTATGTAATATTCATAATTTACTGAACCCACCCTCTGTGTCAAATTGTATAATTATTGAAAATTGTTGCGAAATTGTCGGTTTTCAAATCCTAGCAACGATATCTCAGGAAAACACGACACGCGCGTGTAAGGTATCCCTGGAAAGGTCGTGAACTTCCGTAACTGTTCGTGATACTCCGAGTTCGTCTAATCGGAAGCTCTTCTGTGTACATCGGGTTTATTCGTGTCTATCATCTTCCGGAAACTTCCATATATGGAACATCGTAAGCAATCCGCGTTCGCCGATGGCTGAAATTGATCACGTGGGTTTCCAAAATGGCGGCTTTGTGTTGTTTACACCTGGCGACGTGCTGAAAGTTCATTGTTGACGACAGACTGACACGCATTGAAATATGCCTCGTTCTAAGAAATTTAACATCCAGTCATCCACTCAACGTAAGTAATCTCTCAGACTACACCTCGCAAATGCTCGTAAGCAGCGAAAAGCCTATCAGAACGTCGTAAATGATACAGACAATTCTGAAACTACTGAAAGCGACCCAGCTAAATTGCACATGCCACTTCCAAATCTAAGTGTTTTGACAGTGAATCTGAATGAATCAGTGCTATCGTGTTCTTCTCAAAGTTGTGGAAGTGGTTCTTTTATTACCCAAAGCCAATTTAAAAGAGATACGTATAAATACACAACATCCACTAGCAGCAAGTATGATTCTGGTGACGACAATGGATATCAAAAACGGGATCACAGAGCAATAGTTGATTGTTCAGAAATTGAGGCAATAATCAAATTGTTATGTTGTCCAGTTTGTAAAAATGATAGTCTTATTTTGAAAACTGACAGCAAGAAAGGCAAGGGATTAGCTGTGTATGCAGAGGTTTACTGCTCTTGTTGTGAAGAAGTGATGTGTGGAAGATACCTATCTGAAAAAAAGAAATGATGGGGATAGATCTTTTGCTGTCAACAGCCAGTCAGTATATTCAGCATTAGTTTGTGGGATGGGTGCAACAACATTTAATAATTTTTGTGAAAATATAAACCTGCAAGGTATTCATCACAAAACATTTCACAGCAAAGCGAATAAACTATATTCAAAGATAGAAGATCTGGAGGACACTTTTTTCTCAAACCGTAAAGTATGTTCGACAGGCTCATGCACAACAGTCAGGCATAACTCTACATGACAATGATGTGCTAGATATTAGTGTCAGCTTTGATGGCACTTGACTGACTAGAGGCCACACATCCCACATTGGAGTTGGCTGTGCAATGGATGTTCTTACAGGAGTTTGCATAGATGCCCATGTTATGTCCACATATTGCCAGGTGTGTGAAACCACTGGTAAGACTTTCCAGGGACAAACCAGATGAATTTGCAGCATGGAAGGCAGAACATCTTTTAAACTGTGACAACAATTTCACAGGATCTGCTGGAATGATAGAGGTGAAGGGTGCTGTGGCGACGGTCTGTGGCCCGTCATAAACTTTGCTACACGTCAATACTTTCTGATGGTGACACCAAAACATTTGCGGAACTTACCAAGATCAAATCATATGGGGATGACATTCAGATAGACAAAGAGGAGTGTATCAACCATGTCAGTAAACGCCTTGGAACAGCACTGCACAAATTAAACTAAACTACTTAGTAGATGTGTGTCAGGACAAACTCAGAATTCAAATGAGTGTTTACACAGCTTGATATGGGCTCGATGCACTAAAGACAACTTTGCCTCTCGCAAGCGTGTTCAGTTTGCAGTTGTAACTGCAGCAAGAGAGTTCAACTTTGGAGCTGCTGCTGCCCAAGACACTGCCCAGTTTTATGGACCTTCTACAGGCCTGCATATGCAGAGACTAGGAACATTTAGGATGCAGAAGCAAGTAAGAAATAGTCTGAAGTACAAGAAGGACAAACAAACTTAAAGACGCGACACTGTACGAGCGGCCAAATTAAAGAGACAAGGTGAGCTGCATGCTCTGGAGGGAGGTCCTGCATATTCAGCAGGACAATTTTAACACTCAAGGTCCAGTTTTACACTTTTTTTCTCTGTAAAAGAGTTCATTAGTAATAAAAAACAAAAAAATAATTAGTTTTTCCCCGTTTTCTCATTTCGCCAGTTTTTTATACATAAGTACAATTGTTTTAAAAACTATTCGTTAGATTTCACTCAAACTTTGCAGAGATATTCTTTATTATATCACTTACATTGTGAGTAGATTAATTTTGAAAATTACATTTTAATTTTTGTGCTATACTAAAAAAAAAAAAAATATGTCATGAAAAATGTCATTAAAATTTTCAAATTATGAAAAAAAAAACTGCAAGGAGATATCATTAAAATTTTCTACTAAACTTGTAAAGGGTCTATTTATTTACACATAATACAAAGAATTTAGCCTGTACATTAACAAATAAATGTTTTAGAGGTACATTAAGAAATTCAATATGGCCGCTGTTTATCTTGGTTTCCATAGCAACCGTTAAGTGCAAAGTCAATTTGACAATATTTTATCGATCAGCAGTCTTCAGTATCAAACCCTATATCATAAAAGAACATAGAAATTAAGTATTATGGAATTAAATTTTTTAAGGTTAGCATCGCCTTAAGGCCAGCAGAGTTAGGAATAGATGTGTAGAGTGAAGTCACATCTAAAGTGAAGATGTGGTACTGAGAAGGGTTTGTGAAACATGGAATCGAAGATAGAGATGGCGTGGTTGGTGTCTTGATATACAAAGGGGGGCTGGCAACCAATGGCTGAAACATGCTGTCTAGGCTCTCTGAAATCCATTCTTGTGGGCAAGAGCAGGACGAGATGATAGGTCTGCCTGGGTTCCCTGGTTTGTGTCTAAGGCAGCATATAAAAGGTGGGTTTGCCCAAGCAGCTATTGTGGATGATCAGCGAGGTGGCAGAGCTGACAAAAGACCTTGCTTGATGATGGCGTTAGTCACGCTTTTGACCTGGGTGTTGTTGCTAACTGTCCCATCTTGTCTGTGGTCTGTAGAAGGTTGCATCCCCAAGTTGCTTATAGCCTTCCTGTATATACAAGTCTTTCCTCCAAACCACTAGCACTCCTCCCTTATCAGCAGGCTTGGTAACTATGTTCTCATGATGTTTCAACTGTGTGAGTGCCCGTTGTTCCTCCGTGGAAAGGTTGGAATGTCATAGTGGCTTGAATTTTAATTGTGTTATGTCGAAAAGTGCTTTTTCGATATACAAGTCCAGGGCCTTAGATGCCCCTGGATTGGGAACCCAAGTGGACCTGCGTTTGGAGGGGTGAGACAAATGGTCAGTGGGATCCAAAGAGTTATCACTATGAGGTTAATTACTGAAGTGATATTTCAGCCTGAGAGTGCGATGGAAATGATGAACGTCCTGCAGTAACACATATCTGTTGCCACAGGGATGCAGCGGTGTCATAATCTCCCCTGTAGTTGTGCCGCGGCGTCGTTACGGGCGCCAGGCGAATACCATTTATCTATCCACAGGTTCGCCGGTGAGCTGGACTAACCCGACAGTGATCAAGCCAGTACAGGCGTGACACACGTAGTTCCCGCAGGGACTCAACCCCAGATGGCAAGTGTTCAGATCGGGGAACGGCAGACAGGCTTGGGTCGCCGGACTGAGAGGATGGGTTTGAGAGGAGCTTGTATGACTGCTGTGCTGGAATGCCGATTGATAGTAATTCTTGTGAGAGGATGGAAGACTGTGCGGCTGTGGTATAGGTCTGTGAGTGTATCCTGTGTATTGATTCATTGACTACTTGTATTTTTGTATCCACATTGTAATGGCGAGACGCCGGATCTGATTGTGTTGCGTGAGAAGTGTAAATAAAGTGTTGAACTTAGTGTTACTGTGTGTCACGTCAAATCATTCCGTGACTGTGTTTGTCTCACATGTGTTAGGTCATACGAGCCATACTCATTGTTACATGTAAGAACCTGACATGTGTGAACGTGGGAAGCTCGTCCTTTGTGGATTTGAACGTGATGTGTGAACGTGGGGTCTACGTCCAGCTTGAACCGTTTTGTGAACGTGTTGGTTGAACAGTGCATAAAATAGCTGTGTACGCGAGTGACTCATCCTCACATTATCTAAACGTGTTGTGATCGTAGATAGCTCACCCTCGTGTAATTTGAGCTGTGTAAGCGAAAGAAAGTTGTGAATATTTGTTGAACGGACGACATTACGACATACAATCATACTTGACAGCATACAAACCTACAAAACTTAGTTGACACGCATACACCTCATAAAAACATAGATCCTAATATTTTGTCCTCCAAAAATAACAGGTTTTTTTGTGTCACCCGAAACCGTAATCAGTAGAGGTCATTTTTCCAAGCAGTAACGACCCTACAGTCTCTGGTCAAGGTTTCCACCATTCTCCAGAGCACTTAAGTATGATCTTTTTCATATACAATATGCAATTTTAGGCATGCGCTGTAATTTCAGAAATACTGTATAAATTGTTCAAGTTACTAACAACTTATAGCTAAATTTTGTGTTTGTACATTCATTGTCATTGAAACATTCCATCATGTCTACGTTGAATGAGTACATCGAAATGGGTTTGAAGTTAAATTTAACTGGTGAGGAATTGAAGAAATGGAGTGAGGCAAAATATTCAGAATACCTCCTGAAACAGGAAAAAGATATGGAACGCGAAGAAAGAGCTGCTGAAAGAGCTGCCAAAACTAGACAGGCAGAGGCTGATGCCGAGATAAAGAAAGCGGAGATCTTAGCTCAGAGTAAACGAGATGAACTCGAACTACAGCTGAAAATTAAACAGCTGGAAGCTGAGACAAAGAGTCTAGAAAGTCAGAAAGACTTGAAAAAGAAAACCAGTACAAAAAGTACCAAGGGATAGTACAAAATTACACCACGGGTGACTGCATAGCAGCCTTCACCCAGAACTTTGAAACTTTAATGGACCATTACCAGATCCCAGAGTCTGAATGGAACATCATATACATGAGAAGTTTATCAGGGGAGCCTCTGAAAGTCATAGAGACCATCCCTAAAGATCTTAGGAAAGATTACCATTACATAAAGTCAAAAATTATGTCACATTTCCTGTTAGATGAAGCAGGCTACAGAGAACAATTTAGTAAAGTAGCTCCAACACCTACACAAACATTCTCTGACTACATTTCTGTAGTACAGGATATTTTCAGTAAATGGCTGGCAGCAGCCAAAGTTAACAATGACTTTAATATGTTGAAAGATCTCATCCTCAGAGACAAAATCATCTCATCTCTTCCACCATTATTTTCTAAGTTTCTGCAAGAGTGTGAGTGTGAGAATGTACAACAGATTGAGAAACGAGGTTCGGCTTATTTTACAGCCAACAAACAATGTTTTTCTAGTGGGTTGTCTGACATAAATTTTTTAAGCAGCTGCTAACTATGACAAACCAAGATCAGAGAACTACAATAGGCAAAGATCATTTAAGCCTACTACTGAGAAATACTATCAATGTAGTTTTTGCCAGCTGCAACACAATCAGAATGATATGTGTGATAAAAATCCAGCATACCAAACATACTTGCGAAACTACATAGATAAGCAAGATAAAGAGCGAAGGAACTATAAACGGCTAACCAAATGCTTCCTTTGTAAAGCATATGGCCACTGGTGCAATGCTTGTAAAGGTAAACAGATGACCAGGAAGGCGAATGCAGCCTTGTCTGATAGCTCATCCTCATGAGGAACAAGTTGAAAATCACCCTGTGAACTCAGCACAGGCTATTGATGTATTTAACCGTGAAAAGTGTACCATCTGTGATCAGTTCCATGAAGATGGCCTATTAACATGCGGCCACTCAATACCTATTGCCAATGAAGACGCTAATTTGGTGATAGACTCCAAAGGCAAGATTAACATCCACCAAGGATATGTGAATGGCAAGTCTGCTACAGTCTTACGAGACAGCGGAAGCACTCTTATCAGTTTGAAAAAATTTCATATTGCCTACAGATTATACAGGCAAACATATAACATGCAGAACTTTCTCGGGTAACATCGAGAAATATCCACTTGCATAGGCATATATTGACACCCCATTCCTCACAGGAAAGGTCAAATGTGCAGCATTATCCAATCCATGTTGCGATATTATTGTAGGTACCCTTCCTGAGGTGAATGATATGCCTCATAACACCATAACATCTGTTGCCAAGTGTATGGATGATAATGTAACATCATCTCCAACCAATTCTATTGTTGAGAGTGTAGGATCATCGAATGAATGCATGTTTGCTAATTCAGTGATAACATCACATGAATCCATCGATCCAAATATTTCACCACCATGTCATGTTAGTGAAAATGTTAACGCAGTAACTAGATCAGCTGCGAGAGTGCAAGAACAAATTGATCAAACTGAGGCATTAGAAATGCTAAGCCCAGTGTTATTACCTCCTAAAACCATGAAGGATAACTTTATAACAGCCCAAAAGGCTGATCCATCATTGTATAAATATTTTAATCTTATAGGCCAAAAGCCAAGGCTGACTAAGAATGCGAGATGGCATTTTGCTCTGAAAGATGGCATCCTTGCAAGGTACTATACCAGAGGTGACAGCACCACAGAGCAAACGGTATTGCCAATCGAATACCGCAAACAAGCCTTACATCTTGCACATGATATACCTTTCGCAGGGCGCCGGACTGAGAGGACGGGTTTGAGAGGAGCTTGTATGACTGCTGTGCCGGAATGCCGATTGATAATAACTCTTGTGAGAGGATGGAAGACTGTGCGGCTGTGGTATAGGTCTGTGAGTGTATCCTGTGTATTGATTCATTGACTACTTGTATTGTATCCACATTGTAATGGCGAGACGCCGGATCTGATTGTGTTGCGTGAGAAGTGTAAATAAAGTGTTGAACTTAACGCGATTTCTCTTATGCCGATAGGGGAAGGTCAGGAGATATGCACACAACTAAGTTTACTAGAGCCGGTGATAGGATGATGTGGGAGAGGAAATGGGGAGGGAGTAGGGATAGGGGCATGGAGTTTGGCTAACTGGCAATTTTGGCCGCGGAAAGACACTTGTTTAGATGGTAGTTAGTGCTGTTGATGACACACCGTATAATGCAATACATGAAATAGTTGCCCGAGGTAAGATGTCTAAGACGTTAATCGAGGATAGTTATGCTCGAGCTGAGGTCAGACAGTTGTGCATGGTTGTCGGCAATATACCGCATGTGAAGAGTAGCACATTTAAACTCAACTTTAGATAAAGACGTCTGCTACAACTGTCATAAAGAGGGTCAGCCGATGTGTGAAATCTAGAGATGAAGCCACATGGGGTGATATGAAGCCGTAGGCAGTTCTTAAGGAAATTAAAATGGCATGTGGTGCAGGTCTTTTTGTAGATGTTAAGAGCCAAGTCTGTGGCTGTGATTTTAAGATCTGTTGGTAAGATACTGAAGCAGAAAATGACATATGATCTCAACTGTTAAAATAACTGAGGAGAGTGGGTGGGTGGCATGGCGGTAGAGATTTAACAGAAGTAGGGATGAAAGACTGATGTAAAGAACTAAGGTGTAGCAGCCTAGCGAGGGGGGAAAAAACCACACGTGTGTGCGGGCTGTAAGGGTAGCACGCCACATAGAATACACAATCACATGTGTGCACAAAATGGACTGTAAAAATCTACAACAATCTGACAAACTATGAAGACGAAGCATGAAATATATAGTAGCAGTTCATGGGAACGGACAATGGTAAACAAGAATAAGGGGAATTGCAGTAAAGCTTAAAAGGCAATGAATGAATCACCAAAAAACGAGACGTAGATTGGTGCAAACAACTGTGAAAGAGTATTTTGTGTGTTAAACAAGACGCGAAAGGCAGTGTCTCTGTCCACCACATGGCCGCTTTCAATAATGTGCCTACCAATTGAAGACGCTGGGAGCTTCCGGTGTGTCGGCCCCACGAGGCTAGCATCTCCTGTGTGTTGTATCTTGTTGACCCATTGAGGTATGTGTTCAGACACTCGTTTGTTAACCCTTTACAGGACAGACGCTTGTCCGTTTTGTAGCCCTGAACGGGCAAGATTTTTTCAGGTTCTGTAAAATTTCGGGTCGCGTTAGTAAAAACATCACAAATAAGGTGTTAGTCAACCGATTTTAGTTAAATAAACAACACAATGAAGGGAAAAGCATGCAGAATATGTTACTCACGTGATTGTTGCCGGTAATCCATATATGAACACAAATATTTACGAAATACGGCATGTTTTTTGTGATTTTCCGTCATCTATACGACAATTTACAAACACATTTTCAGAATCATAATCACTTTCTTTAAAGTCCGACTCACGACTGCTAATGCAAAGTAACGCTTTGCACTGATATCTAGCTCCGATTAATAATCAACTTCGTGCCTTTTAATGTCATTTAAATTGAACAGAGCGAAATCTCGGCCATCACTTGAAATCCATTTTGAAAAACAGCGTAAAAATCCCGAAAACTATCAAAAAAAGCCCGTTCAAATTCATTGTAGCGCGTTTACAAATGGCGGCCACGTTGTCAAGCTGTCGGCGAAAGTGAAAGTAGCCGTCGGAAGTGTCGGAAAGCCGAGAGATCGTGTTTTTACAATGCATAATAGTATCGAGCGCAATCGGCCGCTACGCTCGTTTTAAGCAATCGGCCGGTAGTGGCCACTATGCCCTGTAAAGGGTTAAGCTGTCCATCAGTTCTGCCAATGTAGAAGGCCTGGCATCTACATGTGAATTGGTAAATACAATAGTTTGTGGCGTACAGAGGAACAGGCTTTTTTACTGCTGGTGTAGGAATCGGTACGGTTTTATATCTATCTGGAGTTGCAGCATAGAATGTTCGGCCTACTGCTGTAGTAAGCCATCTTGTAGACGTTGCATTACGTCATCCCCTCGAAAGGTTAGCTGGATGAATACCTTGAGTTTCGGGACTGTAGCTGCGTCCGGTTTTGGTTTGGGCTGTTGGCAGTGGCGCTTTATAAATCCAGTGGAGTACCCATTCAGGTTTAAGACATTCTTCAGAGTTTCAAATTCCTCTGTCAGTGTGTCCTGGGTGCATATCTTTCTATGCACGGTCAAACAGGGTCCATACTAAGCCCTGTTTATACTGGACAGGTGTGAAGCTCTGAAAATTTAGGCCAGTCCATGTTCCTTTGCGATACACCGATCTTTGAATTGTGCCGTCTGCTCTAAGTCTCATTAGAATATCTAGGAATGGCAACGCTTCATTGTGTTCGTGTTCCATAGATAGAGAGGTTTTTATGCGTCTTGTTCATTGTGGCCTAGAACGATGTTGCTTGAAGCTCGTCTGTGGTGATAATTAGTATACCGTCTACATAACGACGGTAAAAGGCCAAGTTGTTGATGTCTGAGGATCTCTTTTCTTCTAAATATGCCATGAAGATGTCCGCTAGAATAGGACCAAGAGGACTCCCCATGGCCACTCGGTCAATTTGGCGGTATGACTTAGAAAATTGAATTGTATGTTGGCGGTACATAGTAGTAGTAGCCTCTCCAGAATAGGTGTTGGAATGCCTAATTTTAGTTGTTTGTCTTCAATGCGTTCCCTTATTATTTTCACTGTCTCCTCTAATGGAACGTTAGTGAATAGGGAGGCTATATCCATGGATGTCATGTGTTTGTTATTTATGTCCATAGTATCCAATAATTCCACCAGTTGGAATGTATCTCTGAGTATTTTTGGATCGAAGGACTGTCATACTGGCTTTAAAATTTTGGCTAGCCATCTCGCCATTCGGTGTTGTGCAGAGTTAACCATGGACAGGATAGGTCTTAGCGGGATGCTGGGCTTGTTGTTTGGGTAGACTGTACATCTGAGGAGTGTACGAGCCACGTGGTGTGAGCATTTTTGCAGTTGCCTCACTGATGAGTCCCACATTCACAAGTGACTGAATCTCTTTCCTCATTATTGCATCCAGGTCCTCCGACTTGTTTACTTTTTGATCTATCCTGAATTTAGATTCATCTGACAATATAGGTATATTAAGAAATTCAATATGGCCGCTGTTTATCTTGGTTTCCATAGCAACCGTTAAGTGCATAGTCAATTTGACAATATTTTATCGATCAGCAGTCTTTAATATCAAACCCTTTACCATAAAAGAACATAGAAATTAAGTATTATGGAATTAAATTTTTTAAGGTTAGCATTGCCTTAACGCAGTATGGTGTTCATTAATCAGCGGACATGTATGTTTGGAGTGTGTTGTGCGATACTGGTGTTCTAAATCTACCAGTTTGGACTTCAGCCACCCGCCCGACTCAGCAGAAGTAGGTGATAACTTGAAGACTTGATCAAACAACATTTCAAACTGTGCTTGCCACTCAACACGGTTGATGTGTTTAGGCTTTATGCAGAATTTTAATTCGTATGCAAGGGCCTCCGTTTCAATGTTGTTGAGTACGTATGATGATAAGTTCCTCACATACTTCTCTGGGTTGTCTAGTACTGATGTTTTTACCTTTTCAGTGCTCAATGATTTATTGAGGCGAGCATTCTCTGCGATTTTCACCTTGTACACTGTTTCTGTGCAGAATTTAGTGAACTTCAAGTAGCCATACAAGCTCAATTCTTTGGTGACGTAGTAGGCAGAACTATGTGTGCGCTTCAAGTTGGCCAGCTTGGACTGGGTTTCTTCTATCTGGTTTTTTGTCAGTCGTCTCAGGTTTTTTCTTGTTGGACATATTCTGTCGGCCCTCAGAGATCTGAAATACCGGTGAGGAAATATCACTGTCCTTAAGCATTCCTCGAGAAATCTCAATCGACAATCCTCTAACGATATTTTACACTTCAGCTTGAGGCCATGTGGTGGACAGAGGCACTGCCTTTCGCGTCTTGTTTAACACACAAAATACTCGCTTGTTAAAGTTTGCAGAAGCAATTATGATCAATCAACGCAAGCCAGAATTGTGCAAACAGAAAGTCAGCTTAAAATTACAGTGGTAGATAATTGACATTACTGTGCGAATATGTGTATATTTCAACTTGAAGGATTTATCTAGTTAATTCACGTAAGTTGTGTGATTTCTGCAGTATGTACCGGACGAGATGCAGTGAAATATGCCAGGCAATAAATCGTGCAATCCATTGTTTGTGTCTTCGTTATTCAAATTCACTACGGGAAAACATTGTTTTGAACTGTGAAAGAGTTGAGTTTGGAAGGTGATGCATTTAAAGCCTATGTATTGGGAGTTGAACGTAACTTCAGAGCAGAAGAGAGAGAAGAGAAACTAAAGCCGAGCTTGAAGCTTGTAAGTTAGCTTTAGAGGAGAAAAAGTTAGCGGCAGAGCAACAGGTACAGAAACTAGCAGCTGAGCAAGAAACTAAGAAATTAGAATCTAGGAAACTTGAGATGGATCATGAGTTTAGAATGAAGCAACTTGAGGTTAAGGCTCAATCTGTTGGCAAAACTGAGGGAGCAGTGGGTGGAGTAGCTTTACCTGGCTCTCCAGCATCCAGCAGACCAGCTTACCATGCTATGAAATGACCCTTTCCACCATTTGAATCTGACAAAGAGAAGATTGATCAGTTCTTAGAAAAATTTGAGGCAATGTATAAAGCAATGGGCTTTGAGCCTGAGAAATGGAATCTTAAGCTCTCACAGGGACTCCGTGACACCGCGTAGGAAGTGTAAGCATGTTTACCTCCAGGGATGAAAAATGATCTTCCAACCCTGAAATACATTTTTTTTTTTTTTGGAATTTACAAAATTGTCACTTTATGGAGTCGGTATGGACATAAAGATAGAAGGGATTTAGAGAAGGGATATAACCCCAATACAAGGGAACTAAAGAGAGACCCACTCGAATGCTCGAACAATCTAGATCCTTCGAGAAGGATAGGTCAGTTCGCCTACAGCTCTGTGGACACAGGTGAAACCCGCCTACCGCGTGCCAGGACCTGTTCCACGAGAAGCTCGAGGAGAGTTATGGCCCGTGTCCGATCGAGACACGTTAGAAGGCAGACGGCGACTGGACATCGAAGAAGCAACAGGGCTTAACTTAAGGGGGACTTGATAGATAGCAACCAAGTGTATTTAAGGAGTGTTACTCATAAGATAGATAGCGTTTGTTGTAATGATTATGTGTATGAGTGCTTTGTTATGAACTCCTGTGATATGGTACTCATGTGTAGCTGGGATTCTTCGCCAGCTTACTTTGAATAAATTATATCAGATAGTATCAGAACGGAGTTTGTTGCCTGTATGAACCTGAGATTCATTTCCCTAGGTCTCTAGGACGGTGACACTGTATTCCAAAAAAAATGACTCCGTCTTCTTCAGGGGGAAAGCTAAATTTGGCCCAATGCTCCATCCTAAAAGGGTTAATAACAACCATTATTATTGGTCTAGGACATACCTTCCTTATCCTGAATCTTGGCCTTGACATTCTCAATTGTGTCAGACGGCTCGACCTCTAGGGTGATGGTCTTGCGCATCAGGGTCTTCAAAAATTTCTGCATTATTTGTTTTCAAGCCTGCTGCAAAACGAATTGAATGAAAAAATTATTAGACAATTTTAATCATATAACACTGTCTCACATATAACACTGTCCCACTGTGGGGACTTCAACGCCAGAGGAGTCAATGGGTGAATTGCATCACCAATAGACAGGGAGAAAGTCTGGAGGATGCTCTGGCATCTGCTGCCCTAGTCTGTCTGAATGATGGGAAGGTCACTAGAATAGCCACTCGACCAGGTGACTCTGACAGCGTCATTGACTTGGCTCTGGTGTCGCCCAACATCGCACCAAGGTGCCGGTGGGGCACACTGGGATACCACGACAGTGACCACTACCCTTGTAACATCCTGATCGAGAAAGACAGGGCCAGGAGTCAACGAAACAAGACAAATGCCTTCCTGTAAGACAACACTGGTCAAGACGCCATAAGCAAGATCAGAAGAAGGAAACTAACTTCCTCCCGCAGAAGACAAGAAAGATGGTTGCAGCCACCATGGTGGAATGGATAGGTCGAGAAGGCATGGCTGGGAAAGAGGCAGGTTGTCAAAGACTGGCAAAAAGCCAGGAAGGCTAACATGCCACAGGTTGAGTTTGCGGACCTGAAGACAGGTCCATAGGACAATGACTTTATTCAAATCCTGCGCCAAACAAGCCAAGGCCGCGAAATGGGACGAGTTCTGCAGGAAGGTGTGCTCCGCGCGATCTCTTACGACATTCTGGCGCCTCCATAAGAGCATGAACGGCGCTGCACAACGTAGGGGTATTCCAGACTTTCAAGATACAGACCTCACATGGAAAAAGTCGGATGCGGTTAAAGGTAAGGCCCTTCTTGCACGCTACATAGAGCAGACTGACTAGAAAGACGAGCCCGCCAGACAGAGGGCCACAACAACACTCTCAGTTGTGTGAGGGGGTCGGGACAGATGAAAAATGCATAATCACAGCTGAGACAATCCGTGCGATGCTCAAGAAATCACCTAACACCACCCCAGGCGGCATCCGATATGGTGACCTACTGGTGATGTCAGATGATGACATGGAAGAACTGGCCAGAGAATTCAACACCAGTATCCAGAGGGGTCAGATCAAAGAGGAATGGCTACACAGCTACCTGCTGTCGCTGCCAAAACTGAACAAAGACCATTCCAAGATAGGCGGCTTCAGAATCATCACGATGCAGAACACTACTGGCAAGCTACTGGAGAAAATTGTAGCACACAGACTTGCTTATGACTTGGAACAACTCGACTGCTTCCCGCCCACACTTGGAGGATACAGGCGTAACAAAGCGTCATGGCTGAATGCGGCGGTCTTTGCTCAAGATGTCTACGAAGGATTTCAGGTCAGAGAAGAGACATGTGCGGCCGCCATAGACTTAGAGGACGCATACAATAGAGTATCCTTTCGAGCACTTGACTGCAAACCCTCCTCAGACTGAAAGTGCACCCTCACCTTGTACAATGGATAGCTGCAGTTCTGTTCCAAAGGAAGGTGGTGCTAAGATAAGGGAGTTGGTCTTCTGAGCCGATAACGATACGTCCAGGATTGCCACAGGGTTCACCACTGTCACCAGTACTGTTCAACGTGTATACTGTGCCGATCACTGAACAACAGTTGGATGGGAGGGGCAGGACTCTGTCATTTGTTGACGACATTCTCGTGTATCGCCAGGGTCGAGATAGACAGGCAGGTTGCCAATGATATGCAGGGACGAACTAGATCGAATTTCCTCATGGTGTGCTGATGCCGAAGCCCTTGTCAACCCTGCAAAGGCAATGGTTACATGGTTCTCACTAAACAACCATATTGTGAAAACAGACCTGCCGGCAGTAAGAATGAATGGGAGCATTTTGAGTAGAACCCAGTCAATGACATATCTTGGCGTGAGGCTTGATCGTAGCCTGTCCTTCAGAGATCATGTCGATTATGTCATAACGAAGGCTCAAAAGGTTTGTCAGCTATGAGAGTCATGGCGACTGCCAATATCGAGCACAGACTGCTTAATACTTCTGTTCCAAGGACTGGTACTTTTACGCATCGAGTATGCCCTGGCCATCCTCACTGTCAGCCCTACACAGATTGGAAGACTTGAAAAGGTACAAAACGAAGCCATGCGCATCATTTTGGGCTGCACGAGAGACACCAGCTGTGTAGCAATGAGATACCTCCTTGACTTCCCGACAATGGAACACAGGATCAAGATCTGGAGAGCTCGTGCTTACTTAAAAATAAGTGCAGATGAGCAGCACCCTCTGCATGACGCTATATTCAGAGAAAAGGGTGACAGGCTAAAGAGGGGCAAATCATGGATGGGTCGGGCGGAAGATGTCGTCAGACAGGTCTGCAGTCTTACCAGTATCAACCCCGGCAAGGAATGGGTGCCGGTGCCTCCAGCCTTTAAGTGCACTTTCTCCTGCATTATCACACTCGACAGACGGTGCAGAGAGCAGAACCCTGCAGCTGTCAATGCAGAGGGTCAACGCGCTCATCTATGAACACTCAGATAGCCCGAAGTGCTCATCTATACAGATGGATCTGTTGTAAAGCAGCAGAGAAGTGCGTGGGCATTTACAGCCCGTTCAGCGGGCCGAACCGTTCAAGAATCCAGTGGTGCCCACTCTATGACCAAGAGCAGCATGACGATGGAGGTGATGGCAGTTACACAGGCTTTCATATGGCTGGAATCACAGCATTATACCAATGTGTGTGTACTAAGTGATTCAATGAGCATGATTCAGAAGGTCGAAGCTGGATCTGTACGTAGACAGTGGACTGAGTTGCTGCGGAAGTCTGTTGTTCATAAAGTCACCTTCATCTTCGTCCTGGGACATGCAGGAGTCGAGGGAAATGAACGAGCTGATAAACTGGCTGGCTCTGCACCCCCTGTAGATGGCCAGCCCATGGATCAGTGCCGATGTTATTAACGCCCTTAAAGATATGGCGAGAACAGAAGGACTTTGACGTCAGTGAAACCACATCGCTGTCCAGGATGAAAGACTTGGGAGTAAGAATCGCAACGGCCAGGCACGAGAGGTACATTGGGAAAACGAGGTGCCTCGTCAACCAACACAGAACTGGCACTGTTAGCCACCGGACGCTGATGCATATGCTGGGGGGAGGATCTGAGCACCTATGGACATGTCCGGAGTGCAATGAAGATACCCCAACTGATAACTGAATCATATAACATGTGGTATATTTATTAAATTGATGAAGTATTAAAAATTTAATAAGTTCTTGGTCATGATTGTAATAGTGACATTTTATTTAACATATTCTTTGTAATTAATGTTTGTTTCCTACGCTCTCAAACTAAAATGCAATGCATACAACAAAAGGAACATCTGGCGCTGCCATTTCTAGCCATGGGTTATCAAAAACTGGTGAATTATTTGATCAATATATTTTATTACATTGAAAGTAGTTTAGTTACACATATCTGATATATGCTTTACCATGAAGTCTTGGGAAGATAATGTGAAGGTTTCCCCTTGCCTTCCACATCCACATGGTGGTTTTTTACCTCTGCCTTTGACAGCCATTTCCAACTGTAAGGACAAGTGAGTGACCTGCTCTGCTTGACAACTGAAAAGATCGAGGGGAAGAGAGGCAGAGGCAGACCAAGAGAAATTATGCTGGATGGATTGCGATGGTGGCATGGAAGAATATCATCAGTTTATCAGCAGCAGAGTTGATCCAGAAAACCAAAGCAAGACCGAGATCTGTAGAGAGCCATGAACGCCTCGCCTACGCCAGATGGCAGGCCACTTGATGATGATGAGTCACAAATAACAGCCATTAGTTAGCAAAATATTAATACCCTTATCGTACAATGTGTCTTATTTATAAATAACAGGGACGATTAACTGAGTTTAGCTTGTAAGATTGGTTAATTAAGAGAAGAATAAAACTGGACCAGCTGTCCACACTCACCTCTCGCGTGTACAGAAAGGGAAATTTGGTTCACGTCCGGTTGGCTTAAAGACGTTAAAATGGGATCGGGAAATATTGTAAACAAATAAAAAACAACAACACATATGCTCAATTTTATAGCATTACTTGCATGTTGCTTTCAAAAAGTACAATTTATATTATATCATATTTATGGTTTGTAGATGGGGCTGGTTATGAACCAAAATAAGACAGAATATATGGTAATTTCAAGAGAAGGAATGGCTAAAAACACTGGCCACATACAAATAAATAATATGACCATTTAAACGGAAAGAGAAGATAAAGAACCAACATACCTTGGAGTAACATTTGATGGCAGGCTGACATGGAGAAAGCACATCAACAAAGCAGCAGCAAAAGCCAGAAGGAAAATAGCCATCCTGAGAAAGCTAAGTGGAACCACATGTGGAGCCAGTGGGAAAATACTTAGCAAAGTTTATCAACAGAGCATACGACCACACCTGGAATACGGGTCAACTGCGTGGTGTTCGGCATCAAAAACCACACTACAAGAGCTGGACAAAGTGCAAAATCAAGCACTTAGAGTCACCACAGGAGGGATGAGATCAACCCCTATAGTGGAAATGGAGAAGATGGGGAGGACACAAGCACTGAGTGAGCGCAGAGATACGAAAACGCTAATACAAGCAGAAAAGTTCTTCAGCTTGCCAGGCCACCCTATGAAGAACAGATTTGATAACCTAGCTATGGGGCGGTTGAAAAGAAGTAGTTTTATCCACCAGGCCAAACGACTCTCCAGAGAAACCACCGATCTGCCCACAGTTGGTATCCCCCTAACAACTATTCCAGAGCGAACTCCGTGGAAAGATGAGCATAGACTATCATTACAAATCCAGACAAAAGTGGTTCCAAATGTTGCTGTATGTAGCCGGGGCGCAGTGTTGGGGTGAGCGCCCAACATTGCTTAAATACCCCAATGGCTCGTGAATACATAACTTATGCAGCAAAAGTCCAACTCCTGGCCTTCACGTGGCGGAACTGTTTCTACTAACAGGAGAAGGGGCGACGGCGAGATTCTGGCGCCGGAAAATAACCAGTATGCTCTAGATGTGTATGCACGTACATGCATGTGCAGACACGTGTGTGCGCGCGTACACATCTACACTCAAGTGAGACCACAGTCTGCTCTAGCAAAGAAAGGTGCTGAAGACGGAGGCAACCATCCAGGAGGCGCACCACAGAAATCAGGATGCCACGCAAAATGGAATATGTCGACTACTGCTAAATGTTATGGTGCTCGCCCTGCTTTGGACCCCCAGGCAGGCGCAGTGCTGGGCCCTATGTCTCGAAAGGGTCCAACCACAACTACTGGAGGTCCTTCTCAGATGTCCTGTGGAGCCAGGGGACATGAGAATAGGACGACTGGCCATACTAAACAAAGATTTAAAATAATGCACTGGAATGCGGAGGGAGTTAGCAAAAAAAAAAAAAAAAAAAAAATAGAATTAGAAAACATCTTGGACCAAGAAAAAGTAAGCATATGTTGCTTGCAAGAAACTCACCTCAACGAAAATATAGCCTTCAAAATCAGAGGCTACCAGTGTTACCGATCTGACCGAAAGGACAGGCGAAAAGGTGGGATACTGACCCTTGTAAAAAATAATATCATTGCTTCCCAAACCGAAGTCTACATGGAAGGGGCTCAGTATTAGACACTTAAACTTAAGACAGGTAATACAGACCTACATCTGATCAATTACTACTGTCTATGTGACCACCCACAGGCACTGGACACACTACCATTAAAAGAAAAAATGATTGTGTGTGGTGTTTTCAACAGCCACTCGCAGAGCTGGGACTATGATCACATGGACCAGAGAGGAGAAAGACTGGAAGACTGGCAGGATGGGAATAGATTCATCTTGATTAACAAGCGGTTCCAAATTGCTGTATGTAGCCGGGGCGCAGTGTTGGGGTGAGCGCCCAACATTGCTTAAATACCCCAATGGCTCGTGAATACATAACCTCTGCAGCAAAAGTCCAACTCCTGGCCTTCACGTGGCGGAACTGTTTTAACTAACAGGAGAAGGGGCGACGGCGAGTATCTGGCGCCGGAAAATAACCAGTGTGCTCTAGATGTGTATACACATACATGCATGTGCAGACACGTGTGTGCGTGTGTACACATCTAAACTCGAGTGAGACCACAGTCTGCTCTAGCAAAGGAAAGGTGCTGAAGACGGAGGCAACCAGCCAGGAGGCGCACCACAGAAATCAGGATGCCACGCAATTACGCAAAATGGAATATGTCGACTGCTGCTAAACGTTATGGTGCTCGCCCTGCTTTGGACCCCCAGGCAGGTGCAGTGCCGGGCCCTATGTCTCGAAAGGGTCCAACCCCAACTACTGGAGGTCCTTCTCAGATGTCCTGTGGAGCCAGGGGACATGAGAATAGAACAGCTGGCCATACTAAACTAAGACTTAAAATAATGCACTGGAATGCGGAGGGAGTCAGCAACAAAAAAGTAGAATTAGAAAACATCCTGGACAAAGAAAAAGTAAGCATATGTTGCTTGCAAGAAACTCACCTCAACGAAAATATAGCCTTCAAAATCAGAGGCTACCAGTGTTACCGATCTGACCGAAAGGACAGGCGAAAAGGTGGGATACTTACCCTTGTAAAAAAATAACATCACTGCTTCCCAAATCGAAGTCTATATGGAAGGGGCTGAGTATCAGACACTTAAACTTAAAACAGGCTATACAGACCTACATCTGATCAATTACTACTGTCCAAGTGACCGCCCACAGGCACTGGACACACTACCATTAACAGAAAAAATGATTGTGTGCGGCGATTTCAACAGCCACTCGCAGAGTTGGGGCTATGATCACATGGACCAGAGAGGAGAGAGACTGGAAGACTGGCAGGATGAGAATAGATTCATCTTGGTTAACAAGCCGTCCGACCCACATACTTTCTACTCGAGATCATGGCACTCTACAACTACACCTGACCTGGCTTTTCATTCACCAGACCTGGAGTGGAACATTACACGAATTGTTGGGAAACAACTAGGTGGCAGTGACCATCGACCAGTCTTTCTAACTGTAGAAAATGAGCTTGTAAGTGAAAGCAGCACCCTCTCGAGGTGGAACTACAAGAAAGCAGACTGGGCAAGTGTACAAGCATCGCACCAGCATACTGGTTAGAAACCTGAACACTGAGAAAGACATAAATAAAGTAGTTGAAGAGTTTGGGAAATGCATACTACAGGCAGCGCGAGAAACAGTACCAAGAGGAGCCCGTAAACAATATAAACCCTACTGGAGTAGTGAACTGGAACAGTTGCATAATGATGTGGAAGTATGTAGAAAGCAAGCAGAGGCCACACCCAGCCAAGAGCACCACAATAAATTCCAGCATGCAAAAGCCAAATTTCAAAGGGCCAAGCTGCAGGCTAGACGGAAAAGCTGGCAGGAAAAAACAGAGTCTCTGAACTTTGAAAGAGACACAAGGAAATTGTGGAAGCTAATAAAACAACTTAACGATGAGGGCACAGGGAGAAACTCAAAAATTGCACTACATAAAGATGGAAACATCTTAACAAGAAAGCAAGCAGCTGACCATTTTGCGGACTCATTCGCACAAGATAACAATATCAAAATTCAGTCCAGAGAAACAACAAGAGATTCGAGAGAAACGGCAACATACAGGACAGAAGGAAATAGTACATGAGGTTCTGGAGGCACCCATCACAATCAGCGAACTGGAGCTAGCCATATCAAAACTGAAAATGAGAAAGTCACCAGGAGCTGATGGTATCTCCAATGAAATGATCAGGAACCTAGGAACAGAGGCCAAAGCAAAGCTGTTGCAGATCTTCAATAACAGTTGGACCTTAGGCAGTGTTCCACAAGCCTGGAGAGAAGCAATCATGATACCCCTCCTAAAATCAGGGAAAGATAGTTCCATTGCCTCTAGCTACAGACCAATTAGCCTCACCAGCTGTCTCTGCAAAACACTGGAGCGCATCATCAATCACAGACTGCAGTGGTACATTGAAAGTAAAAACATCCTTGTGCCACAGCAGGCTGGCTTTAGGCAGTGCTACTCTACGGAAGATCAGACAACCTACCTCTCTCAAGAAATTGAGGATGCATTCCAAGAGAAGAAGCTGGTGCTTGCGGCATGGATAGATTTGAAGAAAGCCTTTGACAAAGTCTGGAAAGAAGGTCTGATGAATAAACTGAGAAACTGCAAAGTCAATGGAAGAATGTACAAATGGGTGAAAGCATACTTGCACAACAGAAGAGCCCGAGTACAGATAGACGGACTAAAGAGCAAGAAAGTACTACTGCGTCACGGTGTTCCCCAGGGCGGAGTCTTGTCCCCCACACTCTTTCTAATCTTCATCAATGATCTCGTTGCTAATCTACCGCATGGAATTAAAGCGGCAATGTACGCCGATGACCTGGTTCTATGGAGCACAAATGAATATGCATCAGTGGCCACCAGATTGCTACAAAGAGCTGTAGATACATTTGCTGCATGGGCAAATAGATGGTGTGTCAGCATAAACACTGACAAGTGCAGCACCACCCTATTTACCCTCTCTCCAAAACAAAAGGCAGGGATCATCCAGATAAATGGAACACCCCTAAGAGAAGATAAAGAACCAACATACCTTGGAGTAACATTTGATGGCAAGCTGACATGGAGAAAGCACATCAACAAAGCAGTAGCAAAAGCCAGAAGGAAAATAGCCATCCTGAGAAAGCTAAGTGGAACCACATGGGGAGCCAGTACGAAAATACTTAGCAAAGTTTACCAACAGAGCATACGACCACACCTGGAATATGGGTCAACTGCGTGGTGTTCAGCATCAAATACCACACTACAAGAGCTGGACAAGGTGCAAAATCAAGCACTTAGAGTCACCACAGGAGGGATGAGATCAACCCCTATAGTGGAAATGGAGAAGATGGGGAGGACACAGGCACTGAGTGAGCGCAGAGATACGAAAACGCTAATACAAGCAGAAAAGTTCCTCAGCCTTGCCAGGCCACCCTATGAAGAACAGATTTGAAAACCTAGCTATGGGGCGGTTGAAAAGAAGTAGTTTTATCCACCAGGCCAAACGACTCTGCAGAGAAACCACTGATCTGCCCACAGTTGGTATCCCCCTAACAACTATTCCAGAGCGAACTCCATGGAAAGATGAGCATAGACTATCGTTACAAATCCAGACAAAAGTGAGAGGAATATTTGACAAGGAAGAACAGAACAGTGTGCAGCGCAGAACAGCCACTCTCAGCTTCCTTGATGAAGAATACCCACAGGACCTCTGGATCCGAGTCTACACAGATGGGTCAGCACAAAATGCTGTTCGAAATGGAGGAGCGGGAGTGTACATAGAATACCCAAATAATACTAGGGACACAGCCAGAGTACCGACAGGAAAGTACTGCCATAACTATGATGCCGAAATTGAGGCAATCAAGATAGCAACAGAGAAATTACTAAATAACAGCAATGGTACACAACCTGTGGTGCTACTAACAGATGCAAAATCAGTACTCGAGGCGCTCCTCTCTGGGAAATTGCCAGTACTAAGGACACTACTTTCTGAACTTAGCAGTCAGCATAAAGTCACCATACAGTGGATACCATCCCACTGTGGAGTACCCGGAAACGACAGAGCTGATCAATTGGCTAAGGAAGGAGCCAAAGAGGAACAGCCTGATGTGCCCGTTACATACCACCAAAAGAAAAGAATGATCAAATCAGTCAGAAAGCCACCAAAACCTGCTCAAGATGACTACCACATTATGGACAGACCAGAACAAGTCATTATTCTGCGCCTCAGAACAGGACACAATAGATTACGCAACCACATGTATACAAAATTCAAGATTGGTGAAACAGCCATGTGCACATGTGGATTGGCGTCGCAGACAGCAGAGCACATACTCCAAGACTGCCCAAAATATAACATATCTAGGCAAACCTTCTGGCCTAGAGAGACGACAGTGGAAGATAAACTCTATGGACCGCTGTGTGAACTGGAAAAAAACAACAGTTCAATTCATGCAAGAGACGACATTGCAGATATAGACATATTTCAAGCGAACGAAAGAAGAAGAAGAAGAAGTCAGAAAGCCACCAAAACCTGCTCAAGATGACTACCACGTTATGGACAGACCAGAACTAGTCATTATTCTGCGCCTCAGAACAGGCCACAATAGATTACACAATCACATGAATAGTAGGGGAGGAGAAATTTACACCCTAAATAAGGATCTGAATCCTTCGTGGTGACGTCATTTTTTACTATACAAAAGTCATGATCCTATGCTCTGACGTTACCAAACTTGATCCTTTACGGACCTCATTTTTTCAAAAAATTGGCGGTTATTTTCTTGGGTCTGGCTGTCCTGCTGACTACTTCGGGTCCGGAGGCGGGCGGGCGCGACCAGGTACCTCCGCCGGCCGCCTCGGCTTCGTCCGACCGCTTCCGAGACCATTCGTAGACAGCGAGGCAAGCCCCGGGCATGTGGATTACTTATATAGATAAGTAGACCAACTAGTCGCCGGGCACCTAGGTTCGAGTCCCAGTGTGTGTGTGGGGGGGGGGGGGGCGGTGCGATGCGCTCGAGCTCCAGTCAACCCCTTCGATGAGGAGATCGAAATCTAATATGACAGAAAATGCTTTATTCCATCACTCGAGTTACCCCCAGTATCCATAGTTGGATGATCAATAAACTTTTGCACGCTTATAGCTTCGGCATGTTTCAATAGTACCCATGTATCATCTCTAAGAGCTTGGTGAAAGTCTGGTTTAAAAATATACTAGACACGGATACATTATTATTAAAAAATTAACCATAAAACACATAATAAACGGTTAAATTTCATGTATGTATACCGGCGCATATTAATGTCAATAAAAAAAACTACTATTCTCTATTAATTTAAGACGTAATTTACCAAGATAATCATAAAAATATGTAATGAAACACCACAAATAACGGCCCCTTAATACATGAAACAATATTAAACCAAGGGAGGCTATTCATATCGCCCCTTTGCTACTTTCCGTAATAATCTCCCCTGAGCGCACAGGTAAAGATCACACGCTGACCCCATCACGGCCCGCGGTGGCTGGTCGCTTATCAGAAAAATCTCGCATTGCAGTTATCGGCCAGTATTCTAAGTATCTCACTGAACGCTGAGAGTCGGCTAATCTGATTGTTCGCTTCGCGGGGCAGGTAACCGTACCCATCCGTAGGTCGCCTTAAAATAAGTTAACATATATTCTAGGTAAAATAAAAAATCGGTTGTAAAATAAACATCGTCACTATGACTATGCTATTCTTGTTATTTTAATTGTAACATTAAAACTGGTAAACCTATGCATAACTCTACTGAAATCACAATACTACACCTCGCAATTAGACTATAAACATGAATCGTATCAGGATATAAAGCAGCGTGTGCCATGCCGATCGCACGGCTTTTCATTCAATGTTTTGCAGTGCAAGGAATGTACAACAATCAGTCTACCCGGACCTTGCATGTGTGTCTGTATGTATGTGTCTGCGCATCCGTTCATGGGTTTTTGCGTCCGTGCGCGCGCATGTGCACACTCGTAGGAAACTTCAATATTGGGTGAGTGGCTTTGGGGTGGGTGTAGGAGAGGTTTGCTGTTAGTAAAAAGGTAGGTGGGTCAAGCGGCGGTGTGGGTGAAATGCGTGCGTGAGTATCAGTCAGACAAGAGAGGGAAATTTTGCGTTTAAGATTGGTAAAGGTAAGTCGGCAGTTTAAAATAAACTTCAACACAAATATGTATTTCTATTTGCTGTAAATATGGTTCTTCTGATTGAATTAAAGCAAAAGCCTATTAATCTACTTCGACCAAAGAAACGCTGTGAAATCGTCTATACCTCCAAGTAGACTATGAGCAACACATATAAGCGAAAACAGCATCGTGTGCTAGGTCGACTTGCGTAGGGCGATCATGTCTATTTTTAACGGATTTCGTTCGATGTATGCAGTGCAAGGAATAGGCAACAAGTGGTCTACCCGTTCCTTCCTGGTAATATCTCGAGAGCGCTCTATGTGAAGAGGGTTATCACCAACTATGTGTCAATCTATAACATATTACAGTCAAGGTGTAATGCAATGGAATTAGAGGACGTCGCAGTCAGCCCCAACATTGTTTGGTTGTTCGTGTCATCTCACGACCAAAGGTATGCCTCGTACTATAACTAGGTGTCTTCGTGTCTAACTATTACATACTGCAGTCAAGGTGTAATGCATTGCAAGCATTCGTGCTTCCTGGACAAGCTTGCAATTGTCTTTCTGAACAACCGGCACCCATAATCTTCTGTAGTGTCTGCCATCAGGATTACCAGCATCAGCATCACCCAGCACCACCAACAAAAATCATTATCATCACCACAGTGCGGAGTGAAAGTACATGAATGTATTCAGATATGTCTTTGGGCAAAACTGGAGGCTGACTCAGAGCGTACTGACAGCATAACGATACAGCCGAGACATTTGGGTAATTGTCACAGTCAACTAAAATGCGGCGATGCTTATGGTCATATGTCTAAGGTATACAAGCGAAACACGTGACTAAAAGCGGGTAAAGATGGCGTCGCACTCGATCACATGTGTAAGTGTACAAAGGTGCTTCTGATCATTGTTAAGGGGTGGTCGTTTTACAGGACATCGTAGTCAGCCCCACCACTCGGGCTTCCTGGACAAGCTTGCCGTTGTCTTTCTGAACAACCAGCATCCATGATCGTCTGTAATGTCTGTCATCAGGATTATCAGCATCAGCATCACCCAGCACCACCAACAAAAATCATTATCATCATCATCATCAGCTTCATCATCAGCTTTCGGTGACCGACTGGGTGACTCCCACAGAGCTATGTGGCAGAGTGAACGTGTTCAGACATGTCTTTGGGGAAAACTGGAGGCTGACTCAGAGCGTACTGACAGCATAACGATACAGCCGATCAAATATGGCGATGCTTCCGGTCATATGTCTAAGGTATGCAATCGAAACACATGACTTAAAGCAGGTAAAGATGGCGTCGCACTCGATCTCATGTAAAAGTGTACAACCACGTGGCTAAAACCGATAAAATATGGCGCTGTAGCCGCTCACGTGTCTTATGGAATACATCCGAAATCAAAGAGGGCTCGCATCCGGTCACATGACCAGACCATCCATCCATCACGTGCCATGCCAGTAAGCGTGGGCGGTCATGTTCTGCTATCTCACTCGATCACCAGAGTCGTGGATCAGCTCCGTGTTTCTGTCTCGACCATGCCACAAGGCCAAGCCATTGTAATTGCTTCTGGTCTTCCCCTTGGTCTGTTCCCCTCGATCTTACCAGTTGTCACCAAGTTTTCCAATCCATTTCTTCTCATAACATGCCCAAAAAAATTTGACTGTCTACGTCTAATTTCTCTAATCAATTTACGATCCTCATTTGATTCTTGAAGGACTTGTTCATTGGTCTTTCTAGCTGTCCATGGTATTGTTTGCATTTTCCTCAGAAACTACATCTCTACAGCCATCCGATGTTTTTCAGCCTGACTGCTCATTGTCCACGCTTCACATCCATATAAAAGTAGAGGTTCTATGTAGCATCTCAACACTCTTTTTCTCGTTTCAATTGACATCTTTTTATTTGTCAGTATGTTTTTCATCTTGCTAAAGGCTACTTTTGCCATGGCGATTCATGACAAGACAGTACATAATAATCTGCTGAGTCATTCTACGTCAGCACATAGCGTGTAAAAGACGATCAGCATTCGTCGAATAAAAGTACCAATCTCAGTAAACAGCAACCAACTCACAAGGTTACAACGCGCTAACCGTAAGTTGGTTCTTATTTTTTTAATAAAGCTTTCACATTTTCGTTGTGTTTCTCCAAGTAGGCATACAGTTAACCTAACAATACTAGTATAATAAAGAGATATATGGTGCTAATCGCATATAACTGGAGTATGTGGTCTGCTGGCTGCGACACCAATCAACACATACACATGGCTGATTCATTAAGCCTGAATGTTTGTATACATTGCCCTATTCTGAGATGCAGAATAATGACTTGACCTGGTTTGTCCATAACACGGTAATCACCCTGAGCAAGTACTGCGGTTTTCTGGCTGACTTCGTCATTCATTTCTTTTGGTGGTATGTAACGGGTGGATCAGACTTATCTTATTGCACTCCTTCCATAATCAATCGAAAAGCGTTGGCGCGTCTGGGTACTCCACACTGGGATGACAGCCCTTGTATGGCGACCTTATGCCTACTGCTAAGTTCAGAAAGTAGTGTCCTTAGTACCGACAATGTCCCACAACGAGCGCCTCGAGCACTGATTTTTTGCATTTGCCAATAGCAACTAATGATACAACCGAGACACGAGTGTAATGACCCAGTAGGTCAAAACAGCGGTAATGGAAGAAACCAACGTGGAAACTAACCCACAAAATAGCCCAGAGGGGGAAAGAAATTCGTTCTGGTGCATGTGTGGTCGACGAGTGCCGCGACTAGAGATTGTCTTTTTCTGTCAACTGGTTGTTATATACACTGTCATTGGCGTATCACTATTTAATCTGTCTCGAGACAACGTCGACGCGGTCGAGGGCAAGTTGTGGATCGCTCTTCTAAGCAGCTGTCTGGGTTACATGTTAACAAACCCTAAAATATGAGCTTCTACGTGACATTACCGAGTAATGCTTCGCCGAACATGTTTCCCAAGAACACCCAAGAACACACCAACACATATTTCGTCAAGTTACCGCAAACTATTGAGGTGAATCAGCATTACGAAGTGGGTCTGGCCAAAATTCAATATCCCAACTACTACTGCAATGTGCTAGAGCATGAAGTATGGCTAAGATACATCCCACCAAATGGTAGAGTGATAAGAAAGTCGTGTTCCCCGGGCCTGTACAGGTCACCAGATGCGTTTACAACTGCACTGAATCGACTAATGAAAGATCGGAAGGTGGACGATCAGCTCTGTGTTCTATTCCATTTCGACAATGCATCAAAGAAAGTCACCGTGAAAATACTCGAACTCGGGGCCACTATTACATTTAGTGAGAAGTTGCAAGAGATACTAGATACAATTGAAGGTGAAGGGGCGATAGACCGGAATAACGACCTGCAAAATGTCTACGTATACTGCGATCTCATTGTGGCGAGACCAGTCGGAGATGTCATGGTCCCCCTAATAAGGACGGTTCCTATCATGAATCAGCGCTCAACCTCAGTGTTTCGCGCCTACGACAAACCTCACTACATACCGCTGAGTCGTTATTCCTTCGACACGGTGGAAATACTTCTAACCACCGATACGGGCACAAAGGTCACATTCACTACCGGTACTTAAGTGTTGACGTTGCATTTTCGAGTTCGGAAGAGATCAGACCTAGAATAATGGTGCTAAACACTAACAAAAATTCAACAACCAAGACGTAATTATAATATATACCTGTTTATTTTAAGGTATTTCAGTAAATTTTACAGTATTTCAGTACATTTTTCAAGAATAAAAAATGCATAATGTCATTATACGAAATGGATGATGTGATATGAGGTGGTATACATAGTATCATCAGAACATTTTATTTTCACATACAGAGCTATACATATTGTATGTTTTTTTCTGGATTTCTTCACGCCATTGTCTGAGTAGGTTGATTTTTTCGGTTGGTAGCCTGGTATGAATATGTCACTTAGCATGTAATAATAAAACTGGTCTCCTGCTTGGTGGACTGATATCTGCGTCTTGTAGATAACCGAGGCCTCAATAATCTGAGTGTCGGGCGCATCATGTCTTCGGACAGTCTTTGGTTTCGATGTACCGCCCCATATTTCACCATTATTCTAGGTCTGATCTCTTCCGAACTCGAAAATGTAACGTCAGCACTGAAGTCCCGGTAGTGAATGCGACCTTTGTGTCCGTATCAGTGGTTAGAATTATTTCCACCGTGTCGAAGGAATAACGACTCAGCGGTATGTAGTGAGGTTTGACGTAGGCGAGAAATACTGAGGTTGAGTGCTGATTCATGATAGGAACCGTCCTAAGTAGTGGGACCATGACGTCTCCGACTGGTCTCGCCGCAATAAGATCGCAGTTTACGTAGACATTTAGCAGGTCGTTATTCAGGTCTATCGCCCCTTCACCTTCAATTGTATCTAGTATCTCTTGCAACTTCTCACTAAATGTAATAGTGGCCCCGAGTTCGAGTATTTTCACGATGACTTTCTTTGATGCATTGTCGAAATGGAATAGAACACAGAGCTGATCGTCCACCCTCCGAACTTTCATTAGGCAATTCAGTGCAGCTATAAACGCATCTGGTAAACTGTACAAGTCCAAGAGAAACGCCTTTCTTATCACTCTACAGTTTGGAGGGATGTATCTTAGCCATACTTCATTCTCTAGCACATTGCAGTAGTAGTTGGGGAATTGAATTTCGGCCAGACCCACTTCGAAATGTTGACTCACCTCAATAGTCTGCGGTAACCTGACAAAATAGTGACCTGCTGGGTTCTTGGGAAACATGTTCGGCGAAGCATTACTCGGTAATATCACGTAGAAGCTCATATTTTAGGGTTTGGTAGCATGTAACCCAGACAGCTGCTTAGAAGAGCGATCCACAACTTGCCCTCGACCGCGTCGACGTTGTCTCGAGACAGATTAAATAGTGATACGCCAATAACTGTATATAACGACCAGTTGACAGAAGAAGACAGTCTCTAGCCGCGGCTCTCGCCGACCACACATGCACCAGAACGAATTTCTTTCCCCCTCTGGGCTATTTTGTGGGTTAGTTTCCACGTTGGTTTCTTCCATTACCGCGGTTGTGACCTACTGGGTCATTACACTCGTGTCTCGGCTGTATCATTAGTTGCTATTGGCAAATGCAAAAATCAGTGCTCGAGTCGCTCGTTGTGGGACATTGTCGGTACTAAGGACACTACTTTCTGAACTTAGCAGTAGTTATGAGGTCACCATAAATGGTTGTTATCCCACTATGGAGTACCCAGACGCGCCAACGCTTTTCGATTAGTTATGGAAGGAGTGCAATAAGATAAGTCTGATCCACCCGTTACATACCACCAACAGAAATGAATGACGGAGTCAGCCAGAAAGCCACAGTACTTGCTCAAGGTGACTACCATGTTGTGGACAGATCAGGACAAGTCATTATTCTGCATCTTAGACTAAGCCACATGTATAAAAACATTCAGGCTTAATAAATCAGCAATGTGCATATATTGATTGGTGTCGCAGCCAGCAGAGCAATACTCCAGTTATATGCGACTAGCACCATATATCTCTTTATTATACTAGTATTGTTAGGTTAACTGTATGCCTACTTGGAGAAACACAAATAAAATGTGAAAGATGTATCAAAAAAGCCAACTTACAATTAGAGACTTGGCATATGGTACTCTGGTTGCTGCTAAAAGAGACCTGTACTTCTATTCGACGAATGCTGGCGCTATCTGCTGACGTAAAATGACTCAGCAGAATATTATGCACTGTCTGGTCATGTGACCGGATACAGCGCCATCTTTGATCGGTTTTAGCACACGTTGTCTGGTTTCTACATTACCACATGTGATCGGATGCGAGGCCATAATTGACCACTTGTAGCCAGTGAGTATGTGGTCAGGTTGTAGTCATTACACAGACGACCGGAAGCAGCGCCACATTTAATCGGATGTGACCATTACCCATGTGTGATCGGATGCAGCGCCATCTTTGATCGGCTTTAGTCAGCGAGCATGTGGTCTGGTTTTGCCATTGCCACATGTGACCGGATGCGGTGACAGGCTGTAACTATTGCCCACGTGGTCTGGTTGTCGCCATTACATAGGCACCTGGAAGCAGAGCCATATTTGATCCGGTGTTGATATTAACCAAGTGGCTCGGGTGTATCGTCATGCTGTCAGATTGCTCTGAGTCTAACTCCTGTTTTCCCCAAAGACATGTCTGAACACGTTCACTATCTACTATTTCCTCCACTCACCCTACCCCTACCATCAAATCTCACTAAGCTATACCCGCTACAATCAATAATATCGGCCATTCTTGTACTTTTTTTTAAGGTTTTCATTTGTAGCCCGTGTGATGATAGTGTATAGTTCACTACGACACTCTACAGACCACTACTAATACCCGCTACGCACCCCTTACCAATGGATTTCACTAAGCTATACCCGCTAAAATCAATAATATCGACCATTTTTACTTTTAAAGTTTTCATTTGTCACCTGTATGATGATAGTGGTTACACCACTATGACCCTTTACAGAGCACTAATAACCGCTACCCACCCCTTACTACCGAATTTCACTAAGTTATACCAGCTACAATCAATAATATCGTCTATCTTTATCTTTTAAGGTTTTCATTTGTAACCGATATGATGATAGTGTATTGGTCACTACAACACTCTACAGGTCACTAATAACCGCTACCCACACCATACCAACGACTTTCACTAAGCCATACCAGAGATAATCAATAATATCGGCCATCTTTACTTTTTAAGGTTTTTATTTGTAGCCCTATGATGATAGTGTATAGCTCAAGACGGCACTCTACAGACCACTAGTAACCGCTACCTACCTCTTACCATCGAATTTCCATAAGGTATACCCGAGACAATCAATAACATCGGTCATCTTTACTTTTTAAGGTTTTCATGTGTAACCCATATGATAATAGTGTTTACACCACTGTGACCCTATAGACCACTAGTAATCGCTACCCACCCCTTACCATAGAGTTTCACTAAGATATACCCACTAAAATCAATAATATCTGTCATCTTTACTTTTAAAGGTTTTCATTTGTAACCCGTATGATGATAGTGAACAAGCCACTAAGGCCCTCTACAGACCACGAATAACCGCTACCCACTCCTAACCAATGACTTTCACTAGGGTATACCCGCTTGTCAACAACCTACTTGCGACAGGTTATTCAGGACTCCCTACTTTTGCACAACACGAATCAATAACTCGTGTGGTTTGCAAAAGGATACATTTTTATTTAGAGCTTATGACACACAAGCTCGGCGAGCGGATTACTTCATTGATAATCAACAACATGGTATGTTTCACAGATGCAATGAAGAGGTGGAAATAATGATACTATACACTAATTGGAATCTAGGGTCTAGCTAACACTATTGTCTATAAACTACATATGGTTCCTAGCGAACACGTCTGTTCTCTCTCAGTCTTTGTCCCCATCTGAGGCACGCTTCTAGTTGCGCGTTCAACTTCGGACATTCAGTCCTGCATGCGCTGACGAGTTCTGCGTGTGTAGAGTCCCAGCACGCTTGGTCAGTTAACTAATGTAACTGGTATTCCCCAGTTACTCGTCGAGAGGCGAGTTTCCTATACTCTCGCTCATACACACTTAATGCTCTCGTCGTTGACACAATTGTGTCCTGTTGTCATGCTAAATATAGTGCATGTGTCTCTCCTGTCTAGTATACTCTGTATAACTCCATCTTAACTCTCTAAGCCCCTGTGTGTAGATCGTTGACACACTCCTCTCCTCTGTGTGTAGTGTTACAACCGTTTAACTCCCGTATGTAACACGTATTAGTCATTGAAAAATTGGCTGTCCAATTTTTGTCAACGATCTAATCAGTTTAAGTATCTCTTCTGGGGATAGAACAAACTATCTTATTTTCCCTTTTCACACTGTTATATTGATTCACTCGGCTAATTGAGTAGTGCATCACATCAATAAAGTTGGCTATAGACCTCTATTATATTCTTGGGAATTGTATTGATCCGGAATCGTTGTCTTATGACTTATGTCCTGGCTTCCGTCGTTTGACCCTATGTCTTTTGACGTTCACCCGTTGACTTATGTCTCGACCTGTCCTCAAATTGCCCAATATGACAACCCGCAACAAGTTGTCTCTGTTAAGAGAACAACACACGAGCATGACTGTTCATGTTCCCCTATACTATTAGTACCAACTCGTATGCTCTATGTTCTACTCTTCACCTTTTAACTTCCGGTTGTGAATAAATATTTTCAATGTTACCTTCAGGTTTTTTTAAAGAAGTTATTGTGTCCCCTGTTTTAAGTTACCGTTCTTTGCAACAAATGGTGAATGCAACTTTTATGTGTTTGTTTTCCTGTTTGTTTGCGTGTTATTTAATAAACTACTATGTAAATACCTTGCTAACATGTGTATGTGTTTCTATTCTACATGTATGTAGAGCGCCGTAAATCGGATTATTGTGGCTACAAATGTTGGTTAATTTAATTTATGACCACAATTTCGTTTTGAGACGCTCAAAGTACTTTCTCTATTTACTACTACTATTTCTAAAGTATGGCAGTTACACACTTAAAACTGAACAACACATTGCTTACACAGATCGACGCAGACAAGTCATAATAAGACGATTTGCGCGGAGAAAAAAAAATTCCGCTAAATCTCTCTCTCTCTCTCTCACTCACTGTTTACTTTGTCTTCATTCACTCCTCTCATCTATACATCTTTCGCTCAACTTTCATACCATAGTGATGTTAAAACATTAATTCGTCTTTAAAATATGGTTCATAATATTACATAAATGAACAATACATATTTACAATAAATGATTGGCTGAATCGTACAAGTCTTCACGCCACATGACTGTGCTATGAGTTTTCACGCGTCATATCTATACAACATATTATACACGTTTGCAATGATGGTTAGTTACCGATCATGTGTTACTAACTAATCTAACTACGCTATAGTAATTTCGTGTGCTGTTCTAAATTAACCTAAGGGAAATAACCTAATTAATTAACTATCTCTAAGCAAAGTGGGTTAGTTACCTTATAGTATTATCGGTAAATAAAATGATGTTAATTTTCTAATGGTTGGGTTAGTTTAGAAATGATGTCTTAAGGAAATTAATCTCTAAATGATTATGTTTACATGGTGATGTGATAAAGTAATGTCTAATAATTATATTTCTAACATAGGTGTTAAATTAAATGATGTTTGTAAGTAAATGTGGATGATTTATACCTATGAACTAACATAAATAACGTCATACAATTAATTGAACATTTGCAATTCACTTATAACTATACACAATGAGGTTATGCGCACTGTTTAAAAAAAAACACAATGTAATATACATATCACAATTACGTTATTACATAACTACACTAACGTCGTCCTTTCCAAATGGGTCCTTTCTATTTTAATGTTCGAGCACTGTTCCTGGTAGACTTTCATAACCTAGTTCAATTCACCACAGTATTATCTGCTCTCCTTTCAGGATAGTGTCTATATATAACGTTCCCTACTAGTTTCTGTAGGTTTAAGTCTAACACTTTCGATGTAATTAAGGCTTCTCTATGTATTAGCGCTGTAACAATGTTACTAATGTGCCTGTTCATTTACTCATACTGGCACTGTTTTTCTTAAACAGTTTAGTTGGCTGGCGATATTAACACACTTACAGAACGTACTTAAAGTGTAACTTTTCTATCACACACGACACTGATTTCATTAATAGCTACCGTGTCACTGTTTCTGGTGATAAGTCGTCGTTCTTTTCCTGCACTTCAGGTATTGGTATATCTGAAGGTCTGCTTAATACGTCTGCCAACGAGTTCAATGATCCCTTCAAATGTTGGATTGTAAAGGCATAGTTTGCCAATATTAAGGACCATCTGTAGATCCTGTTGTTTTGAGGAATGCCAGACTGCATTACCGCAAGGGGAGAGTTGTCGGACTGGATTACAAACTCTGTACCTGCCAAAAACCTATGCAGTTTTCTAACGCAATAGATTACGCTAAGGCCCTCCAATTCAGATGCTGAGTATCTTGATTCAGCTGGGGTAACTTTCCGGCTTACGAACATCACTGGGTGGAACCTCCCATCGTAAAACTGGCCTAATATACCAGATATGACAATCGCACTTACGTCTATGCGGAGAAAATAGGTAAGATCTTTATTAGGTAATCGCAAAATAGGTGGTACACTGAATAGATATTTCAACTTTGATAACGTTCCAATTAACGTTGCATCTTTCACATCCAATTTAGCCGAAGCTTTCAAAATATTGGGGAAAAAAAACGCTGGTGATTTCCGCCAGATTGGGAATAAATTTACTATAGTAGTTTACAAGACCAAGCAGACTTCTGACCTGTTTCTTGGTCGTTGGCATAGTCAAGTTTAGAATCTTTGTGACTATTTTCTCGTCTGTTTTGAGTTGGCCTCTGCAGATGGTATGGCCTAGGAAGTCAATTTGTTCCATGCCCAACTCAACCTTAGTTGGTTTGACGGTAAGACCGAATAATCGTAACCTGTCGAAGACATGTCTAAGTTTCTGTAGGTGTGACGTCCAGTCTTCAGTATGTACACATATGTCATCTATGTATGTAGATGTATTGGGTACACCGTGGAGTAGATCTCTAGTAAGACGTACAAAAGTGGCAGGAGCATTACGAAGGCCAAAAGGAAGAAAGCGCCACTCATAGAGTCCTAGAGGTGTGGAAAAAGCTGTCAAAGAAATTGAATTTTGTTGCATCGGGACTTGCCAGTAGCCTCGAGTGAGATCAAGTTTAGAAAATATACGAGATGTAGACATATCTAGAATCAAATCCTCGTATTCTGGAATTGGCTCAGCATCGATCTTTGTCACTCTGTTTAGACGTCGGTAATCGACGCAGAGGCGAATTGTTGAGTCCTTTTTGGCGACAAGAACGATAGGAAAGGAATATTCCGACTGTGATCTTTGAATTATTCCACTCGACTCAAGAGATAGTAGTTCTTTGTCGAGATTTGCCCTATAATTTAGAGGGATGGAATAAGGTCGACATTTGATAGGGGTGTTATCAGTCAGAATGATAGAATGCTCTATTCTGTCTGTCTTTCCTGGGATGTCGGAGAAAATGTCCTTGTACTCTGTCACTAAATCTATCATCTGTCGTCGTTGCTCGTCCGTAAGTCTGGTTTCTATCCGTATACTGTCAATGATCCCAGTCGTGTCTACAGTAGGGACTGGTAATTCTAATCCGTCGTCATCTGTCTGGTTAAGTACTGTAGTGGTATTAGCTGTGTGTGCTGTTATCTGACTAAGTGTATTTGCAATGTCGCTGTCGTGTGTCGCCCTACCTAGTGTAGTTGTGTTGTGTACGTCTGTCGTCCGATTACTTGGTGTGGGTGCATTTTGTTCGTCTGTCTGTAGTTCCTGTCGTGAGAAATATGGTTTCAGCATGTTGATATGGAATATCTTTAATTTTCCCTTTATCGATATTTCATAGTCAACATCCGACACTTTCCGTTCGACGTTGAATGGCCCTTGCCATGATGTTAGCAATAAATTTCGTTTATCAAGTAGTAACAGGAGAACTTTCTGATTAGGTTCCAGGTGTATTGTTTTAGCACCTTTATTTGCATACTCGCGGTACATCTGTCCTTTACTCTCCAAAGATGCTTTGGCTATTTCACACGCTTTCATGATACTATCGCGTGTCTCTGTTACCATCTCGTATGGTGTAACTGATGTTGGATTTCTGGTAAGCTAGTAATTAGCTGATGGTATATGGATAGGGGTCCACGAGGGTCCGCCCCATACACTAGTTCAAAAGGTGAGAAAACCCGTACTTGTGTGTGGAATTTCTCGATGGGCAAATAGCACAGCTGGCAATAGTGGTGTCCCATTCAGCTGGGTTTCGGCTGTTATTTTTGCCAGCATGTGTTTCAGATCCCCGTTAATTTTCTCTATGATGCCGTTACTCATTGGGTGGTACGGTGTATAGAAATGCTGCTGTATTCCTAACAATTTTGTTAAGGCTTGCATGGCAGCCGAAATAAACTGGGTTCCCGATCCGATAAAATCGTTCGCGGAAAACCAAACGACAAAATAAGTGCAAAAATACATTTGCCACATCTTTGGAGGTGATGTATTTTAGTGGAATTGCTTCAATCCACCTGGTACATGTATCCACGAGTGTCAGTATGAAACGGTTTCCCTTGTTCGACACCTGATTCAGGGGTCCAACAATATCGACCGCTACACACTCAAATGGTCGTGATGCCAAAAGTGACCGTTGAACTTCGGCCGTCACATGCTTACCCTTTCTTACAAGATGTTGACAAATAGTACATGAACGACAGAAAAATTTTATATCAGTACAGAATTTAGGCCAGTAAAAGTGTGACAAAATTCTGGCTCTGGTTTTGTCATAGGCCAAATGTCCAGCAAACGGTGACTCATGTGCGATCTTTAGCACAGTTTGTCGGTATGTTACAGGTAACACCGTTTGCTGAATTTCATGGTTATTATTTGTGTAATAACGCATGAGAATCCCGTTGTGTATTCTAAAATACCAAGATGCATTTTTAGTCACTTTCGCTCGCTCACCTAACAATTTAAAATAAGGTGCGATAGTTTGATCGGTGCGTTGTGCCTCGATAAATTCTTGGCTTGTATTATTGTTAGTAGCACCGCAAGGTGTTAACAGCTGTAAAATCTGGTTCTGTAGGTCAGTGTAGTGTGTTTGAGTTTCTGACCTCGTTACAGCGTTAGCCAGGTTCGTTTCCTTCCAGGCAAAAATATCATCGTCAGTACATTTCTTTAGTGATCCCAAGCATCCTAAAATAAGATCCGTACAAGGGTCTTGCAGGATTGCGCACGTAAATGTGCCGGTAAGAAATGGGGTGTTTATATGCGCTTTTGCCAGTGGATATTTCTCAATTGTTCCTGAGAAAGTACGGCATTTGACAAATTCACCCGTGTAATCTTCTGGTCTCACATGTTCTTTTCTCAGGCCAAGTAAAGTGCTCATGCTGTCCATCAAACACTGGCATGGCTGATTGTTGACCAGTGCATCGTAGAACTTCAATTTACCTCTGGAGGCATTAACTGCACTAGCATCTTCGATGGCATATGGAATAACGTGACCACATTTTAATTTTCCATCCGCATGAAATTGATGACATGTAAGACATTTATTGAAATCAAATATATCAGTAACTACTGCCACACTTTCACATACATTCTATGGTAGTACATTCTCAAGCTCAGAGTCAATGACACTCTCATCATCAGATGACGTATCAATGAGCATAGCATTGTTTGCTTTCATTCTTTGTCTGCCCAGACACTTTGCCGAATAGTGGCCATAGCTCGAACAAAAATAACATTTGATGGCACGTTTAAAAGAATTTCTCCTATTCTCTTGCTTCTTTATGACCGTTTCTAAGTGAGATGGATAGGCTGGGTTCTTATCGCACATAGAATAACTAGGATGATAAAGTTTGCAATAAATACACAGTGGAGGCTTTTGATAAGGCTGGTCTTTCTTGCGATACTCTTTTTGCCTATACGATCTACTTGGTTCATTTTTCACAAAGGGCAGTGAATCTCCGTATCATGGATGGTGGTTTTAAAGACATCACGATTTGCAGAAAAGTAAGCCGACCCCCTTTTTCTAGCTCTTGAATGGATTCTATGTCTGCCTGTTGTAAGAACTTTGCAAATGGGGTAGGGACTGTAGCTATAACCTTGTCCATTACCATTAGATCTTGCAGTTTGTCAAAGTTTTTACCCCCTTTGCCGCTTTAAGCCAATTGTTAAATGTACTTTGACGTTGAGACGTAATCTAGGAACGTTTCCGTAGGTTTAGGTTTATTTGTGAGTATTGAATTCTATACCCTGGAGCATCAAGCAGAAAGTGTTGCATGATTCTATCGTGGATGTATTGATAGTTACTCCCTTTGTTCTGTAGGTATTGATTCTATCACTTTTAATGGCTCCCCACTGAGATTTCTCATGTAGATCATTGCCCAGTCATCTAAAGGGATTTTCTGAGTTTAAGTTGGAACTCGATATTCTCCGTCCATGCAGAAATGGAATCGCCCACGCTGTATGGCTTGATGAGGCCTTTATATTTTGGGAAAATTTTTTTGTTTCCCCCTGGCTCTTCTGTTTACTGGGCTATTTGAATGTTTGACTCTATCTCTAACTCTTTCATCTTTAACTTAGTCTCTGCTCTCCTGTATCTGCTTCTGTTTGGGAGCTTCTTCTGCTTCTTTGTTTTCGTTTCGTTGTTTCCTTTTTTCTTTGTTGGGGTGGTCTAAATCCATGTTTTCTTTTTGGGGTTTCCCTCTTCTTTTAAATCTTTTTGTGCTGTCTTTCTAGTGCCTTTCATCTCTATCTATAGCAGCTTTTTTCTCTGCTTGACAGTTTCTTCTTTATATCTTTGATCAACCCATTTCTCTAATTCCTGTCCAGTATGGCCTGTGCTTTGCCTGCCTGGATGCAGTCATTTAACGATGCCATTTTGTGATCTTATGTTATTTTACAACAATAATATTTCAATTTTACACAATCGTTGTACTGTCAGATGTTAGTTATTACATCGTTACTGAAAAATAAGATGCATCGTTTAAAATGGTCAGTATCAAAATAATTCGAAAATATACTCATCTAATCGGTTGGAAAAACTTGGCACTTGGGATGTTCCACCGCTGACTTCTCTATACAATAATGATCGACTTGATTGGCAAACTGACACTTCTTGTTTGTTAGAGCATCAATAGTTTAGAAAAAACATGTCTCATGTTACAGATACATGTTCATTTTCATGTGGTTGATCAACAACACATGTGATTTTGATACTGATAGATGATGTTAATGAATGAATGATATGATAGTATCAATGAACGTCATGATTGGTAAGATGATGCGTCGTATGAATGTCACTGGTCGTCCTTGTCTTCACTCTCCTTCCTAGTTGGTATAACTACCTCTATCGATTCCGCTTTAGTAGCTAATATCTATCAAATGTGATGAATGTTGACATTGATGGCTGTATGACACAAATGTGACTTTATGGCTGTTACACAAAAATTTTACATTGAGGGTGTATCACACAAAATGTAATGTACACGATGGTGTGCTTGAAAACTTTGCAACATATTTGTACAATATTCATTTAACCAAATTTATACACATTTCTTATTAATTTCACAGAATTACACAGTTTATTAATTCTTTTCTGTTAATTGTGGTTCAAGCTCCACAAATAGTACTTTTTAAAGTATTTTGGTGTTCATTCTCGAAAAAATCTATTTCAAAACTTTATATTATGCATAATTCACGTTTGGATAATTTTCACCACAAAATGATTTTAGAGTCTCTAGACGTTGGTTCAGAAGCTTCTGACACCAAATGGGTCCTGCCTGTCAACAACCTACTTGCGACAGGTTATTCAGGACTCCCTACTTTTGCACAACACGAATCAATAACTCGTGTGGTTTGCAAAAGGATACATTTTTATTTAGAGCTTATGACACACAAGCTCGGCGAGCGGATTACTTCATTTATAATCAACAACATGGTATGTTTCACAGATGCAATGAAGAGGT
>JACEFZ010025023.1:7500-15000 GCA_014155875.1 Cepaea nemoralis | reverse complement strand
ATGTATGTATTACTTCGAGCGCCGTAAATCGGATTATTGTGGCTACAAATGTTGGTTAATTTTATTTATGACCACAATTTCGTTTTAAGATGCTCAAAGTACTTTCTCTATTTACTACTACTATTTCTAAAGTATGGCAGTTACACACTTAAAACTGAACAACACATTGCTTACACAGATCGACAGAGACAAGTCATAATAAGACGATTTGCGCGGAGAAAAAAAAATTCCGCTAAATCTCTCTCTCTCTCTCTCTCACTCAATGTTTACTTTGTCTTCATTCACTCCTCTCATCTATACATCTTTCGCTCAACTTTCATACCATAGTGATGTTAAAACATTCATTCGTCTTTAAAATATGGTTCATAATATTACATAAATGAACAATACATATTTACAATAAATGATTGGCTGAATCGTACAAGTCTTCACGCCACATGACTGTGCTATGAGTTTGCACGCGTCATATCTATACAACATATTATACACGTTTGCAATGATGGTTAGTTACCGATCATGTGTTACTAACTAATCTAACTAAGCTATAGTAATTTCGTGTGCTGTTCTAAATTAACCTAAGGGAAATAACCTAATTAATTAACTATCTCTAAGCAAAGTGGGTTAGTTACCTTATAGTATTATCGGTAAATGAAATGATGTTAATTTTCTAATGGTTGGGTTAGTTTAGAAATGATGTCTTAAGGAAATTAATCTATAAATGATTATGTTTACATGGTGATGTGATAAAGTAATGTCTAATAATTACATTTCTAACGTAGGTGTTAAATTAAATGCTGTTTTTAAGTAAATGTGGATGATTTATACCTATGAACTAACATAAATAACGTCATACAATTAATTGAACATTTGCAATTCACTTATAACTATACACAATGAGGTTATGCGCACTGTTTAAAAAAACACAATGTAATATACATATCACAATTACGTTACTATATAACTACACTAACGTCGTCCTTTCCGGTGTAATGTTCGAGCACTGTTTCTGGTAGACTAGTTTCATTAACATAGTTCATTTCACCACAGTATTATCTGCTCTCCTTTCAGGATAGTGTTTATATATAACGTTCCCTACTAGTTTCTGGAGGTTCAAGTCTAACACTTTCGAAGTAATTATGGCTTATCTACGTGTTAGCGCTGTAACAATGTTACTAATGTGCCTGTTCATTTACTCATAATGGCACTGTTTCTATTACACAGTTTAGTCGACTGGCGATATTAACGCACTTAAAGAACGTACTTAAAGTGTAACCTTTCTATCACACACGGCACTGATTTCATTAATAACTACAGTGTCACTGTTTCTGGTGATAAGTCGTCGTTCTTTTCCTGTACTTCAGGTATCACTATATCTGACGGTCTACTTAAGACGTCCGCCAAAGAGTTCAATGATCCCTTCAAATGTTGGATTGTAAAGGCATAGTTTGCCAATATTAAGGACCATCTGTAGATCCTGTTGTTTTGAGGAATGCCAGACTGCATTACCGCAAGGGGAGAGTTGTCGGACTGGATTACAAACTCTGTACCTGCCAAAAACCTATGCAGTTTTCTAACGCAATAGATTACGCTAAGGCCCTCCAATTCAGTAGCTGAGTATCTTGATTCAGCTGGGGTAACTTTCCGGCTTACGAACATCACTGGGTGGAACCTCCCATCGTAAAACTGGCCCTAATATACCAGATATGGCAATCGCACTTGCGTCTGTGCGGAGGAAATAGGTAAGATTTTTGTTAGGTAAACGCAAAATAGGTGGTACACTGAATAGATAGTTTCAACTTTGACAACGTTCCAATTAACGCTGCATCTTTCACATTCAATTTAGCCGAAGCTTTCAAAATATTGGAAAAAACACTGGTGATTTCCGCCAGATTGGGAATAAATTTACTATAGTAGTTTACAAGACCAAGCAGACTTCTGACCTGTTTCTTGGTCGTTGGCATAGTCAAGTTTAGAATCTTTGTGACTATTTTCTCGTCTGTTTTGAGTTGGCCTCTGCAGATGGTATGGCCTAGGAAGTCAATTTGTTCCATGCCCAACTCAACCTTAGTTGGTTTGACGGTAAGACCGAATAATCGTAACCTGTCGAAGACATGTCTAAGTTTCTGTAGGTGTGACGTCCAGTCTTCAGTATGTACACATATGTCATCTATGTATGTAGATGTATTGGGTACCCCGTGGAGTAGATCTCTAGTAAGACGTACAAAAGTGGCAGGAGCATTACGAAGGCCAAAAGGAAGAAAGCGCCACTCATAGAGTCCTAGAGGTGTGGAAAAAGCTGTCAAAGGAATTGAATTTTGTTGCATCGGGACTTGCCAGTAGCCTCGAGTGAGATCAAGTTTAGAAAATATACGAGATGTAGACATATCTAGAATCAAATCCTCGCATGCTGGAATTGGCTCAGCATCGATCTTTGTCACTCTGTTTAGACGTCGATAATCGACGCAGAGGCGAATTGTTGAGTCCTTTTTGGCGACAAGAACGATAGGAAAGGAATATTCCGACTGTGATCTTTGAATTATTCCACTCGACTCAAGAGATAGTAGTTCTTTGTCGAGATTTGCCCTATAATTTAGAGGGATGGAATAAGGTCGACATTTGATAGGGGTGTTATCAGTCAGAATGATAGAATGCTCTATTCTGTCTGTCTTTCCTGGGATGTCGGAGAAAATGTCCTTGTACTCTGTCACTAAATCTATCATCTGTCGTCGTTGCTCGTCCGTAAGTTTGGTTTCTATCCGTATACTGTCAATGGTCCCAGTCGTGTCTACAGTAGGGACTGGTAATTCTAATCCGTCGTCATCTGTCTGGTTAAGTACTGTAGTGGTATTAGCTGTGTGTGCTGTTATCTGGCTAAGTGTATTTGCGATGTCGCTGTCGTGTGTCGCCCTACCTAGTGTAGTTGTGTTGTGTACGTCTGTCGTCCGATTACTTGGTGTGGGTGCATTTTGTTCGTCTGTCTGTAGTTCCTGTCGTGAGAAATATGGTTTCAGCATGTTGATATGGAATATCTTTAATTTTCCCTTTATCGATATTTCATAGTCAACATCCGACACTTTCCGTTCGACGTTGAATGGCCCTTGCCATGATGTTAGCAATAAATTTCGTTTATCAGGTAGTAACAGGAGAACTTTCTGATTAGGTTCCAGGTGTATTGTTTTAGCACCTTTATTTGCATACTCGCGGTACATCTGTCCTTTACTCTCCAAAGATGCTTTGGCTATTTCACACGCTTTCATGATTCTATCGCGTGTCTCTGTTACCATCTCGTATGGTGTAACTGATGTTGGATTTTCTGGTAAGCTAGTAATTAGCTGATGGTATATCGATAGGGGTCCACGAGGGTTCGCCCCATACACTAGTTCAAAAGGTGAGAAACCCGTACTTGTGTGTGGAATTTCTCGATGGGCAAATAGCACAGCTGGCAATAGTGTGTCCCATTCAGCTGGGTTTTCGGCTGTTATTTTTGCCAGCATGTGTTTCAGATCCCCGTTAATTTTCTCTATGATGCCGTTACTCATTGGGTGGTACGGTGTACAGAAATGCTGCTGTATTCCTAACAATTTTGTTAAGGCTTGCATGGCAGCCGAAATAAACTGGGTTCCCCGATCCGATAAAATCGTTCGCGGAAAACCAAAACGACAAAATAAGTGCAAAAATACATTTGCCACATCTTTGGAGGTGATGTATTTTAGTGGAATTGCTTCGATCCACCTGGTACATGTATCCACGAGTGTCAGGATGAAACGGTTTCCCTTGTTCGACACCTGATTCAGGGGTCCAACAATATCGACCGCTACACACTCAAATGGTCGTGATGCCAAAAGTGACCGTTGAACTTCGGCCGTCACATGCTTACCCTTTCTTACAAGATGTTGACAAATAGTACATGAACGACAGAAAAATTTTATATCAGTACAGAATTTAGGCCAGTAAAAGTGTGACAAAATTCTGGCTCTGGTTTTGTCATAGGCCAAATGTCCAGCAAACGGTGACTCATGTGCGATCTTTAGCACAGTTTGTCGGTATGTTACAGGTAACACCGTTTGCTGAATTTCATGGTTATTATTTGTGTAATAACGCATGAGAATTCCGTTGTGTATTCTAAAATACCAAGATGCATTCTTAGTCACTTTCGCTCGCTCACCTAACAATTTAAAATAAGGTGCGATAGTTTGATCGGTGCGTTGTGCCTCGATAAATTCTTGGCGGGTATTATTGTTAGTAGCACCGCAAGGTGTTAACAGCTGTAACATCTCGTTCTGTAGGTCAGTGTAGTGTGTTTGAGTTTCTGACCTCGTTAAAGCGTTAGCCAGGTTCGTTTCCTTCCAGGCTAAAATATCATCGTTAGTACATTTCTTTAGTGAAGCCAAGCAACCTAAAATAAGATCCGTACAAGGGTCTTGCAGGATTGCGCACGTAAATGTGCCGGTAAGAAATGGGGTATTTATATGCGCTTTTGCCAGTGGATATTTCTCAATTGTTCCTGAGAAAGTACGGCATTTGACAAATTCACCCGTGTAATCTTCTGGTCTCACCAATTCTTTTCTCAGGCCAAGTAAAGTGCTCCCGCTGTCCACCAAACACTGGCATGGTTGATTATTGACCAGTGCATCATAGAACTTCAATTTACCTCTGGAGGCATTAACTGCACTAGCATCTTCGATGGCATATGGAATAACGTGACCACATTTTAATTTTCCATCCGCATGAAATTGATGACATGTAAGACATTTATTGAAATCAAATATATCAGTAACTACTGCCACACTTTCACACACATTCTCTGGTAGTACATTCTCAAGCTCAGAGTCAATGACACTCTCATCATCAGATGACGTATCGATGAGCATAGCATTGTTTGCTTTCATTCTTTGTCTGCCCAAACACTTTGCCGAATAGTGGCCATAGCTCGAACAAAAATAACATTTGATGGCACGTTTAAAAGAATTTCTCCTATTCTCTTGCTTCTTTATGACCGTTTCTAAGTGAGATGGATAGGCTGGGTTCTTATCACACATAGAATAACTAGGATGATAAAGTTTGCAATAAATACACAGTGGAGGCTTTTGATAAGGCTGGTCTTTCTTACGATACTCTTTTTGCCTATACGATCTACTTCTTTCATTTTTCACAAAGGCAGTGATCTCAGTATCATGGATGGTGGTTTTAAAGACATCACGATTTGCAGAAAAGTAAGCCGAACCCCGTTTTTCTAGCTCTTGAATGGATTCTATGTCTGCCTGTTGTAAGAACTTTGCAAATGGGGTAGGGACTGTAGCTATAACCTTGTCCATTACCATTAGATCTTGCAGTTTGTCAAAGTTTTTACCCACCTTCGCCGCTTTAAGCCAATTGTTAAATGTACTTTGCACGTTAGAGACGTAATCTAGGAACGTTTCCGTAGGTTTAGGCTTTATTTGTGAGTATTGAATTCTATACCCTGGAGCATCAAGCAGAAAGTGTTGCATGATTCTATCGTGGATGTATTGATAGTTACTCCTTAGTTCTGAAGGTATTGATTCTATCACTTTTAATGGCTCCCCACTGAGATTTCTCATGTAGATCATTGCCCAGTCATCTAAAGGTATTTTCTGAGTCTTAAGTTGGAACTCGATATTCTCCGTCCATGCAGAAATGGAATCGCCTACACTGTATGGCTTGATCAGACCTTTATACTTGGAAAATATATTATGTTCCTCCTGGCTTTTTTGTTTAATAGAGGCTATTTGAATGTTTGACTCTATCTCTAACTCTTTCATCTTTAACTTAGTCTCTGCCTCTACCTGTATCTGCTTCTGTTTGGTAGCTTCTTCTGCTTCTTTGTTGGCGTGGTCTAACTCCAACTGTTTTCGTTTGGTGGTTTCCTCTGCTTCTTTCAAATCTTTTTGATGCTGTCTTTCTAGTGCTCTTTCATCTCTATCTATAGCAGCTTTTCTCTCTGCTTGAGCAGTTTCTTCTTTATATCTTTGATCAACCCATCTTCTCTAATTCCTGTCCAGTATGGCCTAGTGCTTTGCCTGCCTGGATGCAGTCATTTAACGATGCCATTTTGTGATCTTATGTTATTTTACAACAATAATATTTCAATTTCACACAATAGTTGTACAGTTATATGTTAGTTATTTACATCGTTACTGAAAAATAAGATGCATCGTTAAAATGGTCAGTATCAAAATGATTCGAAAATATACTCATCTAATCGGTTGGAAAAACTTGGCACTTGGGATGTTCCACCGCTGACTTCTGTATACAATAATGATCGACTTGATTGGAAAACTGACGCTTCTGTTTGTTAGAGCATCAATAGTTTAGAAAAACATGTCTATGTTACAGATACATGTTCATTTTTCATGTGGCTGATCAACAACAAATGTGATTTTGATAATGATAGATGATGTTAATGAATGAATGATATGATAGTATCAATGAATCGTCATGATTTGTAAGATGATGCGTCGTATGAATGTCACTGTCGTCTTGTCTTCACTTTCCTTCCTAGTTGGTATAACTACGCTCTATCGATTCCGTTTAGTAGCTAATATCTATCAAATGTGATGAATGTTGACATTGATGGCTTGTATCACACAAAATGTTGACATTGATGGCTGTATCACACAAAATGATATGTACATGATGGTGTGCTTGAAAACTTTGCAACATATTTGTACAATATTCATCTAACCAACTTCATACACATTTCTTCTTTATTTTTTCACAGAATTACACAGTTTATTAATTCTTTTCTGTTAATTGTGGTACAAGCTCCACAAATAGTACTTTTTAAAGTATTTTGGTGTTCATTCTCGAAAAAATCTATTTCAAAACTTTATATTTAGTAATTCACGTTTGGATAATTTTAACACCACAAAATAAATTTAGAGTCTCTAGACGTTGGTTCAGAAGCTTCTGACACCAAATGGGTCCTGCCTGTCAATAACCTACTTGCGACAGGTTATTCAGGACTCCCTACTTTTGCACAACACGAATCAATAACTCGTGTGGTTTGCAAAAGGATACATTTTTATTTAGAGCTTATGACACACAAGCTCGGCGAGCGGATTACTTCATTGATAATCAACAACATGGTATGTTTCACAGATGCAATGAAGAGGTGGAAATAATGATACTATTACACTAATTGGAATCTAAGGTCTAGCTAACACTATTGTCTATAAACTACATATGGTTCCTAGCGAACACGTCTATTCTCTCTCAGTCCTTGTCCCCCGTCTGAGGCACGCTTCTAGTTGCGCGTTCAACTTCGGACATTCAGTCCTGCGTGCGCTGACGAGTTCTGCGTGCGTAGAGTCCCAGCACGCTTGGTCAGTTAACTAATGTAACTGGTATTCCCCAGTTACTCGTCGAGAGGCGAGTTTCCTATACTCTCGCTCATACGCACTTAATGCTCTCGTCGTTGACACACTTGTGTCCTGTTGTCAAGCTAAATATAGTGCCTGTGTCTCTCCTGTCTAGTATTAC
>JACEFZ010025023.1:0-2500 GCA_014155875.1 Cepaea nemoralis | reverse complement strand
TGTTTTGTATACTGTGATTTTGGTGTTACGAGATAGCGCATTTGATTTTAGTAGATGTTGCAGTGCATAGTATATTTTATTTCCAGAATTGATTCTAGTTTGTATTTCTTCCCTTATGATGTTGGAACAGTTGAAGATTGTACCCAGGTATTTGTATTTGTATGTTTCCGTTCTTTCTTCTTCTTCTTCTTCTTTCGTTCGCTTGAAATATGTCTATAACTGCAATGCTGTCTCTTGTATGAATTGAACTGTCTTTTTCAGTTCACACATCGGTCCATAGAGTTTATCTTCCACTGTCGTCTCTCTAGGCCAGAAGGTTTGCCTAGATATGTTATATTTTGGGCAGTCTTGGAGTATGTGCTCTGCTGTCTGCGACGCCAATCCACATGTGCACATGGCTGTTTCACCAATCTTGAATTTTGTATACATGTGAGTAGCAGGGGATGCGCAATGTACACCCTAAATAAGGATCCGGATCCTTTTGGTGACGTAGTATTTTACTATATAAAAAGTCATTATTCTTTGCTCTGACGCCAAAAAGCGGATCCTTCCGGCGACCTCATTTTCAAGGGATACAACCCATTAATAAATAATCGAACGTATTTTTGCACTGTTACTTCCCTTTTTGTGTGATAAATTTTATATGTGTAAAAATTTAATAATTACTGTTATTGTTGATTGTAGCGGACCGGGGCTTAAAAGACTATCATCATACTAGTGATGCTGTTAAGGTAACGTGCTCTTCCTCCTCGGTTTCTTAATTTTTGTTTTCTTTCTTTATCTGTATTGGGCATAAAACTATAATCATTCCATTGGTGCTGTGTAAGGCTTAGGGTTACAGTGCATTTCCTCAGGGTGGGGCGCGAGTGTCGGCGTGTGGGGTAGGGCTAGGTGGTTCGAACCTCAGGTCAAGACAGGTGTCATATGAAAATCGTACTAGGTAAGCATGTAAATGTGGCAGGTATATGATCTGTAGAGGGTTGTACTAGTGTAAACACTATCATCATACTGGTTACAGATGAAAACCTTAAAAAATGAAGATGGTCGGTGTTATTGATTGTAGCTGCTATAACTTAGTGAAAAGTGGTGGTCAGGGGTAGGTAGCGGCTATTAGTGATCTGTAGAGTGTCGCAGTTTTTCACTATCATCATACGGGTTACAAATAAAAACCTTAAAAAGTAAAAATGACCGATAATATTGATAGCATCGGGTATATCTTAGTGAAATTCATTGGTAAGGGGTGGGTAGCGGTTATTAGTGCTCTGTAAAGGGTCATAATGGTGTAAACACTATCATCATACAGGTGACAAATGAAAACCTTTAAAAGTAAAAATGGTCGATATTATTGATTTTAGCGGGTATAGCTTAGTGAAATTCATTGGTAAGAGGTGGGTAGCGGGTATTAGTGGTCTGTAGAAGGTCGTAGTAGTGTAAAGAGTATCATCATATGGGTTACAAATGAAAACCTTGAAAAGAAAAATGGCCGATATTATTGATTTATGGGGTATAGCTTAGTGAAATTCGTTGGTAAGAATGGGTGGGTGGTAGAGTAGGTGGATAAGTGGTTCTGAACACTATCATCATACGATATCAGAGCTTCAAATGAAAACTTTAAAAAGGTAAAGATGACAGGTAGTATCAGACGTAGCGAGGGTGGCTTAGTGAAATTCGTTGGTAAATGGTGGATGAGTGGAGGAGTAGATAGATAAGTGCATCTGACCGCTATTAAGGGGTGAGCGAGTGGTGGAGTGGCTAGATAAATACGCCGGTCTTTGATAAGAACCGGAGGAGGTGCTAGATAAAGACTCTCGGTCGAATGTAAAGGGTGGGTGAATGGAGGAAGGCTAGATAGGTGCTTCTGAGCATCTTTAAGGGATGATCGAGGTGCGTGGTGGCTGGGTAAATACTTCCAATTTCCCGGATAAAAACCCGGGGGTTAAGTCTCCTAAATTTAAGGGCTAAAAAAATGAACTCGTAGAGGATGAATCTGACATTGAAACCGGGCCCGCGTGAAAGCAACATGGGGCTTTGGGGGGTTGGGGGGGAACGTACGTTTAACGTTTTTCCCGCGGGGATGTCTTTTGGGAAAAAACCCGGGGGAGACTCAAAGCATACCCGATAGAGGTAAAAACCCGGGTTTTTAACATGTTTTAAAACCATGTTTTTTCCCATGCAGCTCAACCGCAAAAGTCTGTAAAAAAAACGACCACAAAGGCGGGGGAAAGACACTATGTTTGCAACAAATCCTATCGAAAACGCTCACCGACGAGACCACAAAGGGGGAAGTAGCACTGTGTGTATGCTATTTTTTTCTCGTTACAATGTCTCAATTTGGGATAAATGGGTTGTCCCTAGTGTATAAACCAGAAGCTTCATGAGGCAATTAACAAGAATACAACCCGCTAGGTTTTTAAATTTCCGCGGTAAAAAGGAATAGTAATACAAATATTAATGACGGTCGTTTATAAAAAATCATTCCCTAAAATACCATCATCCGCTT
>JACEFZ010025022.1:57500-139569 GCA_014155875.1 Cepaea nemoralis | reverse complement strand
AATTCTGTACCAGAATTATTCCACTGAATAAACGCTAACTATCGATTGATATTACAAAATTCTGTACCAGAATTAATTCAATGCACGTTTCAACATTATTGATGTGTGATATATTTGCAAAGTAATACATATTTGTTGCGATGCATACTATAAATTAATTTTTTTCCTTGTGGTGAATTATACGATCGCCAATTTGTGGAGTGTGAACCACAATTGAGTCAAATTAGATCGATAAGGTGTGAAATTCTACCAATATTATTTAGAAAGTGTGGTATTATACTAAAAGCAATTGAAATGTATAAATTCATCAGTGAACATTACCATCGTAACCACCGTGTACAATTCATTGCGTGTGATACAGCCATCAATGTCACCATTCTACGAAATCAGTAAATAAATTAGCGACGAACTGCAGCCTAGAACGAAGGTACGCCAGAGTCAAACAGCGGAGACAAAACGACATTGACGGCCATACGACTAATCATCTCATTTATCATCTAACAATCATTCAGACGATCATATCATTCATCATTAATACCATTTATCACTAGGCCTATTTAGCACATTCTCATTCATCATTCGCATGAAATAGGAGATTGTATTAACAACTTCATGAAATATGAAATAGTTGTTGAAATATGATGAATTGTGAGCTTGTATTTACAACTTAAGCGTGTGTCTAATTTTTGCTGCTCTACTAACCAGAACGCAGCCCGTATGTTATCAACTCAAACCAGTGTGTAGTGTGAAAGTCTGCGGTGGAACATCCCAAGAACCGTACGTTCCAACAAATTAGATGAGTATACTTTCCGAATATTTTGGTATGCTCTAACTTAATCTTGCATCTTCTTTTCCAGCAAGAGATGTACATTTACTAACACATTATTGTAAACTATTCTGTGCATATTATTGTATAAATATTATTGTAGTATTACTGTGAACTAACATTACGGCGTCATTGGCGTCACTAAATGAATGTGTCCAGGCGGGCATAGCATTGGGCCACACTGGAGATAATCTAGAAAAATGGGTGGATCAAAAGTATAAAGAAGAGCTAGCTCGACAGAGAGATGAAAGAGCAGTAGAAAGGCAACATCAAAAAGAAATGAAAGAGGTTGAGGAGACTACCAAACAGAAACAATTAGAGTTAGAACAGAAGAAATTAGAGTCGGACCAAATTATCAAACAGAAACAGTTAGACTTAGAGCAGGCCACCAAAGAAAAGCAGATACAAGTAGATTCTGAAACTAGACTAAAGATGAAAGAAATGGAGGTAGATTCTAACATACAAATAGCCTCTAGCAAACAAAAGAGCCAAGAAGAACAGAACAAATTTAGTAAGTACAACAGCCTTATCAAACCATACACTGTAGGTGATTCAATCAGCGCATGGACTGAAAATATAGAGTTCCAACTAAACACACAGAAAATACCTTTAGAGGATGATGTAAATGTGTCATGACATAGTAAGAATGGTATAGTGAATGATGTAAATGTGTCATGACATAGTAAGAATGGTATAGTGAATGATGTAAATGTGTCATGACATAGTAAGAATGGCATAGTGAATGATGTAAATGTGTCATGACATAGTAAGAATGACATAGTGAATGATGAAATGTGTCATGACATAGTGAGAATGGCATATGAATGATTAAATGTTTCATGACATAATGAGAATGGCATATGAATGATTAAATGTGTCATGACATAGTAAGAATGACATAATGAATGATGTAAATGTGTCATGACATAGTAAGAATGACATAGTGAATGATGTAAATGTGTCATGACATAGTAAGAATGGCATATGAATGATTAAATGTGTCATGACATAATGAGAATGGCATATGAATGATTAAATGTGTCATGACATAGTAAGAATGGTATAGTGAATGATGTAAATGTGTCATGACATAGTAAGAATGACATAGTGAATGATGTAAATGTGTCATGACATAGTAAGAATGGCATATGAATGATTAAATGTGTCATGACATAGTGAGAATGGCATATGAATGATTAAATGTGTCATGACATAGTAAGAATGGCATAGTGAATGATGTAAATGTGTCATGACATAGTAAGAATGGCATATGAATGATTAAATGTGTCATGACATATTAAGAATGGCATATGAATGATTAAATGTGTCATGACATAATGAGAATGGCATATGAATGATGTAAATGTGTATGACATAGTAAGAATGATATAGTGAATGATGTAAATGTGTCATGACATAGTGAGAATGGCATATGAATGATTACATGTGTCATGACATAATGAGAATGGCATATGAATGATTAAATGTGTCATGACATAATGAGAATGGCATAGTGAATGATGTAAATGTGTATGACATAGTAAGAATGGCATAGTGAATGATGTAAATGTGTCATGACATAGTGAGAATGGCATATGAATGATTACATGTGTCATGACATAATGAGAATGGCATATGAATGATTAAATGTGTCATGACATAGTGAGAATGGCATAGTGAATGATGTAAATGTGTCATGACATAGTAAGAATGGCATAGTGAATGATGTAAATGTGTCATGACATAGTAAGAATGGCATAGTGAATGATGTAAATTTGTCATGACATAGTAAGAATGGCATAGTGAATGATTAAATGTGTCATGACATAGTAAGAATGACATAGTGAATGATGTAAATGTGTCATGACATAGTAAGAATGGCATATGAATGAATAAATGTTTCATGACATAGTAAGAATGACATAGTGAATGATGTAAATGTGTCATGACATAGTAAGAATGACATAGTGAATGATTAAATGTTTCATGACATAGTGAGAATGGCATATGAATGATTAAATGTGTCATGACATAGTGAGAATGGCATATGAATGATTAAATGTATCATGACATAGTGAGTATGGCATAGTGAATGATGTAAATGTGTCATGACATAGTAAGAATGGTATAGTGAACGATTAAATGTGTCATGACATAGTAAGAATGGCATAGTGAATGATGTAAATGTGTCATGACATAGTAAGAATGGCATAGTGAATGATGTAAATGTGTCATGACATAGTAAGAATGGCATAGTGAATGATTAAATGTGTCATGACATAGTAAGAATGGCATAGAATGGTAATTGCAATGAATACCTCAACACATGACAGGACGACTGAAGGATTACCCATGGCAACAATAAAACACAATGAAACTAGACGAGACTCGTCCGTCTACAAGCGGTGTTTACCATAATGTCGTCCAGCAGTTAATACGCGGGTCTTTCAAACAGAAACTGGGACTCTCAACCTCGAAGTTCTTACAATGATATGTTCATGATATTGTCGTGTGATGGTCGTTGTCTAGGTAACGAATACTCCTGGTGTGTCAATGGAGATATCTAACTGTCTTGCAATATAACTCACCCCCGCAGTGCACATTCACCAGTCATTAAACAAGATTCAGTTGGCGCACATAATCCTTTATTACAGAAATAACACAGACTCACGGAACATATATATATATATATATATATATATATATATATATATATATATATATATATATATATATATATATATATATATATATATATATATATATATATATCCAGAAACAATGTAATCCATAGAATATAAATATCCTCCTCACAATTTAACCAGCACACATCAATGCCTTCTCAAGCCTGCTTCATATCCAATCCATAAGACATTCAGTCCAGCTACAATCCACGGCTGGATCTCCTACAATACGACCCACACATTGGGTCGGAGCCTCTGCTCTCTACGTAACCCACTCTGGGTTTAGGCCCTCACTCACTATAGGAACCCACTCTGGTTCAGGCCTGTCTTCACAACTAGGAGAACAACACAACACGGAGATCTCTAATTCCACTTCTCCTTAGACTACCGACCAGTTCGGCATCTACACATTAACTGTCCTCAAGTCCCTTGACTTCACACAAAACTAAACTGTCCTTCCCCCATCCCCCTGGGGTCCACACTCACCCTTCCCATTATTTTTCAGGACTGGCTGTTTTCTCATAGCCAGGTCAGTCACTTTACTGTCTCCCACTTTCATCTCCATTCTTTCTCATGCCCGGTCACTCAACTCACTGTCAATGACCCAGGCTTATGTCATCACCCCCCTCTTAAAAGAAAACTTCGTTTTCAAATATTGGGAGACTAAAACTTACTAATCATATGACCCAGACATATTGCCTGGGTAGCCCTAAGTATGGCTCCATCTCACTCTAGCTACCAGTTTCCGGTTTCCGGTAACGAGCGGACGTGTCTTCACATGCTCTCTCGATTTTCGAATATTTTAACAAGTTTACTTAATTCAATCGCGATGTTGTGTATATCATTGTGTTCGTTCTAAGAGTGGATTTACATACTACTCAACACTTCAAGTCTATGTGACCTTTTATTCAGTGAAATGAGGGATTCTTTGTGATATGTGATGGTAAGAGCAGCCGTTTTTGAATGTTACCAATTATCGATCCACGTCAGCGTGAGAATTAGCCATGCGGGGCTAACAAGTGATAATCACCACGCACGCCCTACAGAAGGGCCGGCGCTTTTATTTACTCCATTATTGTGCTGAATTTACACACTCTCAACTGTCAAGTTTATGTGACTGTTTATTTAGTTAAATGAAGATTTCATTGTGATACGTGAGGGTAAGAGCATCCATTTTTGATTTTTACCAATTACTGATTCACGACAACGTGAGACTTAACTATGTGTGACTAGCAAGAGATAAGCGCCACGCACGATCTACAGAAAGGCCTGCAGTTTTATTTACTCCTTGCCTTGTCGAGCTGCCTATATTGCCAACATGTCCTCCAACTTACGATCATCAACTGTGTCAAAGCGATGTGAAAATGTAAACAAAAACAAGACGGGACAAAAGTTAGTTAGCACGCCAGCTCAGCGACTGAATCGATCATCTTCATCGCCAACATCCATCACGTTGTCTAGTGAACAATCAGACACTGATGTCCAGCTGGACAAACAACACAATTCGCCAGCTCAATCTTATCAAACTAACACATCACCTTCAAAGACGCTTTCTTCGGCCGAAACACAGAGCCACAATGATTGTTGTCGTGATCTAATTCAGGCTTTGGAGACGAGGTTAAAAGATTTTATTACCAACAATACCACTAACATTATTGCGGAGTTTAAAAAAGAAAACATTCTTCTTCGAGAGGAAATCCGAATTCTTCAAGAAGAGAAGGAGACTTTTAAAACATCCATACATGCCTTGAAACTAAAGCGTGCACAGTCATTTCATAAAAGTGCACAAACAGAAAGTATCCATGGTGTTGTAGATGCGTGTGTTACCAGTGAATGTTCGTCGCATAATGACACACAGATAGTTTCTACAAGCAACAAAACCACCACTAAACCTGTAGAACGCACACCATCTATCTACCCCATCGATGTGCATGTCAGCAACAGGCTTCCAGGCCTTAAGTGTAGACTCTCCAGCAGCAGACTTGGAATCACAGAGCTCAGTCGTTACCACTACTGGATATCAACAACCAACGCAAGCAAGCTATAATAAACAAGAACACAAGAAAGACGACAGTGACCAGTGGCAAACACAGTCCAAGCGGACACGCCAGCAGCGTGAAATAACCATAGATCACAGTGCAACACATATCGTCATTGGAGACTCCTTGCTGAAGGGAATTTATAGTGATCGCATGTCATCTTCTGACAGCGAATCAACTTCAATCTACCCTGTACCAGGCGCTGACATTGACAGGCTGACCGCTACACTGCGACGATTCCAAGTGAACGACCGAATTAGGAGAGCAACAGTCAATATTGGTGTTAATGACATAATGGATAATAAAATCATCAGCACCTCACAACTAGCTACATTGGAGGTGCTGTTGCGCAATAGATTTCCGAAATCATCTTTGTTTATTTCATCCATCATTCCACCATGTTACGGGTTCCAGCGTCGTACTGCCGATGTTGCTAATCTAACGTTATATAAATTCTGTAAAAATAATAGCATGAATTTCATAAATAACACCCCTTACTTTACGTCACCGTCCGGAGCTCCTAAGAAAAAACTATACAGGGATCAAATACATTGTTCCAAGCTAGGAAGTAGCTTCCTAGCGAAGAACATAAAATATCCCGAACGTGCACAACAACCAGCACCAGTTACAGGAGTAAACCGAACTTCACCTCCGGCAACAGCCATCTCACTGTGTTCAGAAAACACTCCTTCTCTTCCCACACCACCCTTGCCTGTACCCCAGGAACACAATGGTGTGAATAGCAACCCAAGCTCCAATCCAAATGTTGCTAAATATGATACTTTGTTTCCTACCTTGCCCGTAAAACAGTCTCCCTCTATGATGCCAAAGGGGACACCGTTAAACAATGCTGCTGTACCGTCGATGCCTGCTTCCAATGTAGGCACTTCCAGTGACACTCATAGCAATCCCTCGCTGGACGGTAATCTACAACCCTATGAGTGGAACCGTCAACTTCAGCAGCTAATGCGATACAATCATGCAGCCCTGCACCAAGCATTCATGATATCACTCCAGCAAAGACATTTTCCTGCCCCCTCTAACAGCCTTAACTATTTCTAAATAAAGTTTTAAAATCCCTGCAATTTGTATACCACAAGCGACATCTTCCTTTTAGTTTGTAATGTTCGCTAATCACGATCAGTGGCTCAGCAATAACGGTCTATATATAGGCCATCTCAACATCTTTCATCTGCTCAACAAATTACCTGAGCTCTCGGTAATACTGTCCAAACAGTTCCATATGTTTGGAACCACAGAAAGTCGTCTTAACGACAAAATTACCGACTCCGAAATCTCACTTAAGGGGTTTAAAGTAATTCGGAAAGATGCAAATCAAAAATTAGAGACAGGTATTGCTGTATACATTTCCAATTCTCTCAACTGGTCCCGTAGAAGTGATCTCGAGACAGTAGAGATAGAATGTGTTTGGTTAGAGGTGAAGCCAGCCAGCCAACAGCCGTTTCTCATTGGATACCTATATAGGAATCCTTGTGCCGGGTACAGTTGGTATGACTGCTTCACTACAATGATGGATAGAGTGTTTACAGCAGGTAGAGAAGGTATGATACTAGGTGACTTCAACATAGATATTAGTAAATCCAACCAGACATGGGACGATATCATTCTTTCTTACAATTTCAAACAACTAATAAACCGTCCTACAAGGGTTACTGACACATCCTCAACTATAATTGATCATATATATGTTACTTGTCCAGATAATATTATTGAATGTTCTGTTCCTGTTGTGCAGTTAGTGACCACTACCCGGTATGTTGTACATGGTCAAGAATTGGGTTCAAACCTCTTAAACATAAACATGTAAGTATCAAATTTAGGAATTATAAAGCATTCAACCAAGATTTATTTTTGCAAAACTTAAGAAAAGCAGCCCTTGATCACGTTTACCAACTTCCTGACCCGGACGATGCATTCATTAGCTTTCTGGATGAAGACAGTCTACAATGTGTTCGATAAACACGTGCCAATCAAAGAAGTTCGAGTCAAAAATTCAACATAACTCCCCATGGGTCACTAGTGAAGTGCTAGAAATCATGAGAGAGCGAGATACAGCACACAAAAATAAAAACTTCATCAAATACCGCAGACTAAGGAATAAAGTTAAATATGAAATTCGTAGGATAAAAAAAGATCATTTTAAAAATTTGATTGTAGATAATTCAAACAGTACAAATATATGGAAGGCTATTAACTTGCTAACCAATAAGAAACGCCCTACAGAATCAGCAATACCAAATTCTATAACATGCGATGAATTCAGTTGGTTCTTTCAATCAGAAATAGAGAATCTAAAGTCTTCAATACCAGACTCATCGTGTAATTTAAGTTCACTGGCATCATTCTGTGAGGAGAAGTGCGCCAGAAATATTCCCGCTGAGATCCCTTTAATGTCTGTTGCAGACGTTTATAAATATCTCTTGAACCTCAAATCAACAAACTCACACGGCCTAGATGGTATCAGTAATAGAATTCTTCGTTGTGCTGCACCAGTCATTAGCGAGTCCTTAACGTTCATATATAACCAGTGCCTGGCCAAAAACTACTTTCCATCTGCATTTAAAATTGCTAAAGTGTTTCCGCTTATTAAAAATGGCTCAATCGATAATAGCGTTTTGGGTAATTATAGACCTATTTCCTTACTATCGTCGCTATCAATACCACTAGAAAAACACATTCATAAAATAACGTTACACCATTTAATTAACAATGATCTAATAATTAACAGTCAATCTGGGTTTCGACCTAAATATTCTTGCCATAGTGCTCTAACAAAAATGACCGATAACTGGCACTTAAACATCAACAACGGTAGAATTTGTGGAGCGGTGTTTGTAGACTTTAAAAAAGCTTTTGATATGGTAGATCACGATATTTTAATTAGAAAACTAAAGCAAATGAAGACAAGCACCAACATGGTGAACATAATTACGTCATTTCTATCCGACAGGCAACAAGTCGTGTCCTTCAACAACTGTCTATCAAGACCCACACAGCTTAATATTGGTGTGCCTCAGGGCTCAATACTAGGTCCGCTGCTTTTTGCAGTTTATATTAATGATCTTCCTTTATATATCAATACAACTTGTGATCTATTCGCAGACGACTGTACTATATATACTAGTCAAGAAAACCGTAGTGAATTAGAGAATTCTTTACAAAAGGAACTTGATAATCTTACTAGATGGAGCAATGAAAACCGCATGCAAATTAACATCGACAAAACCAAATCCATGCTAATAACGACCAGACAAAAACTACAGACACTAGCCATAACTGGATCACCGCTCGAACTCCGCATGGGCACGTTACCTATAGTTAATGTGACTGAACATAAAACACTAGGGCTTTTAATAGACAGCCATTTGAACTGGAGCTCTCATGTTCATGCTCTTACCAAGAAAATAGCACAAAAAAGTTTACCAACTTGCTAAAATTCAGCACTTCCTGGACGAAAGCACACGAAAAATATTCTATACATGCTATATCCAATCACATCTCGATTACTGTTCCACAGTTTGGGATGGTTGCCCTAAATCTAATTTAAAACGACTATGTTCTCTACAAAACCGCGCTATTCGTCTGGTTTCTGACATAAAGCACGTTGAAAGTAATAATTTGTACAGTCATCTAAGACTTCTACCACTACAAAAGCGCTTCCTTTTCAACAAAGCCAAATTAGTGAATAAAATTATATCTCAAACAGAGTATCTTCTGTCGCTGATTCAATATAATGCAATGAACAGCAAGCGCCTAAATTTGTTAATGTCTCAATGCCTAGATTGGACCTATACAAAACATGTTTCGCCTATTCTGGTGCTCACTTATGGAATGATCTGCCTCCAGATCTGAAAACTCCAATGAGTCCCTACACATTTAACCGAAAACTCTTTCAATACTTAATCCATACCGACTATATGCCACCATAATTCATTTACTGGTATAATTGTTCAGTATAATTGTTCATTATAATTGTTTAACTATAATTGTTCACTATATATGTGTGTGCGTGTGGGAGCGAGAGAGAGAGAAAGAGAGAGAAAGTGGGTGTCAGTGAGAGGGAGAGAGTGAATGCGTGTGTGCGCACGTGCATGCGTGTGTGTGGAGAGAGTGATTGAGCGAGAAATGGTGGGGGAATGTGTCAGTGCATGCATTCGTACGTGTATGTGTGAGAATGAGTGAGGGAGTGTATGCGTGCGTGCATGCGTTCATGTGCATGTGTTCATGTGTATGTGTATGTGTGAGAGAGTGTGATTGAGAGAGTGAGTGTGTGTATGTGTGAAGGATTGTGTGTTAGAGAGTGAGACAGTGGGAGAGTTGATGTGTTAGTGTGTGTGTGTGTGAGCGCGCGCATGTGTGTGAGTGTGTGTATATGAAAGAATACAGAGAGAGAGAGAGAGAGTGAGAGAGAGAGAGAGAGAGAGAGAGAGAGAGAGAGAGAGAGAGAGAGAGAGAGAGAGAGAGAGAGCTGAGCAGATGCATGTCATGTAACACGCATGTTATGTAACACGCGAATCCATATGTTTGTGTATTCTCATCTGTCATATTATCAGTTAAATACCATTTGATTTTATCATGCATAATATAAACTCATGTTCATTATTGTAGTTAGAGTCAGTGAGTGGGAATGAGAGACAGAACGAGTGAGCGTGAGAGTGAATGAGTGAGCGGGAGAGTGAATGAGTGAACGGGAAAGTGAATGAGTGAGCGGGAGAGTGAATGAGTGAGCGTGAGAGTGAATGAGCGGGAGAGTGAATGCGTGAGAGTGAATGAATGAGCGGAAGAGTGAATGTGTGAGCGTGAGAGTGAATGTGTGTGTGTGTGTGTGTGTGTAAGAGAGAGAGAGAGAGAGAGAGAGAGAGAGAGAGAGAGAGAGAGAGAGAGAGAGAGCATCACTATTTTTACGTCACATAAATTTTATGTACACATTTTTCTCCATGTTTAACATTTTTATGAGACTGCTCATGACAAGTGTCAGTGTATGTGTGTGAGTAAAGTGTGGGAGTGTGTTCATACTAGTTTCAATACTAACGTGAGACATTTTGTATGTGTCTAGATGTGAGGAAGTGTGAGTGTATGTGGAGGATGTGTGTGAGTGTGGGGATATGTGTGGGTGTGGGTGGGGGTATGCATTTGGATGGGTTGGGGTGTGTGGGTTTTGGTGGGTAGTGGTATTTGTGGGTGTTGGTGGATGTGTGGATGGATGTGTGGGGGTGAAAGTAGTTGTTGGAATGGGTGTGGGGGATGTGTGTATGGGTGGAGGATATGTGTATGGGACGGATGCAGGGGATGTGTGTTTATGTGGGTGGAGATGTGTGGATGGTTTGAGGAAGTATGTGTGGGAGGCGGGGTTGTGTGGGTAGGGGATTGTGTTGGGTGGATTTGGGATGGAAGGGCGGGTGGGGAGAAGTGTATGGTGTGTGGGTTTGAGATATGTGTGCGGTGTTTTGGTGGGGGATGTGTGAATGATGTGTGGGTGGAGGGTATGTTTGTGGTGGTATGGGTGGAGGATAGTGTGTGGTGTGTGGTGTGGGGGATGTGTGTGATGGGTGCGGGGAATGTGCGTATGGGTGGGGTATATGTGTGGGTGAGCAGGAGATTGTGGTGGTTGGGGGAAGTATGTGGGGGAGTGTGGGTGGGAGATGTGTGTGTGTGGGTGGGGGTGTGTTAGTGGCTTAGGAACGTGTAGGTGGGTGAGGGAGTTGTATGTGTCGGAGTGGGATGTGTGAGTGGGTGGAGGATGTGTGTGGGGTAGGGGTATTGTGATTGAGAGATATTTGGTTGGGAGTGGGTGGGTGGGGGTGTGTGGGTGCGTAGTGGAGGATGTATGCGTGAGTGAGTGTGTGTTGGTGGACGGGTAGGGGATGCGTGTGTGGGTGGGGAGAGAGAGGTGTGTGGTGTGTTGGTTGGTGTTATTGTGTGGGTGAGGTGTGTGGGTGGGGGATTTTTGTGGTGTGTGAGTGGGGGTATGTCTGGTGGATGGGTAAGGGTATCTGTGTGGGTGTGGGTGGGAATATTGTGTGGTATCTGGGTGGGGGATATGTGTGTGGTGTGTAAGTGGGGATGTGTTGGTGAGGGATATGTGTGTGTGTAGTGCGTGGGTTGGGAATAGTGCGTGGTAGGGGGTGTATGTGATGTGCGGGTGGGGGATTATGTGGTGGGGGATTTAGGTTAAGGCATGTGTGGGTGGGTGGAAGTTGTATGTGTGGGTGGTGGGGTGTGTGTGAGTGGATTTGGGATAGTATGGGTGGTTAGGGAGATGTGTGTATGTGGGGGGGGGGGGTAGGGACATGTCAGTTGGTGGGGATGTGTGTGTATGGTTTGGGGATGTATGAGTGGATGTGCGATGTGTGGGTTGGCGGGGGATTGTAGGTGTGGGTGGGGAATATGTTGTCGATGGAGATGTGGCTGGGGGATGGGTGGTTTGAGGTGTGGGTGGGGAGAGGATGTGTGGGGTAGGATGTGTATGTGGATGGGCATGGGATGTGTGGGTTGGAAGGGGAATGTTGATGGGTGGCGAGTGTGTTTTGGTTGGGGGATCAGGTGAGGGCAGTGTGTGTGGGTGGGGGATGTGCGGGAGGGGGATGGGTCGGTTGGTGGGTTTGTTAGTGTCCCTTGGTGTGTGTGTGTGTGTCAGTAGGTGGGGATGTGTATGTGTCCCTTGGTGCGCGTATGTGTGGGTAGGTGGGGGTGTTGTGTGGGTGGGTGATAGTATGGATAGGTGGGAGATGGGCTTCATAACATGGTAATTAGCCTTGTTTATGTTTACAACATTCATTTCACAATGTTTATATTTCTTCCTATGTAAATGTATAATGCTCTTGATGAACGAAAGACGAGTGATTGGAAGGGCCGAATGTAAGACGGGCCTGCGCGCCCAATTTGTGACCCTAATAAAGTTGATTTGATTTGATTTACCACACTACATAATACATCGAATGCTCCTAGTACACTCCCATATTCCCCACACCTAAATACAAACAACCATCTTTCTATCTTGTGTACCAATGCATGAACTCATACATCACATAATAATAATACATCATAGGAAACATCATATCTGTGTATCTGCAGGTCTATTAACATCTTCAAAAAAGACACAAGCTATTTGTGTACCGACCATATATCAGGTGGTTCTTTTCTTGCATCAACCCACCTCTGATTCCTGTCGATGCTGTGTCTACCTTTCATGTACCCATGACTCATGGTACCTGTACAATTACAACATCTATTTGCTATCCCTAGCCCTGGGTCAGTAATGTCGCGAACACTCTTTTGACCTGACTCAACTTTCCTATCTGCATATTGCACCGTTACACTTGAGTCTCTGTTTAGTCTGAACTCTTTATTCAATCTTGGCCCATATACCTGGCACCTTGCTTTCTGCTGCATACGTCTTATGCCTATGTGCCCTGCACATGCACTATCCTGGGCTGTTCTAGTATATCGGTCTCTATGTGCTAAAGGTACTGCTCTTTGCCCACGTGCAGTTCCACTATCTGAAAAGCGGCGAGTGAGAACATTGTTCTTCCTCTCGAAGCACCATCTACCTTTCTTTGGACTGCCTATGTTCTACTCTCAGAGTTGTCAGAGTAGTATCTTGTCTCTGGGATTCACTAGCACTATATTTGGGATCCATTCTCATCTGCTCAGCTGTACTAACGTTCTTCTGAGTTCCTGTGTCTACTTCAAGTGCCTCTTCTACCTCAGCTATACTCTCTAATTTAGGTTCTCTTGTGGTAACCACCTCATTACTGCTTACACTATATTTTTGGTCCCAATAAACTACGTCCTCTTCTGTAAATCTTTAACTTTAATAACATTTCCTATGATCAAATCAGCCACTGGTGAGTCCAAAACACACGCTGTCACTCTTCCAGTGATATATGGTGTTTTTACTGTTATTATGGCTAATGGGTAGAACTCTACTGTGCCGTTGAATGTTATGCATCTAATCTTTTTCCCTGTATAATCCGAGGGATCTATTAAACTTTTCCTGACTCCGATAGACGTACATCCGGAATCCCTAATTGTTAACGCTGTTCTATCATTGACGAATCCCTGATGCAGCTTCAAACTTCCTCCTTCATGCACTGCTGATCCTGCTTTTACTGTATGACCACATATTAGGACTGGCTGACTGTCTTTTTCAAAAAGAGGTTTGCACCCACTACAATCTTCATTGTTCAGCGTCTCAATTACTTGCGCTGCATTTGAGTGCTCTGTTTCTCTCATCCTACATTGATGGCTGATATGCCCCTTCTTTCCACATTTGAAACAGATGATCTCCTTCCTTGCATTACTTGTTGACTCACTGGCTGGCTGCACGTCACACTCCGCTGCCTTGTGTCTCCAGCTCCCACAATTTCCAACATCCGGCATAATTTAGACGTCTCTGGAAATTCCCTCTTTATATGGGTACCGTCCTACTCTACCAACATTGTTTCCTCGGAAACCATTATCTTGAAGTTCTTGCTGCTCACCTTCTGTGCTGAATCCACACTTTTCGCCCTTGGTCTGATGACTGGATTCTGGTCCTGTTTCGTGTACGCTGCACAGACTATTTCCTCACTCATTAGTTTCCCAATAGATACGTTAGGATGTGCAGTCATGTAGTTTTGCCCTAACTGAGACATTGTGTCTATGTCCTTTGGCTTACGCTCCTCAAAGAAAGCCACTAAATTGGAATTTCATGCAGATACTACCTTGTCTCTTAACATTAGATCTACTAATTTATTAAAAATCTTACCCTACTTCTGCGAGCTCCATCCATTTGTTAAATGTGTTCTTCACTGTGTTAACAAAGTCTGTGAAATCTTGATTTGTCTCTGACACTAACTGTCTAAACTTTGTTCTATATCCATGTTCAGTTAGTTGGAACTTTGTCAGCAAACGTTGACGTAAGATAGTGTAGTTGTTTCGTTCTTCTACAGGTAAATTGAACATGGTGTCTAGTGCCTTACCCGTAAGAAACTCGCCAAGTCGCATCGCATACTCCTTCTCTGGAATATCTAATGCTTTGGCTGATGCTTCGAACCTGGACAAATAATTTTCAAGTTGGTCCCGGTCTGTAAAATATGGCAGTTTTAATCTCTGTGACGACTGCGAAGGTCTTCTGCTTTCCTCACTTTGACCCTTCGAAGATAGTTCTAGTTTTTTAAAACTCAATTTCAGTTTGCATCTGACATTTAATCTTCTCTTTCTCGATTTCCACCGCATTTGTGTGTTTTAACTTTTCAAGTTCCATTTGTGTCTCTCTCTCTTCCTGTAGACGCTTGTTTTCTATTTCGGCTAACTTTACTTCCTGTAGACGTTTGTTTTCCATTTCAGCTAGTTTTACTTGTGTCTCTTCCTGTAGACGCTTGTCTTCAGCTACCTTTTCTTCCCGTAGGCGTTTTGCCTCGCGTTCATTATGCCTCTCCTCTCTTTCAATCTGTTTTTGTTCTTTTGCTTCAGCATACTCCTGTAACTCTTTACCTTTCAGGCCTATTCGTTCACCTGCTTCAATATATTCCATTAAAGTAGGCATCTTGTACTTGTGGACACGTTGCTGTCTGTCAGCCAACTATAAATGTGACGACTCTGCTGTTAGTCTTTGTGTCACTTCCCTAAGTACACCAGCACTCCCTGTGTACGTAAATTCGTAGTGCTAAAATATCACTCTGTACTCACCCAGTCACTCTATAAGCACTAGTTAGTGAGGGAAAATATCCTCCCTCACATATATCTATAACAAATATTTGTATAACATTTCTGGAAATATTGTTAAACATACATATAAATACATATACAAACAAATGGATAACACTAAGTGTTTTCTATAAAAAACGTTAGACTCACAAAGCCAAGTCACACGGAGACGGTGATCACACAGAAATAAACCACAGTAACAACCACAAGCTTGTGTAGGAACACCCACAGTGCGCGTAATATATATATATATATATATATATATATATATATATATATATATATATATATATATATATATAATATATATATATATATATATATATATATATAAACTAACAAGACCACTAGACAGTAGAAATGACGAAAAATCACAATAATAACATATATCCGACCCAACAAATATCATATGTAAATATAACGAAAAGAAAGAAGAGAAAAAAATAATATCTTCAAAATATGCACAGCTGTGGACGTCAGACAACCCGTCTATAGATATTAGTTAGGACTCCAATGCCACTGCACGACACGTTAACTCATTTAACGTTTTCCTTACAAAAAATTCTTAAGCACCAGAAAATATCCACGTTTTGCAAAGCCTATCCTGATGTAGAGATCGCAAACAGTGCCTATCAACACTACATGTAAAACCATATCCATACATATAGTCCACAAACGATAACGACATTTAATGATGAGAGCAAACAAAATGTTCAGATGGTTGGCCGACCAATGTATGCTTCTTAAGCCGTCGCCCAACAGTCTTATTTTGTTCGTTTTAATAGTTATTCGCAATCCGCTGGAAATGTCTACGACACTAGATTTCAAAATGACTGATTGATTTGTTGAGTGGTTACTGAATTCGCGTTGTGATCAACCAGTTCCAACTGTCGAAAACGTTGACGGTAAATAGTAATTATCCAAAGTGTTCTTTCGATTGTCGTACGAATTGAAGATGATGGTAATTATCCCAAAATGTTCTGGATTGCCGTTTAAAGACAAAGTTCAAATGAAAAATTGGCCGCAAATGCCCAGTGCTATAACCCTGTACCGTCAGTTCTTTTTGGCAACTGTATGCACCGGTGACCCTTGTGTGCGGTGATGACATGTCTCCTTCGTTGTAACACTGATTGCTCATGACAGAGTAATGGTAACGATAGTAGAACAGTTCAACAAAGACGAAACATAAAATCTGGCTTTCTTTCAAACACCTTGTTTATTTCCAGATCTCCTGTGGAAAATCCCAGTAACTTTCCAACTGTTCCCAACCTTGACCTTACCGGACAACCTCAAGTTAGTACCTCAGTCTTCTTTGTCACAATAATCCACACTGATTGTCTGTAAATGACCGGACACTTTCCGTCATACAAAAAAACAAACACTTTCCACCTCTGCCCCGCACGGCTGTGGTAGGGTTAACGTAACTCTCCCCGTCCTGGACGCTGGTGTCTCCACCCGTCCTATTAACTGCGTCGACAAATCTTGACCAGTCAACTTGCGACAACACAGTGCGTTCCTCGCACACACACACACAATTCTCACCACGCACAGGATGTTGCGACGAAATTGCTCGCTGTCTTCAATCCTGTCCTGTCACACACACACACACACCTGTCAGTATCTTGGTTCAATCCTGTCTTTATCACACGACAGCGATACTGCAAACTATGCTGACCCGCTATTGTCGCAACAACGTTTTGTCCCTGCGACATTTACCTGTGCTGTCCGCTAGCACTTCTGTCTCTGACCTATAACCACATGCGCCTTGCCTCTCAACCCGACATTCCGTGCTGTTTGTGACTAGACACCCCTGTCACTGCAATCGACTCTCCCGGTTGATTTGTGCTGCGTTTAATTCTCCTGGCGCCTGCCTCGTCTGTTTACGTGTGCTGACCGTCGTTAATTTACCTGTAGTGTGACCTTCTTCGCGAACTGTCTGTATCTTTAGTATTACTGCCTGGTATCGTCGTGAACTCTGTCCTTGACACACAACGCACAAAAGAGTTGCTGTTAATCTCTTGACGCAGTAACTGTCTAAATCGATGGAACGAAGCCACAGATAATAACTCCTCTCTCAGCAAAGAGCCCACATATATCTCAGAATGACACCAATTTCTATAATGCAATGGTTTCTTAATATATCCCAGTCGTTCTTGACCGAGGAGACCCCAGATGTCCAACCTTCGTTCTGATGATAATATCACGAAGTTCTTACCAATGATATGTTCATGATATTGTGTTGTGATGGTCGTTGTCTAGGTAACGAATACTCATGGTGTGTCAATGGAGATATCTAACTGTCTTGCAATATAACTCTCCCCGCAGTGCACATTCACCAGTCATTAAACAAGATTCAGTTGGCGCACATAAATTACAGAAATAACACAGACTCACGGAACATATATATCTATATATATATATATATATATATATATATATAATATATATATATATATATATATATATATATATATATATATCCCCAGAAACAATGTAATCCATAGAATATAAATATCCTCCTCACAATTTAACCAGCACACATCAATGCCTTCTCAAGCCTGCTTCATATCCAATCCATAAAACATTCAGTCCAGCTACAATCCACGGCTGGATCTCCTACAATACGACCCACACATTGGGTCGGAGCCTCTGCCTCCTCTATGTAACCCACTCTGGGTTTAGGCCCTCACTCACTATAGGAAACCCACTCTGGTTCAGGCCTGTCTTCACAACTAGGAGAAACAACAACAACACGGAGATCTCTAACTCCGCTTCTCCTTAGACTACCGACCAGTTCGGCATCTACACATTAACTGTCCTTCAAGTCCCTTGACTTCACACAAAACTAAACTGTCCTTCCCCCATCCCCCTGGGGGCCACACTCACCCTTCCCATTTTTTTTTCAGGACTGGTTTTTTTCTCATAGCCAGTTAGTCACTTTTCTGTCTCCCACTTTATCTCCATTCTTTCTCATGCCCCGGGCACTCAACTCACTGTCAATGACCCAAGCTTATGTCATCCACCCACATGTGCTTCTGCCAGTCCACTTCTTTATGTTGTCCACCCACATGTGCTTCTACCAGTCCACTTCTTGATGTTGTCTACCCACATGTGCTTCTACCAGTTTACCTCCCCCTTTATGTTGTCTACCCACATGTGCTTCTACCAGTCCAACCCCTTGATGTTGTCCACCCACATGTGCTTCTACCAGTTCACCTCGTGATGTTGTCCACCCCCATGTGCTTCTACCAGTCCACCTCTTGATGTTGTCCACCCTCATGTGCTTCTACCATTCCACCTCGTGATGTTGTCTACCCACATGTACTTCTACCAGTCCACCTCTTGATGTTGTCCACCCACATGTGCTTCTACCAGTCCACCTCGTGATGTTGTAGACCCACATGTGCTTCCATCAGTTCACCTCTTGATGTTGTCTACCCAAATGTGCTTCTACCAGTCCACCTCGTGATGTTGTCCACCCACATGTGCTTCCATCAGTTCACCCCCCCTTTATGTTGTCTACTGTTACCCACATGTGCTTCTACCAGTCCACCTCTTGATGTTTTCTACCCACATGTGCTTCTACCAGTTCACCCTTGATGTTGTCTACCCACATGTGCTTTTTACCCGTCCACCTCTTGATGTTGTCCCCCCACATGTGCTTCTACCCGTCCATTTTTGTTTTTTCTACCCACATGGGCTTCTACCAGTTCACCTCTTGATGTTGTCTATCCACATGTGCTTCTACCAGTCCACCTCTTGATGTTGTCTACCCACATTTTGCTTCCATCAGTTCACCTCTTAATGTTGTCTACCCACATGTGCTTCTACCAGTCCACCTCTTGATGTTGTCCACCCACTTTGTTTTCTTCTTTCCAGTCCCCCCTCTTGATGTTGTCTACCCACATGTGCTTTTACCAGTCCCCCCTCTTGATGTTGTCCCCCCCACATGTGCTTCTACCAGTCCACCTCGTGATGTTGTCTATCCACATGTGCTTCTACCAGTCCACCTCGTGATGTTGTCTATCCACATGTGCTTCTACCAGTCCACCTCGTGATGTTGTCCACCCACATGTGCTTCAACCAGTCCAAATCGTGATGTTGTCCCCCCTAATGTGCTTCTACCAGTCCAAATCTTGATGTTGTCCACCCCCATGTGCTTCTACCAGTCCAAATCTTGATGTTGTCCACCCCCATGTGCTTTTACCAGTCCACCTCTTGATGTTGTCCACCCACATGTACTTCTACCAGTCCACCTCTTGATGTTGTCCACCCACATGTAACGTTGTCTTCCTCTGGCAAGTTTTCCCTCCACCTTTCCCTCCTGCACATCCTTTTACAAAAAGCTGTATTGTTATACGGCTGATTTACTAGGGGGCTTAAAAGAAAACCTTAAATGTTTTTTGGTTGTTGTTGTTGGGGGAATATACTTTGAAAAAGCAAAGAAGAAATGTATCATATTTTTATGTAGTCACCATTTCGTTCAATGCAAGTCTTCCAGGGCTAATAAAGTGCTTGGATTCCTGTAAAAAAAAAAATTTTATTGGTCGAGTGTGTAACCACTCTGGGGGTCACTACTAGGTGTGCCTGACCCGGTCGTGATCAGTCTGTCACAGAAGTCACGCCGTTTTGAAACTTCTTACTCCCTCATACACTTGCTGGACTTACAGGTATGCATCACCATACTGGACCTTCATGGCCGATGACTTTCTATTGATTTCCCCCTTCACTGGAAAAAAAAAAACGGAGAACAGAACGCTGCTCCTCTTTGGTGCGTGTCAAAAGTGGTGCAGTAATCTTTAAACTGTCCTTATGATGTCACCGTTTTGTCTGCATGGCGATATCACGTGCTTAACACTCTTGACAACAATGTTGATAGGTTACATGACAATGGCATGGTTATTGTAATTTCTATCACACTTTTAAGGTTTTTTTTTAAAGTTCCTTCAAAACCTTATTGTCTTACTTACATCTCATTCAGTCATCATTTTTGAATCCAGGTGCTCGTAATACTTGATTGTACTTTTTGTTGTCTTCCTCTGCCGTGAAACTGTCTGTTTGGATAGCCAGATTATGAAAGCTTTAATTCTCCCTCACACCGCTTCTTCATTGTCCATATTTCTCCACCTACAATAATGCAGAATAATTGTCACATATGATTGTTCTTTGCTTTAACTCTCACCTTAGCTGTTTGGATATGGGGAAACTATCTCATGTTGTTGAATGTTGCTTTAGCCAATTACTATTCTCATTCTTGTTCAGCTGCAACTACTTGTTTATATCAGTTTATTCTTTGCCCTTGCCGTCGATACATATTTTATGCAAGCATTTAAATTCTGTGCCTGGGATACTCTTTCTAATCCTTCTCATTATCCATGAAGCACATTCATATATTTTAAGCTTCTATACATGTTAATGCCATTGTTCCCAGACAAACTATTTCCTTTCGTGATGCACTTTTCTTTCGAAACCGATCTTTTCTTCTGAAACGTGGAAGTCAATGTCATTTTGTAGTGTCTGGTGTGTGCTCCTGGGGAGTATTGTCAACGTATCGCTCATAGGATTGATGATTCTCAAATCTGAAAACTCAGTTGTTTTTGACATTTGGGGGAATTTGATCAAATTGTGGTATGGCACCTGCATTGTATATATCATGGCACAATGCGACGATATTATCTAGCCCAAAGTCCCCAAGCTCTCTTCCTATATTTTTACGTGTCTGCTTGTAATTCTATTCTCCGTGGGTTTTAGCTAACACTATTTTGTTGACATTATGGCTTATAGACAAAGCACATTTTAATAATCAGGCTTTCCCAGTGTGCGTTCTTGGCACACATTTTTTTCAATTTTTTTTCACCTATAGATTCGATGCTATTTTTATCCACACTCAAGGGGACATACAACAGACATTCGAAATAATGAAACTGTTTATTGTGGGACATGTTAGATGTACACACTCGAACTAATGACACTATTCATTGTGGGACATGTTAGATGTATATACTCGAACTAATCAAACCTTTCAATGTGGGACATGTTAGAAGTACTGACTCGGACTAATGAAAATGTTCATTGTGGGACATGTTAGATGTGCAGCCAACAATAGGGCGACAGAATAGTTGACACCTATACACTATCGTATCTGCACAGAGAGATGGGGCGCTTATAGGCGTATCCAAAATCAACAGACACTGCTTGTGTTGACCAGCAACCCAACAACAAACCAAAAGTCTACCTGCGGCTTGAGTATACCCGTGAGTTTAGTACTGGCAAATGTCGGGTTGTTGCATTTATAACCTCAAAAATTCTCTTTCAATCTCAGTCCATCAGTTTATTATATAATGTTCATCAAGCAGGATCTTTCCTTCCATTATCTGATACATGCTCCTCAACAGGCCTTTCTTATAGGTGGGGTATTTCTTTGTCTGTTCATGCATGGGGGTGATATGTGTATGGGACGGATGCAGGGATGTGTGTTTATGTGGGTGGAGATGTGTGGATGGTTTGGGGAAATATGTGTGGGAGGCGGGTTGTGTGGGTAGGGGATTGTGTTGGGTGGATTTGGGATGGAAGGGCGGGTGGGGAGAAGTGTATGGTGTGTGGGTTTGAGATATGTGGTGCGGTGTGTTGGTGGGGGATGTGTGAATGATGTGTGGGTGGAGGGTATGTTTGTGGTGGTATGGGTGGAGGATAGTGTGTGGTGTGGGGGATGTGTGTGATGTGGTGCGGGGAATGTGCGTATGGGTGGGGTATATGTGTGGTGAGCAGGGGATTGTGGTGGTTGGGGGAAGTATGTGGGGGAGTGTGGGTGGGAGATGTGTCTGTGTGTGGGTGGGGGTGTGTGTGAGTGGCTTAGGGACGTGTAGGTGGGTGAGGGAGTTGTATGTGTCGGAGTGGGATGTGTGAGTGGGTGGAGGATGTGTGTGGGGTAGGGGTATTGTGATTGAGAGATATTTGGTTGGGAGTGGGGTGGGTGGGGGGTGTGTGGGTGCGTAGTGGAGGATGTATGCGTGAGTGAGTGTGTGTGGGTGGACGGGTAGGGATGCGTGTGTGGGTGGGGAGAGAGAGGTGTGTGGTGTGTTGGTTGGTGTTATTGTGTGGGTGAGGTTGTGGTGGGTGGGGGATTTTTGTGGTGTGTGAGTGGGGGTATGTAGGGTGGATGGTAAGGGTATCTGTGTGGGTGTGGGTGGGAATATTGTGTGGTATCTGGGTGGGGATATGTGTGTGGTGGTGTAAGTGGGGATGTGTTGGTGAGGGATATGTGTGTGTGTGGTGCGTGGGTTGGGAATAGTGCGTGGTAGGGGGTGTATGTGATGTGCGGGTGGGGGATTATGTGGTGGGGGATTAGGTTAAGGCATGTGTTGGTGGGTGGAAGTTGTATGTGTGGGTGGTGGGGTGTGTGTGGAGTGGATTTGGGATGTATGGGTGGTTAGGGAGATGTGTGTATGTGGGGGGGGGGGTAGGGACATGTCAGTTGGTGGGGATGTGTGTGTATGTTTGGGGATGTGTGAGTGGATGTGCGATGTGTGGGTTGGTGGGGGATTGTGGTGTGGGTGGGGAATATGTTGTCGATGGAGATGTGGCTGGGGGATGGGTGGTTTGTAGGTGTGGGTGGGGAGAGGATGTGTGGGGTAGGATGTGTATGTGGATGGGCATGGGATGTGTGGGTTGGAAGGGGAATGTTTGTGGGTGGCGAGTGTGTTTTGGTTGGGGGATCAGGTGAGGGCAGTGTGTGTGGGTGGGGATGTGCGGGAGGGGGATGGGTCGGTTGGTGGGGTATGTATGTGTCCCTTGGTGTGCGTGTGTGTCGGTAGGTGGGGATGTGTATGTGTCCCTTGGTGCGCGTATGTGTGGGTAGGTGGGGGTGTTGTGTGGGTGGGGTGATGTATGGATAGGTGGGAGATGGGCTTCATAACATGGTAATTAGCCTTGTTTATGTTTACAACATTCATTTCACAATGTTTATATTTCTTCCTATGTAAATGTATAATGCTCTTGATGAACGAAAGACGAGTGATTGGAAGGGCCGAATGTAAGACGGGCCTGCGCGCCCAATTTGTGACCCTAATAAAGTTGATTTGATTTGATTTACCACACTACATAATACATCGAATGCTCCTAGTACACTCCCATATTCCCCACACCTAAATACAAACAACCATCTTTCTATCTTGTGTACCAATGCATGAACTCATACATCACATAATAATAATACATCATAGGAAACATCATATCTGTGTATCTGCAGGTCTATTAACATCCTCAAAAAAGACACACAGCTATTTGTGTACCGACCATATATCAGGTGGTTTCTTTTCTTGCATCAACCCACCTCTGATTCCTGTCGATGCTGTGTCTACCTTTCATGTACCCATGACTCATGGTACCTGTACAATTACAACATCTGTTTGCTATCCCTAGCCCTAGGTCAGTAATGTCGCGAACACTCTTTTGACCTGACTCAACTTTCCTATCTGCATATTGCACCGTTACACTTGAGTCTCTGTTTAGTCTGAACTCTTTATTCAATCTTGGCCCATATACCTGGCACCTTGCTTTCTGCTGCATACGTCTTATGCCTATGTGCCCTGCACATGCACTATCCTGGGCTGTTCTAGTATATCGGTCTCTATGTGCTAAAGGTACTGCTCCTTGCCCACGTGCAGCTCCACTATCTGAAAAGCGGCGAGTGAGAACATTGTTCTTCCTCTCGAAGCACCATCTACCTTTCTTTGACTGCCTATGTTCTACTCTCAGAGTTGTTCAGAGTAGTATCTTGTCTCTGGGATTCACTAGCACTATATTTGGGATCCATTCTCATCTGCTCAGCTGTACTAACGTTGTTCTGAGTTCCTGTGTCTACTTCAAGTGCCGCTTCTACCTCAGCTATACTCTCTAATTTAGGTTCTCTTGTGGTAACCACCTCATTACTGCTTACACTATATTTTTGGTCCCAATAAACTACGTCCTCTTCTGTAAATCTTTAACTCCTATAACATTTCCTATGATCAAATCAGCCACTGGTGAGTCCAAAACACACGCTGTCACTCTTCCAGTGATATATGGTGTTTTTACTGTTATTATGGCTAATGGGTAGAACTCTACTGTGCCGTTGAATGTTATGCATCTAATCTTTTTCCCTGTATAATCCGAGGGATCTATTAAACTTTTCCTGACTCCGATAGACGTACATCCGGAATCCCTAATTGTTAACGCTGGTCTATCATTGACGAATCCCTGATGCAGCTTCAGACTTCCTCCTTCATGCACTGCTGATCCTGCTTTTACTGTATGACCACATATTAGGACTGGCTGACTGTCTTTTTCAAAAAGAGGTTTGCACCCACTACAATCTTCATTGTTCAGCGTCTCAATTACTTGCGCTGCATTTGAGTGCTCTGTTTCTCTCATCCTACATTGATGGCTGATATGCCCCTTCTTTCCACATTTGAAACAGATGATCTCCTTCCTTGCATTACTTGTTAGCTCACTGGCTGGCTGCACGTCACACTCCGCTGCCTTGTGTCTCCAGCTCCCACAATTCCAACATCCGGCATAATTTGGACGTCTCTGGAAATTCCCTCTTCTATATGGGTACCGTCCTACTCTACCAACATTGTTTCCTCGGAAACCATTATCTTGAAGTTCTTGCTGCTCACCTTTCTGTGCTGAATCCACACTTTTCGCCCTTGGTCTGATGACTGGATTCTGGTCCTGTTTCGTGTACGCTGCACAGACTATTTCCTCACTCATTAGTTTCCCAATAGATACGTTAGGATGTGCAGTCATGTAGTTTTGCCCTAACTGAGACATTGTGTCTATGTCCTTTGGCTTACGCTCCTCAAAGAAAGCCACTAAATTGGAATTTCATGCAGATACTACCTTGTCTCTTAACATTAGATCTACTAATTTATTAAAATCTTTCCCTACTTCTGCGAGCTCCATCCATTTGTTAAATGTGTTCTTCACTGTGTTAACAAAGTCTGTGAAATCTTGATTTGTCTCTGACACTAACTGTCTAAAACTTTGTTCTATATCCATGTTCAGTTAGTTGGAACTTTGTCAGCAAACGTTGACGTAAGATAGTGTAGTTGTTTCTTTCTTCTACAGGTAAATTGAACATGGTGTCTAGTGCCTTACCCGTAAGAAACTCGCCAAGTCGCATCGCATACTCCTTCTCTGGAATACCTACCGCTTTGGCTGATGCCTCGAACCTGGCCAAATAATTTTCAAGTTGGTCCCGGTCTGTAAAATATGGCAGTTTTAATCTCTGTGACGACTGCGACGGTCTTCTGCTTTCCTCACTTTGACCCTTCGAAGATAGTTCTAGTTTTCTTAACTCGATTTCAGTTTGCATCTGACACTTGATCTTCTCTTTCTCAATTTCCATTTCAGCTAACTTTATTTCCTGTAGGACGTTTGTTTTCCATTTAAGCTAGTTTTACTTGTGTCTCTTTCTCTTCCTGTAACGTTTGTTTTCCATTTCAGCCAGTTTTACTTGCGTCTCTTTCTCTTCCTGTAGACGTTTGTTTTCCATTTCAGCTAGTTTTACTTGTGTCTCTTTCTCTTCCTGTAGACGCTTTGCCTCGCGTTCATTATGCCTCTCCTCTCTTTCCGTCTGTTTTTGTTCTTTTGCTTCGGCATACTCCTGTAACTCTTTACTTTTCAGGCCTATTCGTTCACCTACTTCAATATATTCCATTAAAGTAGGCATCTTGTACTTGTGGACACGTTGCTGTCTGTCAGCCAACTATAAATGTAAAGACTCTGCTACTAGTCTTTATGTGCCCTCCCTAAGTACACAACTACTCCCTGTGTACGTAAATTCGTAGTGCCAAAATATCACTCTGTACTCACCCAGTCACTCTATAAGCACTAGGTAGTGAGGGAAAATATCCTCCCTCGCATATATCTATAACAAATAGTTGTATAACATTTCTGGAAATATTGTTAAACATACATATAAATACATATACAAACAAATGGATGATAACACTAAGTGTTTTCTATAAAAACGTTAGACTCACAAGCCAAGTACACGGAGACGGTGATCACACAGAAATAAACCACAGTAACAACCACAAGCTTGTGTAGGAACACCCACAGTGCGCGTAATATATATATATATATATATATATATATATATATATATATATATATATATATATATATATATATATATATATATATATATATATATATATATATAAACTGACAAAGACCACTAGACAGTAGAAATGACGAAAGATCACAATAATAAACATATATCCGACCACAACCAATATCATATGTAACTATAACGAAAAGAAAGAAGAGAAAAAAATATATCTTCAAAATATACACAGCTGTGACGTCAGACAACACGTCTATAGATATTAGTTAGGACTCCAATGCCACTGCACGACACGTTAACTCATTAACGTTTTCCTTACAAAAAATATCTTAAGCACCAGAAAATATCTACGTTTTGCAAAGCCTATCCTGATGTAGAGATCGCAAACAGTGCCTATCAACAACTACATGTAAAACACATCCATACATATAAGTCCACAAACGATAACGACATTTAATGATGAGAGCAAACAAAAATGTTCAGATGGTTGGCCGACCAATGTATGCTTCTTAAGCCGTCGCCCAACAGTTCTTATTTTGTTCGTTTTAATAGTTATTCGCAATCCGCTGGAAATGTCTACGACACTAGATTTCAAAATGACTGATTGATTTGTTGAGTGGTTACTGAATTCGCGTTGTGATCACCAGTTCCAACTGTCGAAAACGTTGACGGTAAATAGTAATTATCCAAAGTGTTCTTTCGATTGTCGTACGAATTGAAGATGATGGTAATTATCCCAAAATGTTCTGGATTGCCGTTTAAAGACAAAGTTCAAATGAAAAATTGGCCGCAAATGCCCAGTGCTATAACCCTGTACCGTCAGTTCTTTTTGGCAACTGTATGCACCGGTGACCCTTGTGTACGGTGATGACATGTCATCCTTCGTTGTAACACTGATTGCTCATGACAGAGTAATGGTAACGATAGTAGAACAGTTCAACAACGACGAAACATAAAATCTGGCTTTCTTTCAAAACACCTTGTTTATCCAGATCTCCTGTGGAAAATCCCAGTAACTTTCCACTGTCCCCAACCTTGACCTTGCCGGACACCTCAAGTTAGTACCTCAGTCTTCTTTGTCACAATAATCCACACTGATTGTCTGTAAAATGACCGGACACTTTTCCGTCATACAAAAAAAAACACTTTCCACCTCTGCCCCCGCACGGCTGTGGTAGGGTTAACGTAACTCTCCCCCGTACCTGGACGCTGGTGTCTCCACCCGTCCTATTAACTGCGTCGACAAATCTTGACCAGTCAACTTGCGACAACACAGTGCGTTCCCTCGCACACACACACACAATTCTCACCACGCACAGGATGTTGCGACGAAATTGCTCGCTGTCTTCAATCCTGTCCTGTCACACACACACCTGTCAGTATCTTTGGTTCAATCCTGTCTTTATCACCGACAGCGATACTGTCAAACTATGATGACCCGCTATTGTCGCAAACAACGTTTTGTCCCTGCGACATTTACCTGTGCTGTCCGCTAGCACTTCTGTCTCTTGACCTATAACCACATGCGCCTGGCCTCTCAACCCGACATTCCGTGCTGTTTGTGACTAGACACCCCTGTCACTGCAATCGACTCTCCCGGTTGATTTGTGCTGCGTTAATTCTCCTGGCGCCCTGCCTCGTCTGTTTACGTGTGCTGACCGTCGTTAATTTACCTGTAGTGTGACCTTCTCGCGAACTGTCTGTTATCTTTAGTATTACTGCCTGGTATCTCGTGAACTCTGTCCTTGACACACGCACAAAAGAGTTGCTGTTAATCTCTTGACGCAGTACTGTCTAAATTGATGGAACGAAGCCACAGATAATAACTATTCTCTCAGCGAAGAGCCCACAGATATCTCAGAATGACAACAATGTCTATATTGTTCTTGACCGTAGGAGACCCCAGATAATTCACTGGGTTTCTTGAACGGACAAAGCCTCCAGAATGTCACACGTCTTTATTATGATAATATCACGAAGTTCTTACAATGATATGTTCATGATATTGTCGTGTGATGGTCGTTGTCTAGGTAACGAATACTCATGGTGTGTCAATGGAGATATCTAACTGTCTTGCAATATAACTCACCCCCGCAGTGCACATTCACCAGTCATTAAACAAGATTCAGTTGGCTCACATAATCCTTTATTACAGAAATAACACAGACTCACGGAACATATGTATATATCCAGAAACAATGTAATCCATAGAATATAAATATCCTCCTCACAATTTAACCAGCACACATCAATGCCTTCTCAAGCCTGCTTCATATCCAATCCATAAGACATTCAGTCCAGCTACTAATCCACGGACTGGATCTCCTACAATACGACCCACACATTGGGTCGGAGCCTCTGCTCTCTATGTAACCCACTCTGGGTTTAGGCCCTCACTCACTATAGGAACCCACTCTGGTTCAGGCCTGTCTTCACAACTAGGAGAACAACACAACACGGAGATCTCTAACTCCGCTTCTCCTTAGACTACCGACTCAGTTCGGCATCTACACATTAACTGTCCTGAAGTCCCTTGACTTCACACAAACTAAACTGTCCTTCCCCCATCCCCCTGGGGTCCACACTCACCCTTCCCATTATTTCTCAGGACTGGCTGTTTTCTCATAGCCAGGTTAGTCACTTTACTGTCTCCCACTTTCATCTCCATTCTTTCTCATGCCCGGTCACTCAACTCACTGTCAATGACCCACGCTTATGTCATCCACCCACATGTGCTTCTACCAGTCCACTTCTTGATGTTGTCTACCCACATGTGCTTCTACCAGTTCACCTCTTGATGTTGTCTACCCACATGTGCTTCTACCAGTCCACCTCTTGATGTTGTCCACCCACATGTGCTTCTACCAGTCCACCTCGTGATGTTGTCTACCCACATGTGCTTCTACCAGTCCACCTCTTGATGTTGTCCACCCTCATGTGCTTCTACCATTCCACCTCGTGATGTTGTCTACCCACATGTACTTCTACCAGTCCACCTCTTGATGTTGTCCACCCACATGTGCTTCTACCAGTCCACCTCGGGATGTTGTAGACCCACATGTGCTTCCATCAGTTCACCTCTTGATGTTGTCTACCCAAATGTGCTTCTACCAGTCCACCTCTTGATGTTGTCCACCCACATGTGCTTCTAGCAGTCCACCTCGTGATGTTGTCCACCCACATGTGCTTCCATCAGTTCACCTCTTGATTTGTCTACCCACATGTGCTTCTACCAGTTCACCTCGTGATGTTGTCTACCCACATGTGCTTCTACCAGTCCACCTCGTGATGTTGTCCACCCACATGTGCTTCCATCAGTTCACCTCTTGATTTGTCTACCCACATGTGCTTCTACCAGTTCACCTCGTGATGTTGTCTACCCACATGTGCTTCTACCAGTCCACCTCGTGATGTTGTCCACCCACATGTGCTTCCATCAGTTCACCTCTTCATGTTGTCTACCCACATGTGCTTCTACCAGTCCACCTCTTGATGTTGTCTACCCACATGTGCTTCTACCAGTTCACCTCGTGATGTTGTCTACCCACATGTGCTTCTAGCAGTCCACCTCTTGATGTTGTCCACCCACATGTGCTTCTACCAGTCCACCTCGTGATGTTGTCCACCCACATGTGCTTCCATCAGTTCACCTCTTGATGTTGTCTACCCACATGTGCTTCTACCAGTCCACCTCTTGATGTTGTCTACCCACATGTGCTTCTACCAGTTCACCTCTTGATGTTGTCTACCCACATGTGCTTCCATCAGTTCACCTCTTGATGTTGTCTACCCACATGTGCTTCTACCAGTTCACCTCGTGATGTTGTCTACCCACATGTGCTTCCATCAGTTCACCTCTTGATGTTGTCTACCCACATGTGCTTCTACCAGTCCACCTCTTGATGTTGTCTACCCACATGTGCTTCTACCAGTCCACCTCTTGATGTTGTCTACCCACATGTGCTTCTACCAGTCCACCTCTTGATGTTGTCTACCCACATGTGCTTCTACCAGTCCACCTCTTGATGTTGTCTACCCACATGTGCTTCCATCAGTTCACCTCTTAATGTTGTCTACCCACATGTGCTTCTACCAGTCCACCTCTTGATGTTGTCCACCCACATGTGCTTCTACCAGTCCACCTCTTGATGTTGTCTACCCACATGTGCTTCTACCAGTCCACCTCTTGATGTTGTCTACCCACATGTGCTTCTACCAGTCCACCTCTTGATGTTGTCTACCCACATGTGCTTCCATCAGTTCACCTCTTGATGTTGTCTACCCACATGTGCTTCTACCAGTTCACCTCTTGATGTTGTCTACCCACATGTGCTTCCATCAGTTCACCTCTTAATGTTGTCTACCCACATGTGCTTCTACCAGTCCACCTCTTGATGTTGTCCACCCACATGTGCTTCTACCAGTCCACCTCTTGATGTTGTCTACCACATGTGCTTGCTACCAGTCCACCTCTTGATGTTGTCCTCCCACATGTGCTTCTACCAGTCCACCTCGTGATGTTGTCTACCCACATGTGCTTCTACCAATCCACCTCGTGATGTTGTCCACCCACATGTGCTTCTACCAGTCCAAATCGTGATGTTGTCCACCCTAATGTGCTTCTACCAGTCCAAATCTTGATGTTGTCCACCCTACATGTGCTTCTACCAGTCCAAATCTTGATGTTGTCCACCCTCATGTGCTTCTACCAGTCCACCTCTTGATGTTGTCCACCCACATGTAACGTTGTCTTCCTCTGGCAAGTTTTCCCTCCACCTTTCCCTCCTGCACATCCTTTTACAAAAAGCTGTATTGTTATACGGCTGATTTACTAGGGGGCTTCAAATGAAAACCTTAAATGTTTGTGGTTGTTGTTGTTGGGTGAATATACTTTTGAAAAAGCAAAGAAGAAATGTATCATATTTTGATGTAGTCACCATTTCGTTCAATGCAAGTCTTCCAGGGCTAATAAAGTGCTTGGATTCCTGTAAAAAAAACATTATATTGGTCGAGTGTGTAACCACTCTGGGGGTCACTACTAGGTGTGCCTGACCCGGTCGTGATCAGTCTGTCACAGAAGTCACGCCGTTTTGAAACTTCTTACTCCACTCATACACTTGCTGGACTTACAGGTATGCATCACCATACTGGACCTTCATTGGCCGATGACTTTCTATTGATTTCACCCCTTCACTGGAAAAAAAAAACGGAGAACAGAACGCTGCTCCTCTTTGGTGCGTGTCAAAAGTGGTGCAGTCATCTTTAAACTGTCCTTATGATGTCACCGTGTTTGTCTGCATGGCGATATCACGTGCTTAACACTCTTGACAACAATGTTGATAGGTTACATGACAATGGCATGGTTATTGTAATTTCTATCACACTTTTAAGGTTTTCTTTTAAAGTTCCTTCAAAACCTTATTGTCTTACTTACATCTCATTCAGTCATCATTTTTGAATCCAGGTGCTCGTAATACTTGATTGTACTTTTTGTTGTCTTCCTCTGCCGTGAAACTGTCTGTTTGGATAGCCAGATTATGAAAGCTTTAATTCTACCCTGACACCGCTTCTTCATTGTCCATATTTCTCCACCATACAATAATGCAGAATAATTGTCACATATGATTGTTCTTTGCTTTAACTCTCACCTTAGCTGTTTGGATATGGGAAGCTATCTCATGTTGTTGAATGTTGCTTTAGCCAATTACTATTCTCATTCTTGTTCAGCTGCAACTACTTGTTTATATCAGTTTATTCTTTGCCCTTGCCGTCGATACATATTTTATGCAAGCATTTAAATTCTGTGCCTGGGATACTCTTTCTAATCCTTTTCATTATCCATGAAGCACATTCATATATTTTAAGCTTCTATACATGTTAATGCCATTGTTCCCAGACAAACTATTGCCTTTCGTGATGCACTTTTCTTTCGAAACCGATCTTTTCTTCTGAAACGTGGAAGTCAATGTCATTTTGTAGTGTCTGGTGTGTGCTCCTGGGCAGTATTGTCAACGTATCGCTCATAGGATTGATGATTCTCAAATCTGAAAACTCAGTTGTTTCTGACATGTGGGCAATTTTATCAAATTGTGGTATGGCACCTGCATTGTATATATCATGGCACAATGCGACGATATTATCTAGCCCAAAGTCCCCAAGCTCTCTTCCTATATTATACGTGTCTGCTTGTAATTCTATTCTCCGTGGGTTTTAGCTAACACTATTTTGTTGACATTATGGCTTATAGACAAAGCACATTTTAATAATCAGGCTTTCCCAGTGTGCGTTCTTGGCACACATTTTCTCAACTCTTTTTCTCACCTATAGATTCGATGCTATTTATATCCACGCTCAAGAGACATACAACAGACATTCGAAATAATGAAACTGTTTATTGTGGGACATGTTAGATGTACACACTCGAACTAATGACACTATTCATTGTGGGACATGTTAGATGTATATACTCGAACTAATCAAACCTTTCAATGTGGGACATGTTAGAAGTACTGACTCGGACTAATGAAACTGTTCATTGTGGGACATGTTAGATGTGCAGCCAACAATAGGGCGACAGAATAGTTGACACCTATACACTATCGTATCTGCACAGAGAGATGGGGCGCTTATAGGCGTATCCCAAGTCAACAGACACTGCTTGTGTTGACCAGCAACCCAACAACAAACCAATGTCTACCTGCGGCTTGAGTATACCCGTGAGTTTAGTACTGGCAAATGTCGGGTTGTTGCATCTGATAACCTCAAAAAATTCTCTTTCAATCTCAGTCCATCGGTTTATTATATCATGTTCATCAAGCAGGATCTTTCCTTCCATTATCTGATACATGCTCCTCAACAGGCCTTTCTTATAGGTGGGGTATTTTCTTTGTCTGTTCATGCATGCGCCTATTATAATTAATCCTCTCCAGGTTTACTAAATCGACGATCCAGTTGTTGTAAGTTTTCTTTTCTCGACAATGACAGGGAAAAAAAACACGAAAAGAAAAATTACAACAACGGAAATGAGATTATTGAGAAGAATACTCAATGTATGAAGAAGAGAGAAAATCAGAATTGATAAAATCAGGACTAAAGTGGGGGTAATACTAGCTCCAGATGTCATTAGAAAACAGCAAGTTAAACGGTTCGGCCATATAACTAGGCTACCAACTGACAGAATACCACTATAAGCAATGATGTACAGACCAAATGGAATCTCGATATAAGATGCCCATAACGGGCATTCTCACGCTGTTTACGCTACACCCCGACACACAAAATTACAACAGGAACAAGATCAGATGATCTACTTTAAATCGGTCGTTGGTTTGTGTGATATTATGAAGATCAATCATCCTCACTTCCAGTTCAAAAATTGTAACTCTGAATATGCTTGACACATCTAAGAATAGGAATTCGTGTCCTACAAAGTCTTCGACACAAGCGTTTGCTATAGTCATCGATGGAAATGACATTGTCGTTGCCAGGCAACCATTCATAAAATCATGAATGACTCTACCAAAACAAATTTCAATTGGATAACCTTTGGTTGACACGGCATAGTTAAGGGACATAGTATAATTATCTTTCGAGAAGACGTGACGTAGTTAGCAACACAAGCATATTTGGCAACGAAGTGTTGAGCGATAAAGGCGACACATGTCGATCTCAGGAAAAGGAAAGAATATGATTGGAGAGTATTAGCGTGGTTTATTACGTCAGGACAGAGAGTGGTGATTTGGTCAACGCAGTTCAGCCTAAAATCAAGCTGGCTGTTTGAAACATAAATATTCAATCTTTCACCATGACTTAAGAAAGACACAACAAATTTTCGGTTGTATCTTTTCGATAATTATTGTCCCTCATATGTCATTTTCTCTCTTTCCTATTTCTGTGCTCTCATGGAAACTTTCTGTAAGTGTATCAATTAAGCATTTTTATAATATTATAAATGTGATAAAGGTGCTGTGTAATATTTTACAATTTGTGCCAGTGAGATGTATTATGCCAGTTACAGATTACTGAATTTTCGCTCGCTGTATCCAGCTGTTAAATAAATTACCATACTAGGTCAAATAGCATTTTGCCATGCTTTAACTCATTTCTGTTATGATGGAATATTCTGAAAGCTACAAGAATTTATCTTGCTTCAAAAGCACATTATTATCCTTTCTTCCTTGAGCTTCAGTAACTTGAAATGTGTGCTCATCATTGGCTGTGAAACCATGTCTTGAGTCTGGCACTGAATAAGGAGTCTTCTCCGTACTGAATAGACTATTCTTATAGGTTGCTATCTCGACATGATGTGCACTTATTCAACTGTCACACATCTTTTCTAATGTATGATTCATGGAATATTCGAGAGAATATATTGGTGCTAAAGATGATTTCTCATGAAAAAAGGAAGCACTAGTTAGATAGTGCGTGTTTCGCAGGACGTTGCATGAAATGTATGCTGTACTTAGTCTGACGCTTTTACGTTCAGTGCTATGCGAAATTGGGAGTGAACGCCAGAAGGGAGGTCCACTGGATTTAAGTTGCAACTATTAGCCTGTGTAAGGAACAATTGTTCGAATTAGTGTCTTTAACCCTTATATAATGGAAATAGGCTGGAAGGGCAGTCACACGTTTAGTTTATTCGAACAATTGTTGTCATGATGAGATATTTATCTGAGATGCCTCCTTGAATGATTCTTATGATCACGATTATGACAAGACGGATGTGTTATTTTTGTTGTATGTTTCACAATTGTGCATTTTTGATTTTAAATGACTATTGATGAGTTATGGACGGGACGGAACATGGCAGGACCTTGTATGATCTCTGTTTCGCATTACGTCGATACTCTTCCTATCATTCTTGTTCTAGGTGAGCTTGACAATCGTTTCATGCGGAGACATATATCTTGTTGACCATCATCTATTTCTCTGAGATAATTCGTTTTCACTTAGTAATAACACAGTTCTTTGTCTATGTCAGTTGCTCAACTGGGTGTTATTGTGTCATCATGAATGTTTGTTTTTGTCTTGACAACATACCAACATTTTATAACATCTTAACGAATGTTTAATTCAAAGGACATTTGCCATAACTATTGATTAATAAAATCAATCACTTTATTAACAGGTATTTGTCCCAATGTTAAGTTTGTCATGAACTAACGTTTATTTTCAATAAATGATTGCTACAGATGAATTTTTCTCAATACAAATGTTTACTAACACTTGTTGTGATTGAGTTATGTAACATGATTGTCTTTTTCCCTTCTCGATAGGAATAACCTGGAAGATCCAAATAATTCCCATTGTTGATTTCAGATGATGTCCCAAAATTTCACACATAACACAAACCACAATATGTAAATAGATTTTGCAAGAGATATAGCCATTTGTTTTGTTCACTTTGATAGACAGCTGCAGGAGCATTGGCCATTGTGAGATCCTACGCTCCCTTATGCGTGTCTGGTACCATTGCTGAGGACGGCTGGGAGTTATACCTCAATTGCAAATGCTTGAGAATTTTCGTCAACCTTCCATCGCCATGCCCAGCAAGATTTCTTTAAGTGTCGCCTGTAAATCCGAAGCTAAGTACTAGTTATTAATCACACATCATGACACATATATCCACGCACACCCTGTGTAGTATCAGAAATGAACAATCACCCTACAAGATACGACTTGTGAAGATTACTCGCCAAACGGCTGAGGAAGAAATTGTGAACATATTTTTATTTATTCACGGACATCTTTCGACAATGGATCCAGTGGGAAAATAATATGAACAGTTGTTAAAATCATTCTGTGCAACTTCATGATATTTCTTCCACCACCAAAGGTCCATTCAATACAAGCAGAAAAACTTCAAACTGTATGTGTGTTTATTTAATTTGTAATCCAAGCTGGTGATTGTTAGATGTGATTTTGTTCAACAGACATTATGCAAACTTAGCAAATGGGAGTTCCCATTGGCTGAGTGATAACTCGGGAAATACATTGTTCTAGAAGTGAAGCTTATTCCTCTTGTCTTTTCCCGGTAACTACTTAGGACTCCTCTTGCCTTGAAACCGGAAGCTCAGTGTATTTATTTTAAGAAATTAGAGTGGGAATTTGATGGAAAAGATCTTAGACTTGTAAATAACATATATTGGAAACAACAAGCTGCCATAAGAGTTGATAATGAAGTAAGCCAATATCAGCCTATTAAGAGAGGTGTGAGACAGGGATGTGTAATGTCTCGAGATCTGTTTTCCCTGTACATTGAAAGTATTTTCAGAAATATTGAAGGAATCAACATTGGGGGACGATGCATCAATAACATTAGATATGCAGATGATACAGTCTTGATTGCAGATAATGAACAGGACCTGCAAAATTTAGTAGATGCGGTTGTTACACACAGTGAACAACTAGGGTTAGAATTAAATTGTAAAAAGACACAGATTATGGTCGTCACTAGGAAGAACGAAATACCACAATGTAATGTACAAGTAAATTGGAATATTCTTCAACAAGTGAATAGGTACAATTATCTCGGAATAGTAATAACATCATGATGGGAGATGCCTTGAAGAGATTAGAACAAGAATCGCCATGGCAAAAGTAGCCTTTAGCAAGATGAAAAGCATACTGACCAATAAAAAGATGTCAATTGAAACGAGAAAAAGAGTGTTGAGATGCTACATAGAACCTGTACTTTTATATGGATGTGAAGCTTGGACAATGAGCAGTCAGATTGAAAAACATCTGATGGCAGTAGAGATGTTGTTTCTGAGGAAAATGCAAAGAATAACATGGACAGCCAGAAAGACCAATGAACAAGTCCTTCAAGAAACAAATGAAGATCGGAAACTGATCAGAGACATTAGACGTAGACAGTCACAATTTTTTGGGCATGTTATGAGAAGAAATGATTTGGAGAACTTGGTGACAACTGGTCAGATAGAGGGGAATAGACCAAGAGGAAGACCTAGAAGCAAGTACCTGGATGGCTTGGCATTGTGGCATGGTCGAGACAGAAACACGGACCTGATCCACGACTCTGGTGACCGAGTGAGATGGCAGAACATGACCGCCCACGCTTACCGGCAAAGCACATGATGGAGTGGGAATTACTTCACATTAATTCTTTAAGCACTCTTGGGGTCCTGAGCCATTCACTGGTCTCCTACCATAGGGGCACTTTGTCTGGTTACCAATACTTTGGACCATAGACATCTTTGAGCTTAATCCATTTTCTTATACCCTTAGATACACAACTTGGAATCCCCATCTTTATTTGTTTTTGTTTTTTAAACACCACAGTTTGCCTGTTCACACATATCTTTTACTTCTTTATCTAATGTTTTATGTTCAGGAGTATTTGTCATTCTTTTCCTCTCTAACCATTTTACTAAGAATTTCTGCTGTCATCCAAGCGGTTGATGGTCATACTAGAAAAAATCTGAACAGATGGGCCTCTGCTTGAATAATAGGAAGACAGAAGTCATGGTAACATCACAGAAAAAGAACTTGAAAAAAATACAACGAAAGCAAATGGTGTTAATTTAGGCCTAGTGTTGAAATTCAAATATCTAGGCATATGGACAACATCAGAGTGAAGATGCATTAAAGAGTAAACAAGAAAATTGGATAAGCAAATAGTGCATTTTATATGAAATAAAGAACATTGTATGCATTGATTGATTGATTGATTGATTGATTGATTGTATGCATTAAATCCTAGTTATTAGAGGCTAGAGAAAGAATTCTTGCATGCTACTTAGAACCGGTTCTAACCCATGGCTGTGAATCCTGGACAATTAGAAAACAAGAAAAAAACAATCCATAGAAGCTTCAGAGATGTGATTTTGTACAAAGAATGCTGAACATTCCTTGGGCTGTTAAAATAAATAATCTAAACTTTGTGAAAGTCTTAGACACAAAGACAACTAACTTACCACGAACATTAAAAATGCGTCATCATTTTGTGGCTACATTATGAAAATACGAAAATGAGAGCATATTTTCTACCAATGGAGATCGTTTGTGGAAAGAAAGATATAGAAAGGCAAACGGAGACATTTTCACAATCTTGTGTCATGGCTTAGAAGGGTGCCAGCGCAGCAATTATATGTGTTGTTGAAGGCAGCAATTGTGAAGATGCATGACCGCCCACGCCAGTCGGTGAGACATTTGATGATAATAAGAGCCCGAATCCCTTAAGAAAATATAAGAAAGGAAACATTTTAAAAGCAGATTTAAATAATAGTAAAACAGATCTGCTAAAGCCAGACCCAGGAAAGATACACAGAAACTAATAAATCAGTGTGGAAGCGGATAAGAATGGATACAAGACACTACTTAGATGACCTTGCAAAAGAGGTAGAAGAGGCAGCAGTGAGTGGGAACATCAGAAATCTTTAAAACAGCACTAGGAAATTACTAGAACATATAATCAACAATGTGGAATTCTAAAAACAAATACTACTGGAACAGTTTTTATCAACATTTAAGATAAAATGAAAATATGGGCTGAATGCTTTGAGGAACTTCTGAACAGACCAAACATACACGACCCTTCAGATATCCCGTGGGAGTGAAACTCAATATATGTGGGGAAAACCACCAAAAGAAGAAATTATATTAGATGTCAAACTTCTTAAGGATGGGAAAGCTGCTGCTCAAGGTAGTATTTCAGAAGAATTTATTAAAGCAAATATAAACACATCAACCGAACTACTGCACACATTATTTATCAGAGTCTGGGACATGGAAGTAATGCCACAGACTGAGACACGAATATCCGATGAAACTGTGAAAGAAAGAGGACTTACAAGAATATGAAAATTAGAGGAATAATGTTATTGACAGTTCCGGGAAAAATAGTAAGCAGGGTCGTTCTGAAACGATTAAGAGATACTATTGGCAAATAACTAAGGTACAAATAAGTCGGCATCCGACCAACCAGATCCTCCATTAACCAGGTAGCCACGTTACCCATAATAATAAAGGACAATATTGAACTGAGCAGGCCACTTTATATTGTATTTGTGGACTACGGCTTTGACAGCAACGATAGAGAATCAATACCTTTGACGCGATCAGTTCTGACAACGTTCTACAACCCCTTTCTTCATACAAAACAAACAAACCATGGCGATTGTCTTGTCCAGATGTGGGTAATAAACTGTCTGGTTCTGATGTGGAAAGCCATCTGTCTGTATGAGTGAATCTCCTGCACTACTGGAATATTGATCTTCTGAGCCATCAACGAAATTCACGGCATTCTACAAAGAACCCACACAGCTGTGACCTCTTGGCGTATTCTCATCTTGTTATACAGATTCATAATGTACAGACATACAGTAATACGGGCAGTGTGGAGCATTTTGACATTCGTATTCTGACTTCATGATAAGAAACCTCTTCTGCCCTTTATCTCCCATTGTAACATAGGCCCTCAACCAACCCACACCAAGCCCTTTCATCTGTTTCTCTCTCCTGTCTCAACTTCCTCCTCATGTCACTCATCGCTGTCTCTAATTCTCTCCTCCATTGTGCTTAGATCTCTTTCTATTTCGTGTGCTCCGTGGGTGCCAGGGACATGACTTTCTGCTTGACGACTGCCAGGCTTTCTCAGTGCGTCTCCTGTCCCTAGTTAGAGTCTCTTACTCACCTTCTGACTCGCTGGAATCGGTCTAGTTCTCTCCTGAAGCTTTACAAGAGTGATTCCGTCAGACCAGTTTAGGCGTTCTGTTACGTAGGCACCAGTTACCGAATGCCTGCAGTTTATTACTGATCGTTGTATCGGTTCTGCGTGTTTATGAAATAAGAAATAGAACTTAGAGGCAACGGAGAAGTGGTTTCTAATGTGAATGTGGCGAATACTTGAATATTGCCAACTAACGATTGCCTGGAAATGGCAAATGAAGATAGACCGTTCTATACACACATAAGAAGAGGAAAAACAGTGTTCTGTGGTCATGCAGTGAGAAGATAGGCATTAGGAACTATCCGGATAATCGGATAAATCTGCGATAGAAGAGACAACGGCAGACCGCGACAGATACAAAATGGACTGGGGAGGTGGTGGCATGGAGGAACATAATGGTTAATAGATTGATGTGGATTAATTAAGTCTAGTATGGATTGATTAGGTCTAGGTTGGTAAAATTAGATCTGAGTTGGGGAAGATAAAGTCTATGTTGGTGAGACTATGTCTAGCATGCAGATATTATGTCTAAGGTCGTATGACTATGTCTAGGATGGAGAGATAACTTCTAGGATAGTGAGACTATATCTATGATGGAGAGATTAGGTCTAGGTTGGAGAGATTAAGTCAAGGATAGATAGATTAGGTCTAGGTTGGTGAGTGTCAGAGTCTAGAAGACGACAGTGATGCAGTGACATCGTTACGCCCGCCAGGCGACTTAGTTCCCAGCAGGGATGCAGTAACTTCGTTACGCCGCCAGGCGAGTAGTAGTTACCTGCCTGCAAGATTGCTGGCTGACGAGCGACCAGCGGTCAGGCAAGGACGACGCAAGACGCACGCATGCCTCGTGAAGCCACCTCAGGTGGGAGGCAAGTTGCGAACTAGCGGCAGACAGCTCTGGGACTTCGACTCGGACGGACGCATGATGAGAGAAAGGCGTTGTGTGGTTTCTGTGCCTGAAAGTCGAGTGTCTGGACATCTTGAGAGTTAGACTTGTGAGCTGTATTGTGGATGTAAGTGTATTGAAGTATCAAGTATATATTGTTGTGATCATCGTACTGTATATGATCTGTAAATAAATCCATTGAACGGTGTGTCGTTGAGTCTTACGTCAAATCACGTTGTACTTGTACTGTCTCACATGTGTTAGGTTAACGAGCCAAGTTTAAGACCCTGACAGTGAGATTATGTCTAGGTTGAAAAGATTAGGTCTAGGATGGAGAGACCATGTCAAGGATGGTGAGATTAGGTTTGAGTGTAATGCTTTCTTCTGGGGGTGGCGTATTTCACTGTCAACAGACTTCAACCTACCACCCAGAAGGTGACGTAACTCTGTTCTTGCTGGAGTCACACTGCATGTACTGTTCAGTTATGTTAGAGGTATGTGACCAACGAGTGGCGAGTTCAAGTAGACAGTAAAAGATTCTCGACACCGCCTACAGGCGTACTGAGTATATGCTGCTAGCTGTAGGTGTGTATAGACCAATCATCGCCCAGGGAGTGATGTGGTCAGTATCGCTCCGCCAGCCTTCTAGAGACCAGGACACTGCTGGTCACTACGTTACCACGGCTCCCGCGTGGTGAGTTGCTTCGTGTGAAATAGAACCAGTGCTGTATTGAAGTTTTTTAGCATCAGAACCAGTTGAGTTGAGTTGAGTTAAGAACCGATATCACTGCATTCAGGACATTTCCATATGTGCTCCGTCCCTTCGTTCAACAGCCAGCAAAGAGTCATACTACTAATCGTTCACACGGCTATCCGATTTAAAGTTCTGGGTTTTCCTCCCAGTATTGGGACGCAGAGGTGTTTCCTAGGCACCAGGGCTTATATACTGGCCAAGACCTATTGACGCGTCCTCGTCGAGCATCCTGGGCAACAGGTCCCTTCGGGGTCCTGGCTAAAGTCAGTAAGATCGCCGACTCCTCCGAAGTCGGAGAGTGTCTGCTGGAAGGCGTGGAACCACCTGTCTGCACACCAATAAGCCAGACATGGGATAACGGATACTCACGCAAACCTCAGGTCCTGTATGACATCACACTGATGGTGGACAACAGGATGCCTTCATCCGACATACAGGACTTTGTGTTGGAGCTCAAGCCAACGAACACAAGCAAGCAAGCTCCCAGGATTGATATTCTTCCAGAACCTCTACCGATCCCCCGCAATCTCATTGTTTCCACATACGGGTTCTCATTCTGTTTCCCCGCCTTCATATGGTCCCACAAACACATGACACCCCCCCCCCCCCCCCCCGTTTGTCTATAGGCAGTCTGCCACCAAGAGGTGCATTCCCTGTCAGCCTGTCAGCCTGTACATTCCCCTGTACCCTCGCATGGCCAGGGCAAAATATCCATACAATTTTCACAATCTACGACCTCTGAAGCGACGATAGCCATTCCACATGAAACATTCCTCTCTCCAACCTACTAAGCATACTCATTTGAATCCATAATGAATCCAACGTGTGTTGCAGCAGAACTAGTGCTATATTGAAGTGTCTTAGCAACAAAGCCAGTGCTATACTGAAGTGTCTTAGCAACAGAACCAGTGCTATATTGAAGTGTTTAGCAACATAACCAGTGCTGTATTGAAGTGTGTTAGCAACAGAATAAGTGCTATTTTGAAGTGTGTTAGCAACAGAGGCCAATATGTGGAGCCAGTAGTTTCTCGTCGAGAGGCTACGGTCTCTGGATGCTACCTGTACCAAGATGTTTATTTCGTTGCGACTCAGTTATAATTTGTGAAATATTCACACTTATATAATGCCAGAGTAACTAACAACGATTTTCTGAAAAAAAAATAAGACTATTATTTACAAATATAAGAAAGCGACAAACAGCGATCTGTGGTCACATAATGAGGCGAAAGGCATTGAAAAACGCTGTCTCGACGGGAAAGATAAGTGGAAGAGGAACGAGAAAAATGATGACGGATGGACTGAGACGGTAGCATGGAGAAACATCACAAGCATTGTTGTTCTAGAACCTAAGATATGAACGGTGTGATGATGATGATGATGATGATGATGATGATGATGATGATGATGACATACATGATTGACATCAATACAGAATTGTCTGGTGATGAACGTGGCGATTCTACCTATGCGAAAGACTAATACTTCAATCGACGACAGTAGCTGTCAAAATCTGGCCAACACATAATGAACTGTTGTCTGGTTCTAGTGCGGGTAATCATGTGTCATTGTGCATTTATCTTCTACAGTACTTGAATATACGCCTATATAGCAGCCCATGTGATTGGCCATTATTTTACGAGGAACACATGTCTTTGGCCTTGAGAGTCCTAGACGTGTTTGGAGAAATCTTGGTCCCTACATGTTAACAACACAGTGCATGAGAACTACAAGGTAAATAAAATCTCTGTATCAAATAATGGAGGGATACGACATTCAAGATGCTCTCTACGTCTCTCTCTCTCACTCTCCGGCACTCTTTATATATATATCTCCCTCCGTGTCTCTGTCTCCTTCAATCTCTTTATCTATCTCTCTCCGTCTCACTCTCCGCCACTCCCTGTATGTATCTCTCTGTCACTCTCTCTCTCTCTTCCCCCCTCTCTCTCTCTCTCTCTCTCTCTCTCTCTCTCTCTATATATATATATATATATATATATATATATATATATATATATCCAACACTCTCTATATCTATCTCTCTCCGTCTAGCTCTCCGTCACTATCTATATATCTCTCTGCGTCCACCGCTCAGTCACTCTGAGGGGTGAACGTGGGTGGGGAAGTGTGGGTGGGTGGAGGATTATGTCTGGGTGTTGAGGGTGACTTTAGGTGGCGGATGTGTGGGGAGATATGTGTGTGGGTGAGGGATGTGTGGGTGGGGAGCTGTGTGGGGGTGTCTGTGGATGAGGGATGTGTATGTGGGTGGGGGTGTGTGCGGAAGGGGAGATATGTGTGGGTTAGGGATGTGTGTGGGATGTGAAGGTGGGTGAGGGATGTATGTGAGGATGAGGGATATGTGTTTGGCTGGGTGGGGTGTGTGAGTGTGGGGGATGTATGTGTTGATGGGTGGGGGGATGTGTGGGTGTAAGTGGTCGAGGGATGAGTACGTGGGTGGGGGATATGTGTGGGGATATGTGTATAGGCGTGGGATGTGTGTGTGGGTGGGGAGATTGTGTGGGTGGGGATGTGTGTGTGGGTGGGGGTGGGTGATTGGGGGTATGTAGGTGGATGGTGTAGGATGTGTGGGTGGGTGAGTGCGTGTGGGATGGAAGATGGATGTAGGATGTGTGTGTGGGGAGATGTGTGTGGGGGATGTGTGTGTGGGATGTGTGTGTAAGTGGATGTTGGATATGTGTGTGGGTAGGCGAAGAGTGTGTTAATAGGGAAGTGTTGGTTGGGGTTGTGTGGGTGGATGCAGGATGTGTGGGTTGGCAGGGGATGTGTGTGTGGGTGGGGGAATGTATGGTTGGGGGATGTGTGTTTGGCAGAGTGGTTGGGAGTGTGTGGGTGGGTGGGTGGAGGATATGGTGGTTGGTGAGTGGATGTGGGTGGGGGATGGGTGGGGATCTGTCTGTCTGTCTGTCTGTCTGTCTGTCTGTCTGTCTGTCTGTCTGTCTGTCTGTCTGTCTGTCTGTCTGTCTGTTAGGAGAGTTCATTTGAAATCCGTTTGTGCCGCACCGCGCCTAATTGCGTACGTTGAACATGATCATGTCATAGTCATATGACCAATGAATAAAAGAGCACGTGCATATCGTCCCATGATGCATAGGTTCTGTTTCTGACCGTTGAGAAAATCTCCGGTTTGATCCAAAATCCCTCCAAAGAAGCTCAAAGAGCGGTGATTCAGTTTCTTTCATGTGAAGGATGTCGAGCAGTGGACATTCATCGAAGAATACAGGCAGCGTCCAGTAACAAATGTGTGTCGAAGACAACAGTGACAAACTGGGCAAAATGCTTCGAAAAGGACGTCAGTTCACGACATATATTCGATGGCCGGGTCAAGCGCATATTGTTGCAACAGAAAACCATCGCCTAAATTGATGCAGCAGTACAGATGAACCGTTGTCGAAGCATAAGTTCGCTAGCCAAAGAATTTGATGTGCAAATTGGGACAATTCAAAAGTTCGTTTGTAAGAAACTGCAATATCGGAAGGTGTGTTCACAGTGGGTACCACGGATGTTGATCGACCACCAAAAAGAAGAACGCATGGGATGGTGTTTGAACCACTTGCTGCGTTACAGAGTGGAGGGTGATGCATTTCTCTTCCACATAGTGGCAGGCCATGAATCATAGTGTCACCACATTGAGCAGAGCAGCAAAAGAGAGAGCATGCAATGGGAGCATGCTGGATCATCAAAAGCCAAAAAATTCAAGTTACAGGTTTCCGCTGGTAAGTTTATGCTGAGCGCATTTTGTTTACTATGAAGGGCTATTGTTGGGCGACTTTAAAGAACCTGGTGTCAACATCAACTCTACCCACTACTTGGAAACACTAGTCAAGCTGCAAAAAGCCAACAAGAACAAACGACCCGGCATTCTATCTCGCGGTGTGATTTTGTTGCACGATAATGCTCGTCCGCATCTTGCAAAGATTGTGCAGGAAGCATTAGCTTAGAAGGAGTGGGAAATTCTGCAACATCCAGCCTATAGTCCTGATTTGTCACCATGTGGTTTGCATTTGTTCAAACCTCTAAAGGGGCAACGATTTCACACTGATACAGACGCAATGAACGCGGTAAACACTTGGTTCAGTGAGCAATCACAACCCAATTTTTTGCGGACGGCATTCGCCGCCTACCTAAGCAATGGGATGCTTGCCTGAATGCCTACGGCGACTTCTTCTGACCAACCCATGGTGCACAATTCACTCAAAACGAATGCTTTGTTTAATTCTACCAAACCTGTTAATGCTTCTTTCATGCTTTCGTGATGAAGCCATTTGAACGGGTTTCAAATGAACGACCCCTCTGTCTGTCTGTCTGTCTGTCTGTCTGTCTGTCTGTCTGTCTGTCTGTCTGTCTGTCTGTCTGTCTGGCTGGCTGGCTGGCTGTCCGTCCGTCCGTCCGTCCGTCCGTCCGTTTCGTCCGTCCGTTCGTCTGTCTGTCCACCCATCCACCCACCCACCCACCCACCCACCCATCCATCCATCCATCCACCCACCCACCCATCCATCCACCCACCCACCCACCCACCCATCCACCCACCCACCCACCTATCTATCTATCTATCTATCTATCTATCTATCTATCTATCTATCTATCTATCTATCTATCTATCTATCTATCTATCTATCTATCTATCTATCTGTCTGTCTGTCTGTCTGTCTGTCTGTCTGTCTGTCTGTCTGTCTGCCTGCCTGTCCGTCCGTCCGTCTGTCTGGCCGTCCGTCTATCTCCATCACTCTCTCCTCCATATCTATATCTGTCTATCTCTCTCCGTCACTATCTCCTCATTATCTTACCTATCTCTCATCGTCACTCTCTCCTCACTATCTATATCTACCTATCTCTCCCTGTCACTATCTCCTCACTCTCTACATATGTCTATCTCGCTCCGTCACTCTATCGTCACTATCTACATCTATCTCTCTCCGTCAGTATCTCCTCACTATCTATACCTATCTATCTCTCTCCGTCACTCTCTCCGACCTTATCTATTTCCATCTCTCTCAGTTACACCCTATATATCTCTCTGTGTCTCTCTCTCTCTCTCTCTAGCTTTCTTACTCTCTCTCTCTCTCTCTATCTCTCTGGCTTGCTGTCTCTATAACTCTCTCTCGCCCCTCTCTATTTATCTCCTCTCTCTCCGTGTTTCTTTTTCTCCCATTAACAGGCACCAGAGGTCATACGTGCTTTACTATCCGCCAAAACAATCCCGCCATTTCTATCTAACAATATTGCCAAGTCTGGCTGTGACCTCGAGGAAACCCGCGCCAATGATTACAGCGCTACAGTTCAATATATAAATCAGCATGCAGACCACTCGACGTGCTAAGTGGGCCTGCCTCTGTCATAAACGGCCAAGATCTTGCCAGATGGGGCATACTCTAGCACGTGATCAATAGCGGATTGTACATAAACACGGGTCACTTCAAGACGGCCGAGGCAAATACCAGGGTGGCCAGAACAAGGTCAGGACAGAGACACAAAGGTACAACACAAATATATACAAGAGAACAGTGCCGCCAGACGCAGCAACCAACCACGATACACACATATACAAGAACACACCACAAAAGAAGTCACAATGTGTGGGAGATACCACAGACAAGAAGATGGACATATAGAGAATTGGTAGGAAGACATTTAGAGAGATCGGCAGACAGACATTCAAACAAACAGTTAGATCAGTGGTTCTCAACCTTTTTTATCCATGCACCCTTCACCACATGTTCAGAATGTCACCCCCCCCCCCCTTTTTCGTATTTCCTCCATATAAGTTCCCCCACCCCACCCCTACACAGTATACGTAAACATGGAAGCTAAATTTAATAACACATACTAGAACAAGTCTAGACGTCTACATAAAACGTGATTTGCCGGTCTACTTACGTTATAAAACGAATTTCAGAAGAGCGAGACGTACAGAACCGTAACGTATGGAGGGAAAAACAATATCAAGTAATCGGTTCTTGTATCAACGCGATCTTGAAATAATCTAACCCCCCCCCCTCCCCCCTTCCCCGGAACCATGAAGTCCCCACCGTTTGAGAACCACTGAGCTGGATCATCATCATTGTCACCCAGTGGTTGCTTATCCTGTGCAGAACTGCCCTTCCATAAGTCTTCGGAAATGTCTGTCTATCATAACCCAGACCCCCGTAAATATCTTTGCCAGACTTTCATGTCTTTTTAAAATGCTCAAAATATTTTACTTCCCACAACTGTATTTGTGTTAACAACACGCTTTCTTGAATATTGAGTTCTTGTTGAGTTCTTGTTTGCCCAGTGGGTGTTTCACTGTTCTGTAACTCTTATCTTGTTGCATGGATCTGTTCTATTGTTTGCCCAGTGAATGTTTAATACTGTTCTGTAACCCTTATCTTCACGGCCGGGATGTGAATTCAGCGGACTCATTAAATACCCAGGTTTCACACAAGTACGTTGCCACAGGAAATATGCCAGCTGTCAGTTCTCTGATTGTTGTTGTTCTGTCAGTTCTCTGACTGTTATTGTTCTGACAGTTCTCTGATTGTTGTTGTTCTGTCAGTTCTCTGACTGTTGTTGTTCTGCCAATTCTCTGTCTCTTGTTGGTCTGTCAGTTCTCTGACTGTTATTATTCTGTCAGTACTCTGTTGTTGCTCTGTCAGTTCTCTGACTGTTGTTGTTCTGTCAGTTCTCTGACGGTTGGTGTTCTATGAGTCTTCTGACTGTTGTTGTTCTGTCAGTACTCTGTTGTTGTTCTGACAGTTCTCTGACTGTTGTTGTACTGTCAGTTCTCTGACTATTGTTGTTCTGTCAGTTCTCTGACTATTGTTGTTCTGTCAGTTTTCTGACTGTTGTTGTTCTGTCAGTTCTCCGACTGCTGTTGTTCTGTCAGTTCTCTGACTGTTCTTGTTCTAGCAGTTCTAGTCCATGCAGGGTTTCATTGTTTAAGTGTTTTTAGAGCAATAATTGTTCTGTGCATTTCTGTCATCACATTGCTGTCATGTGACAAGCAGAGATTTATGAGGCAATGCTATAGCCAGTCAACGTGGTCTCGAGGTATGGTATGGTGTCCGCCTCGAGTGCTGGAGGTCCCGGGTTCAAGCCCCGGTAAGCACCGGGATTTTATCACGTGGACTTCTAGTAATAAAATTTCCTCTGGTCTCTGGAAAATGAGATCGGACGCAGGTGTGTATTGCTGCGCACGTAAAAAAATCCCTTGGCAGTTGGAAATCGAAAAAGAGTAGCCTTACGGCTCTGCCCGGGCAAAATTTCGAGTTTAAATCTACCCAAAGTATTTCAGGATCCTCGCCGGTGCTACGGAGTTCGTGCACTGAGCTGAGTTTCTCCAAACTCAGGTTTGAGTTAGGAGGAGAACGGAACACTTATGGGTTACACCTGTGTGCCGTGATGTTGATCCAACGACTAAACTAAACTAAACTAAAGTAGAGATTTCTTGTTCCCCCTTTAACGCACACTGTATATATGGTGGCGGTCTCAACCGACGCTCTATTTGTGACACTATGTGGGTGACACTCTGTGGGTGACAATCTATGGGTGACACTCTGTGGGTGACAATCTATGGGTGAACATCTATTAGGCGACACTCTATGGGCGACAATCTATGGGTGAACATCAATTAGGTGACACTCTGTGGGTGACAATCTATGGGTGACACTCTATGGGCGGCACTCTATGGGTGAACATCTATTAGGCGACACTCTATGGGCGACAATCTATGGGTGAACATCTATTAGGCGACACTCTATGGGTGATGCTCTATGGGTGACGTGGTCAGTGTCACACTGGCTCCCTTTACTTCCCCGGATATTTCCTGGTACCCATGTTATACTAGCTTGATTAGGGAGCTCAGGACATTTGGAAAAAAGCCTCCGTTTATTGCGGATCTATTCCCATGGCTTGCTAGTTAGCCACTGCGATATCTCGGATTCCACTAAGGAGACATGGGCGTATTCCATATGAATGCCAAGGACAGTCTCATCCTCATCTTGTTCCTCTTGTACCTTGCAGTGTGAGGTGAAGTATAAACAGTGCCCGTTTATGGGCTTCATATATCGATATTCCCATGGATTCTGTTATTCCCTCTGTCCTTCGATTTCCTGGTCGGCCTCTTCCTCTGCTTCCATTTGATATGTACATCATTGCTTGTTGTGGTATACTGTTAATTGGTAACATAGTTACATGGCCATATCATTTTCCTTTGTCTTCTTCTTCTTCAGCGTTCCGAGCCATTGAGGTTCTTTGCTGCAGATACAAACCGTCTCCATTCGTCTCTCCGGTTGACCTTCTCTTGCCAGTCGTTGATTCCAAGTGCTTGTAGGTCTGTATATATATTATCTCTCCATCGTCTTCTTGGTCTACCTCGGGGTCTACGGTCATTTATTTCCTGAGTGTAAGCGAGTTTTGTTTCCCTATAGTCTTCCATTCTTTCTATATGCCCCAGCCATTGTAGTCTATTAGCCTTCATGATACCAGTGATTAGCGGGGACTTAAACAGATCATAAATGTCTTTGTTACTTCTTCTTTTCCATTCTCCACTTTGTGTATCCCTAATGGGTCCAAAGATGCGTCTTAAAATTGTGTTCTCAAAGGTTTTCCTTTGTGCCTTCCGATAAAATCTAGCGCTGCTGTAACCCCCACTTTTGTCCCGATTTCTTCATTTCTGATTTTATCTCTTCTTGATACATTGAGTATTCTTCTCAGGAATCTAAGTTTCTGTTGTAATTTTTCTTATCTTTTTTTTTCTGTCATTGTCCATGTTTAGCATTGGTAGAAATAAGACAGCAAAAATAATAATGCATGTATCAGGGACAGAAATAAGAATATCCATAAACATATGCCAGGGACAGGGGAAATACGAACATCCACACACATATGTCACTGGCATCAAAAATAAGAATATTCACAAACATATGCCACTGACAGGAGAAATAGGAATATTCACAAACATATGCCACTGACAGGAGAAATAAGAATATTCACAAACATGTGACACTAACAGGAGAAAAAAGAATATTCACAAATATATGACACTGACAGGAGATATAAGAACATAACACGACACGGATGAACAAGAACGTAGAAGACAAGGAATGACGGCGTCACTAACCTTGCCACACTGTTTACATTTGCCCTCCTGGCGGCGGCGATGCACCCAGTGGTGGCGCATGAATGTTTGCTGTTAGAGGAAAACAGTTAATCTTGTCAGGGTTGAGCATTGAATCATTCAGGTATCCTGCCAACCTTGTCTGAATCATTCGTGTATTTTGGTAACATTGTCTGAATTATTCATAGTTCATGTAATCATTCATGTATTCTCAAAAGCCTTGTCTATATCCTTCGCGTATCTTGGCAACCTTGTCTGAATTATTCATACACATTTATAACAGCATTGTTGTGAATAACTGAGTATGTCAACATACAACTACAGAACTCATTCTTCCTAGCTCTTAGCGGAAACAAAACGAAACATCACAGTTCTGTTATCCTACACTCTCAAGTGACAGACATAACTTCAACCTACTTCTCTGTAGTTTCTCATCCCTCCCTCTCGGAATGTTGGCTTGCATTTCAGGTTTTTCTGAAAGAGACAAACGAGTCAGTTTAAAGACATGATTTCGTATCTGTTTATTTTATGCGTTACTGAAACAACAGAGCTGCCCCTCTCCCCTCCCTGCCGCTTCTCATTGTTCCTTGGTTATGGTAATGACACCAGTTGCTACGTGTCCGTCTACTGCAAGACTGGTATCTGCACTGTGTCACCGACACATGCGTCACATACGATTTTTGTCACCGACACATGCGTCACATACGATTTCAGAATGATTATGGTCAGCTTTGCTTTCCAGTTTCAACGCAAACTAGCCCGCATGTTTTCTAGTACGCGAAATTGTACCACATTATCTAGGTATACGCTAGCCAACCTGCCTGCCTGCCCGCACGATTGTCACATGTTCGAATCTACATCGCGGCGGGATTTAACAACAGGTGTATGTCTTTTAAAGATCATGTGAAGGCTTTGGTGGTGTAGGCTGATAGGGCGATAAGAATGCTTTGAGGGCGATGGCAGCAATCGGGGTAGAGTAGAGAATGCTTTACAGGCTCATTCAGCAGTTAATAATGTATGTCACTGAGTGTGGTCTGGAGCTCCTGACAGTTTCAAAGAGCCAGCTTGAAAGCTTGGAGCGCATACAAAATACGGCCATGCGGGCGATTCTAGGGTGCGCAAAGGACACACCAGTTATATGCATGAGGCATATACTGGCGCTACCAACAATTGCGGATAGGCATAGGGTCATTCAGGCCAAATGGTACATGAGAGTTACTGCAGATAGGGATCACCCCCTGCATGAAGCCATGGATATGGTCAAGGGTCATAGACTGAGACGAGGCAGGTCCTGGATGGCACAAGCGGAAATATTTATACGCCTGGTTTGTGATCTAGAGGCCACCAATCGTGAAAAAGAGTGGGTTGACGTACGGACAGACAGGACGGATTGGCACAATATAATAGTAACACTGGGTTGTGAGTGCAGAGAATGGACAGCGGGCCGCACAGAGTTTCAGGCGCAACAACTGATCCAGACTAATACACATCAAGGTGACATAGTGATCTATACTGATAGGTCAGTGGTGATAAACAAACGGAGTGGTTGGGGTTTGATTGCGAAGGCTAATGGACGATTCATGAAAAATACGAGTATGGTATATGAGACTACGATCTCCAGCATGAGCTTGGAGGTGGAAGTAGTCACAGCGGCATTCCGTTGGTCAGAGGAGACCACTGCAACACACATTGTCTTCATCACGGAATCAAGGAGCATGCTTAGTAAAGTGGAGAAAGGAATGTTTCGCTTGGAATGGCTCACCTCGCTTTAGAGGTCACAGACTGTAAGATTCGTGTGGATTGTTTGCCCTGGCCATGCGGGAGTGCGGGGGTGGGGGGAATGAACAGGCTGATAGGCTGGCAGGAAATGCACCTCTTGGTAGTCGATTACCTATGGACAAGAGAGAGATATTCGCGCACCTGTGAGACCACGTGTAGAAGGTGAAGGAACAGATTGAGTATGTGGAAAGGATGAGTTTGCGGGAATTGGTAGGGGTTCTGGTAGAATCTCAAAACTGAGAGGGAAGACCAGGAGAACTTTCAATTAGACAGCGGTGGGAACGGTTAGTAGTGTGACTCTTCGTTGACTGGTGAACAGGAGGACGAAGCGCATATGAGAATGACCTGAGTGCAGTGATATCGGTTCTTAGCTCAACGCACCTCAACTAAACAACCCAGTCTACAATGGGTGCACGGACATTTGCTCAGATGAAGAGGCGGTGGCCTGATGCTGACCGCACCAACCGTCGAGTGCCGACTGGTCTATTAAAAAAAATTACGCTAGCATATCCTCTATAATTGTCACACTCCTGTAGATCTTTCTTTGGTAGCTTCACTAGATTTTCTTCACACCAGTCTGCTGGTATTTATTCAGTTCCCAGATTCTGCTAAATAATGTTGTTGTGTTTGCAGTAATTCAATTAAAGTGTTAATAAGAGTTTTAATTGCCTCTGCTTAGAGACTATCAGGATCAGCAACTTTACATCTTTCAGAAGCTTGTTAGCTTTACCAATCTCTTTGTTAGATGGTTTCCTCGCAGTTAATATTCACTCCACTTCTTCATGCTGGAGGGTCTTTTGGGATTGGTCCATTTATAAATTCGTGAGTGTGTTCAGCCCATCTGTTGAATCTATCTTTAACGTGGTGAGGACTGTCCCATTTCGGTTCTTCATTAGTTCATGTCACTGACTGTATTTTCATGAGGTCCCATGTGCTGTTACCAAGGACTTTGAGGTTCCTTCTTTGTTTTTGTAGGGCATGTAAATATTAGATATTATTTGTCCTTATTCGCTTCCTATCGTTTTGACTAGCTTCTGTCTATGTTTCCTCGGCTCTGACTTTAGTGGCTATGTTGTTGCTTGTACTTAAGTCTGCGTTGTTGCTTTTGCATTAAAAAAAATATTGTTAAGGGGTACCTGAATTATCCATAATGCTTCCCTTTTTTCAAAGGACTTTTATAACTGATTCGCTCCACATGTTTTTAGCCTGCTGCCAATAGTTTTCCGTATTCAGCTAGTCTACTAACTCGGCAGGTCTGGTACTTATTAAAGACTGACAATAGATTGTTACCTAGTTTCTTGATTTCTGAGATCCTACATTTCATTGTCATCTGTGTTTATACGATTTCATATATCACTTGAGTGCCAAAATAATGTTACCTATCAACAGCGATTAAGAGCAGAATAGGGCAAGCAAAGGCCGCATTTCAGAAAATGAAGAGTATCTTGTGCTATAGGTCACTATCACTGAGTGTAAGAAAGAGAGTGCTGAAATGCTATGTAGAACCAGTTTTGCTGTATGGCAGTGAATCTTGGAATGTAAATGAACAAATTAAGAAGAAATTAGAAGCAACAGAGATGTGGTTCCTGAGACGAATGTTGCGAATTCCTTGGACTGCCAGAGTAACTAACAACGACTGCCTGAAACAGGCTAATGAAACTAGAACACTATAGAGACAAACAGCTTTATTTGGTCATGTAATGAGAAGAGAGGCATTGGAGAACATCGTGACAACTGGAAAGATCGAGGGGAAGAGAGGCAGAGGTAGACCAAGAGAAATGATGCTGGATGGATTGAGACGGTGGCACGGAGGAATATCAGCAGCAGAGTTGATCCAGAAAACCAAAGACCGAGATCTGTGGAGAGCCATGAACGCCTACGCCAGCTGGCAGGGCACTTGATGATGATGATGATGATGATGATATATATATATATATATATATATATATATATAGAGAGAGAGAGAGAGAGAGAGAGAGAGGGGGGGGGGGAGAGAGAGGGAGACAGACAGACAGACAGACAGACAGACAGACATTCAAAAAGAGCAACAAAAAATGTTAAATGTAGAGAATAGCAAAGACAAGAATCAAACCGCGAAGACACGCCGTCAGACAAATAGTATTGAACATCACAGAACAGCGTGACAGCTAATGATCTAGCAGAGACCAGGGAACAATAACAACCACCAGACAAGCAGAGAGCTCCTGGATGAGATCAACAAAACGTAGAATGGGAGCAACAGACTGGCACCACTCAATCCTAACATCTTTGACAGATCTCCTCTGATACAATGCGTAGTCTGCTGAAGACGCCATCTTTCTGAATGTAATTAGATTACACGAACAAATAGGAGTAAGAAACACGAAAATCACATAACATAAATAAGCCATTTGTGTGCCGTGAACAATTGAGACCGTTAAAGTAGCGAACAGTTTCCTGTCGATGTATATCTGAACTAGTTAAAATAACGCGTATTTGTGTTGCTAAGAACACCCGAGAACGTTAAAATAACGCATATTTGTGTGTGTGTGTTCAGAGAACACCCGAGAACGTTAAAATAACGCACATTTGCGTGGTCAAGAACACTATGGCACACATGTTATACTATGTTAACACACATGTTATATTACAAACATTTAATAATGTTAAAGTAACGTATGGTTATTAGTGAACACGCTAGAAAGGTACAGTTAGGCACGATTATGTGTGGGAGCCGTGGAAGCGTTGTGAAAAGACTTTTGTGTTGGGGAGCTGTGGAAGCGTTGTGACTAGACTTTTGTGTGGGGGAGCTGTGGAAGCGTTGTGAATAGACTTTTCTGTAGGAGAGCTGTGGAAGCGTTGTGGCTAGACGTTTCTGTGAGGGAGCTGTGGAAGGGAAGCGTTGTGGCTAGACGTTTGTGTGGGGGAGCTGTGGAAGCGTTGTGGCTAGACGTTTCTGTGGAGGAGCTGTGGAAGCGTTGTGGCTAGACGGTTGTGTGGGGGATCTGTGGAAGCGTGTGGCTAGACGTTTGTGTGGGGGAGCTGTGGAAGCGTTGTGGCTAGACGTTTCTGTGGGGGAGCTGTGGAAGCGTTGTGGCTAGACGTTTGTGTGGGAAGCTGTGGAAACCTTGTGGCTAGACGTTTGCTAACCTGCCCGGTGGTCATGGCACTGAGGCGGTTTCTTGTTCCTTCACATTGACCTGCACTCTCTGGACAACCCAACATAAAATTGGTACATGGAAATGTCTTGGACAGTGAAGGCGGTCTGTGTGGTATTGACCACATCATCCCTGTTGTGACGACTGGTCTAAAAATATGGGTCTAGCAGTGTATACTCAATACGCCTTGGGTTGAGTTGAGTCAAGAACCGACATCACAACACTCGGGACATTTCCATACGTGCTCCGTCTTCATCTACAACAGCCAGTGAAGTGTTCCAAGTACGAGAGGTACCAGTTACAATCTGATTATATGTCCGTCTGACCTTTCTTCCGAATTTTGAATGTCGGCCAGCATCTCTAGACATTTCCTGCAGCACCATTCTTGCCAAGCCGGTCTACCCGTTCTTATGCACTATGCACACGATTACAAAGGGCAAAGATCACATCTGCCTTATCCTCTACCAATACCCCACTGAGTGGTGTAGACCCAGCCGATCTGTCCGCCTTCTCGTTTCCCACCACACCAGTATGTCTTGGGGGAAAATTCCACTGATTCTCTCTAGTTTTGATTGTTGACAAGAAACCTGCCATTCTGCCCCAATCATGCCCGTATCCACTTTTCACAGCATACGTTGCCAGACTCTTACAGTCGCGACATGACTGTGCTATTTGTCCTCCAGTCAGCGGAACATCGTCGTAACCGTACCACATCCATTCTCATGCTAGATGTTGTTGTATCATATGCCAGTCTCTCATCCATATAAGGAACAGTTTCCATAGCTGACATAAAGACGTGCAAACATGTTAATAACTCACTTGCACACGTGCACAAGTTTCGGAGGCCCGTATTCACATGTGTTAAAGTTTGAGAAGCCCACATTCACATGTGTTAAAGTTTCAGAAGCCCACATTCAATGTGTTAAAGTTTCAGAAGCCCACATTCAATGTGTTAAAGTTTCAGAAGCCCACATTCACATGTGTTAAAGTTTCAGAAGCCCACATTCACATGTGTTAAAGTTTCAGAAGCCCACATTCAATGTGTTAAAGTTTCAGAAGCCCACATTCACATGTGTTAAAGTTTCAGAAGCCCACATTCAATGTGTTAAAGTTTCAGAAGCACACATTCACATGTGTTAAAGTTTCAGAAGCACACATTCACATGTGTTAAAGTTTCAGAAGCCCACATTCACAAGTCTAAACATTTCAGTAGTCCACATTCACAAATGTAAACGTTTCAGTAGCTCAGTCTCAAACCCGCATAAGAACAATTTCAATAGCTCAAAGACACACGTGTCTACAACAGATCATCACATTACCTGCTCTAGAATTGTTATGCAGGCTGCGTGGGCCACGATTTTACACGCGATGCATTTCTTTCGTTGTCCCATTTTCTGGAAGCAAAGGACAAATCAGGAAATGTCATACTAACAAATCAACTATACCCAAGGATACGGTAATGTTTCATTTTGTATATAAGAGTGCTTGAATGATATTTCAAAACCGGTATGTATCAAGGTATTATATATACGCACTCGCACACACACACATACTCTCTCTCTCTCTCTCTCTCTCTCTCTATATATATATATATATATATATATATATATATATATATATATATATATAGAGAGAGAGAGAGAGAGAGAGACAGACAGACAGAAAGACAGATAGACAGACAGACAATCAAATAGAGCATCAGCAAAGATTAAATGTAGAGAATAGCAACGACAAGAAACAAATCGCGAAGACACATCGTCAGACAAATAGTATTGAGACATCACACAACAGCGTGACAGCTAATGATCCAGCAGAGACCAGGGAACAATATATATATATATAGTTAGTTAGTTAATCGACAGATCATCCTCATTGCACATCGAACCATTCAGTCCATAAGTGCTCGGATCCCCTCCTCAGCAAATCCCGCAGCGTGTAGCGGCTAACGACACGAGTTCTGTGTTGGTTTATCAATCTTCTTTGGTTTCCTGAGTAGTGTTCTTGTTTGGCCACCCCTCTTTTAATTTGCTGCTCTAGCAGTCTGGCCATTGTTGTAGATTCACAGTCATCACTTGGTTCTCGCAAAATGTGTTACTTCTCGTAGAGCATTCAGAATGTCAGCCTGGTCCATGGCGCGTCCGCCCTCCACAGTAGCCTCACCTGCGAGCTTGTCAGTCCGCTCATTTCCTTGTACTCCCGCATGCCCTGGCACGAAGATGAAACTAATCTTTGCCAGCCGAGACCGCTCCAGAGGCAGCAACCATTCTCTTCGGATCGACCCCTCCTCTATCCTCTTGATCATGTTCATTGAGTCGCTAAGGAAACAAGCCCTAGTGAATGTCTGTGTCTCGAGCCATGTTATTGCTTTACTTACTGCCATGACTTCCATGGTCAGGCTACTTGTGGTTTCAGTGAAAGCACCAGAGTCCTCCTTCACAATTCTCCCTCCGGCCCGAGCTGTAAAGGCCCATGAGCTTCTCACATGTCGGACGACCGACCCATCTGTGTAGATGACCGCGTTACTGTCTAGCGAATTCTCGAAAATTAACGCTTGTACTTCAGCCTCTACAGCAGCCGGATTTTCTTGTCTGCATTTCCTATCTAGTTGGATGCAAAAGTCTGTTGGCACTTGCACCCACTCCTCGCCAGGTTCTAAGTCCTCAAGTGAACACACCTGTTGAAGAATGTCTTCGGCTTGACCCATCCACGACCGTCCTCTTTTTAACCTGCTGCCCTTCACCTTCCTAATTTCACTATGCAGTGGATGTTGTGTGTTTGCGTTAACTCTGAGGTAGGCGCGTGCCCTGCAAACTTGTATTCTCTCTTCAATGGTTGGAAAATCAAGAAGGTAGCGCATCGCCCTGCATGCTGTATCTCTTGTACATCCAAGAACAATGCGCATAGCTTCATTCTGTATCCTTTCCATCCTTTCTATCTGCTTATGGCTGAGAGTCAGGATTGCCATTGCATACTCCAAAACAGACATGACCAGCTCCTCGTACAGAAGACATAGATGGCGCTGCTCACAGTTTGCTGCCGCCATCACCCGCATCGCAGCCAAACCCCGCTTGGCCTTTGTTATCACCTGGTCTATGTGCACATTATAAGCAAGGCTTCGATCAAACCGTATCCCTAGGTAATTCATTGCCTGCGTTCTTTCCACCGTCTTTGAACACAGCATTACAGTTGGTGTTGGAATGTTGACAATATGATTATTCAACGAGAACCAAGTCACTGTTGCCTTTGTTGGGTTGACCAATGCCCAGCTTCATCACACCAAGTACTTATGCGATTGAGTTCGGTTTGTAGTTCCACAGCAACCTGCTCTCTATCCTTACCCTGACGATACACTAAAACATCATCGGCATATGACAATCTCCTGCCAGGTCCAGTGATCTGCTCACTGGTGATTCTCACTGTGTAGGCGTTGAACAGTACCGGAGATAATGGTGATCCCTGTGGTAGGCCAGGATATATTGTTGTTGGTTCCGAAGTCCAACTGCCACATCTAAAAACTACTTTCCGTTGGAAGAGGGCTGCAGAGATCCAACTAAGGAGGAATGGACTTACTTTTAGTTCAAGAAGCTGAAACATTAAAAAATCCAATGGTACTCTGTTGTATGCGTCCTCAAGATCAATCGCTGCAGCAAAGGTTTCAATGCCTGAGTGGAAACCTTCATAGACATCATGGGCAAAGACTGCTGCATTGGTCCAGATTTCTCTTTTTGGACGGTACCCACCCAGGGTAGGTGGGAAAACACCTTGCCTCTCTAGCTGGCTTGATATCTTCCTGGCAATTACCTTCTCCAGCAGCTTGCCTATTGTATTGTATTCGATATCCCTGAATTTTTTTTGTGGTCTTTTTTTTATTTGGAATCTTTATTCATTTTCCTATGCATCTATGCTGGTTAATGATTTGTGCATTTGATTGTTATGAAATTCATTGCATTCTGTGCAGACAAGGTAGAAAACCAAAATTTCAATCAATAAACAAATTAAGTCACACTACCCGAGGTATCTGGTATCTCCACTGTGTGCTTGCAAACAAGCTTGTCATCGGCCGCTCATTGAACGCACAAGTCAGTGAAAGAAATCCCGGGGAATCAAGTCCTATTCACGAGTAAAAGCAGCTTCGAGCTGTTGCGGATTAGCTGCAGAACCTTGCCTTTAGGCTCTGCGTCCAAGTTCGTCCCACAGATGTTCTATAGGGGAATGTCTGGTGATAGGACAGGCCAATCAATTGTCACAATGTTCTGTTGCTGTAGATATTGCTGCATAATGAATGCAGTGTGCACACCTGTGTTATCCTGCTGGAGAAGCTGCAAGTCTGGATAATTTGTGAGCGCAGGAGCAACCAATGCATCCAGCACCTCATCTCGATATGTCACAGCATTAATATTTCCACGGAAGACGTGATGAGGCAAGCGATGGTGAAGCCTGAAACCTCTCCAAATTTGAATACTGCCACCTCCAAATCCTTTTGTGCTGACGAACACAGCAATCTGCAGAATGCTCTCCACACAGCCCATCAGCAAAGGATAAGTAGAATGGGCTCTCGTCTGTGAATAGGACAGATTCCACTGCAGTCTAGTCCATCTGACATGTTTCTCTGCCCACTGCAGGAGCTGCTGACAATATCTGTGAGTCAAGTTTGGACCAACATAAGGTCACTATGCAGTAAGGCCTGCATCTCTGAGTCGTCGTTTGACTGTCATTCGAGAGACTTGCCCACGTCTACCCACTATTGCTGTTTGACTTGCCGGGAGAAAACTATTCCTTAGGTGACACAGCACAATATGACGATCTTGCGCAGGGGTAGTAACTCATGGTTGACAACTCCGAAGTCTATCTCGGGCACTACCAGTGGTTCCGTAACGTTCACTGAAACGTATAATAGTGCTGTGGTGGCAATTCATCCTTCTGGCAATGGCCCGTGAGCTCATTCCTGTCTCCAACATACAAATAGCTCGTTGGCAGGTCGTTTTCAGATAGTCGAGGCATTTCAAGCACGGGCACTGGGTGTCTTGTCGCAACGGCCGTTGTATACCGAATATACTGCCAGAATGCCGGTCTCCCTGGCGAAAGGCTTAAGGACGCTGTTCGTAATCCCATATACCTACGTACAAAAAACAACTGTGCGAGATTCGGCAGCGGATCGCGTCGCGTTGGTTTCTCATGGTAAGGTATGTGAGCCGGTCGTTCAGAAAGCAATGGCAAACTACTAAACGTAAAACTTGCCAAGACATCAATAGTAGCTGAAAAATTCTGGTGTTGACTGCAATGTCCTGTAAATAGGATATGCAAAAAGCAAAATACTGCCAAAATACGTACACATTTTCATGGTCATTGCTGTTGGATATCGTGTTGCACGTGTAACTTTCATTGTTTTCATGTAGTTTGTACACAGACCCGTGGGATGAATCATGCACATTTCATTCAAGCAGTCATTCTCTGTCTACCTCATGACAAACACGGGGAAAACCCACCCCACACCTTTTTTCCCCAGCTTCTCTGCATCAATATATACAATAATGGTGTGCTTTTATTGTGCTTCAGTATATATAGTAAGAGTAAAGAAATAAGATTCTACTGGAGGGGGAGTAAGATTGTACGTGGCGGAGTGTGAGATTGCAGATTAGTCAATTCTTGCCCCTTGGTCTTCCCTTTCTCTACTTATAAGTCTGAATTCCAGCGTATTCTTCTTCTTCTTTGGCTTTGGTCTGTCCGCGGGACAAAAAGAATAGAAAAAGCACACGCAGCAATGGGAATAATGTCGCTAAAGCCACGAAGATAAATGACTGAGATTAAATAACACCGCCGAAAAAATCTCAGACAAAAATTAGCCAGCATGCACAAGCTTTACTCTACGCCAACCTCAGACCTGACTTTAAGTGAGTACCCAGCAGCACTGGGTAGATACGGCAGACGTACGTAAGATGCCTGCATCGACCAACACTGAAGATAAGAAAACTGACAGGACAGCATTAACGTCCAGAAGACATCATACTCTAAACATACAGGTCCATGAAGGTGTGTTCGGCCTCAGTGTGGTGTAAGATGGAACAAAGATTGTTGAATACAATCAAAGAGGAAAGTGAGGTGTTCCGGACAACTACAAAAGCCTGGCTACGGAGATCACTGTTTCCCCCAGAGTACTAGCATGGGCAGCAGAACAGGCAGATAAACACGTGACAATCATACAGACTCCCTAAACATGCTGTAGAAGACCACTATTGCCAGTCTCTTCTCCTAATTCCAGCATTCGGAAGTCGGGCTTCACATTACTCACCTGGATGTACACACCAGGACATGCCAAAGTTAACTGTCATCAACACACAGATCTGTTGGCAAGGAATGCACCAATACAAACGGGAAGAAGCATGCGCAGCTCTGATATTGCCAAGGAACACATACTCGGCTCATGGATACTGATGCGACCACCGCTAGCCCGAGGACATGGACTGCGCTCGTTGATACTGATGAGACCACCGCTAGCCCGAGGACACGGACTGGGCTCGTGGATACTGATGAGACCACCACTAGCCCGAGCACACGGACTGGGCTCGTGGATACTGATGCGACTACCGCTAGCCCGAGAACACGGAATGAGCTCGTTGATATTGATGCGACTACCGCTAGCCCGAGAACACGGACTGCGCTCGTTGATACTGATGAGACTACCGTTAGCCCGAGCACACGGAATGAGCTCGTTGATACTGATGACACCATCGCTAGCCGGAGGACACGGACTGGGCTCGTGGATACTGATGAGACCACCGCTAGCCCGAGCACACGGAATGAGCTCGTTGATACTGATGACACCACCGCTAGCCGGAGGACACGGACTGGGCTCGTGGATACTGATGAGACCACCGCTAGCCAGAGGACACGGATTGAGGGATGAAGACTGGTTAAGCACATCAATATCACCTTTAAGATCAAGAGAAGAAATAGTATAACTATTTGCTCATGGGAACACTGAGCAGAAATACTTTAAGATGTCTAGTGCATCGGGCGACTGAGCAATCATGGGAATGTCTAAGCTTCCGTGACGCCGTTCAGCTTAGCATAACTTAACAAAACATAACTATTAGGTGGCAAGGACAACATCGAGAAAACACAATAAACAGGATGAGGTCTTGACCTAAGCGCAATTGTTGACTATGGAGCCAAGATATTAAAAGTTTGGGACATTTCAGTTTGTTTTATTGTTAATTATGGAGCCAAGATATTTCACTTTGTGAAATTTAAGTTTGTATTATTGCTGATTATGGAGCCACGATATTAAAAGTTTGCAACATTTCAGTTTGTTTTATTGTTAATTATCGAGCCAAGATATTTAGTTTCGGACATTTAAGTTAACTTTATTGTTAATTATGGAGCTAATGAGACAGTGAACTTTCATTGTCTCTAGGCGCCCGAGTTTACTGGAAAGCATTAACTGGGATATTTTTGGTTCGACAAAGAGTTCACCGTCCAGTAAGTTCAAAATTAGTAGTGAGTGGCCGGGCAATGACTCTAGTGCAGCCCGCTGACCGACAGCTTACCTCTCGTTGTTAGTAGAATAAGAAATTCAGGAAACATGAAGCCGAACTTAGCATAGGAGCTGTCAAATGAGCGAGAAATACAATGGATTAGACTAGATATATGGGAACGGACACGCCCAATGAACCAAACCAGGTGAAGGCAGAAAAGGTAAGGTCTTCGACCGCAAGCTATAACCTAGTGGTGTCAAGGGATCTAGAATAAAGCGGATTAAGTAGAATTAATTATGTGGTACAGCTAAAAATCTGATTGGGTAGCCCTTCGCGGCAAGGAGGAGCTATGTCACGTGATGCCAGAAAGAACCGCCAAATTAAGCGGTATATATATACGCGGGACAGAGAAGCATTTGAGGAGATAAGCAAGTTCTAGACAGCCGAGTGCAGATACTCGAAAGGCTGTTGAGACCAATAAGACTGTGGCAACTCTGGTCGGGCAGATAAACCCGAGGACCAAAGAAAGCACGGACTTAAGTGTTGGAAAAAGAACCGCCCTAAAGAAACTATTGATTGCTACTGGCAATTGCAATCATTAATGAATAGGGGGCTTACTTGTTATAATGTTTTTCAGGCGCTAGCATGGTTGTGTACCTTGATTTTTTTTTACCGTGGGAAGTAGCGCTGTAAGGAGTTGATGTTGCTGATATTATTTTCATTTTTGATGTTCCTATGTGCAACCATTGATTAATGATTTTGTTGTCTGGGGAAATCCCCTGCGTGAAAGGGATTGGACTGTTTTATTGATGATATTACTTGATTACTATGTTGTTACGAGGTACGCCAGAAGACGAACAAGATTTAACTGCCTTATGCACTGGGAGAGCAGGGGAGGCAACCAGTATTTTTTATTATTATTATTATTATTTGGGGTGGAAGTTCCAAAAAGAGTTTTCCCCTTAGGCATCCAATATTGTTTATGAGGAATGTCAGATGCGGAGCCAGGGCTTCGATCTCAAGGAGGAATGACGCTATATTGATGGTGGGACCCATCAACTTTTGGTAGGTGGGTATGAGACAGTGAACTTTCATTGTCTCTAGGCGCCCGAGTTTACTGGAAAGCATTAACTGGGATATTTTTGGTTCGACAAAGAGTTCACCGTCCAGTAAGTTCAAAATTAGTAGTGGAGCTAAGATATTAAAATTTTGATAAATTTCAGTTTGTTTTATTGTTAATTATGGAGCAAAGACATACAGTTTGTGACATTTCAGTGCATTTCATTGTTGATTATTGTGACGAAACGCCAGTGGCCCATGTCCTCATGCCTTCTTTTATTTTGGGGAAACCATGGGAACCAGCTTTCGGGAACCCTCAGTTCTCTTATTCACTTACTCCCCATGGAAGATAGTTCTCTGGGTTACCTCTACAACCCGATCTTCTTAATAGAATGATTAGAAGTCTGACGTGTCTTAGGGAAAACCCGATGGCGCGCCTTGCACCAAATACGCACTAGTGTAAATTCTTAGGCCACCAATGTCAGTGGAAACAACTAACAGGTGTTGACTGCCTCCTGTCAAATTGACACTTTCAAGAGGGAGACAGATGAAGGGCAGAGTCCTGCTGGTGGTTTTGAAAAGGTAAAAACAGGTTGTAAGTAGTCCTGCACTTATAAATCTCTATTGTCTCGACTGGTGAGACGAATTGGCGAAAAGCCAGTCCTGCCATGTCGAAGGTGGGTTGACAGTTGGCCAGTCCAGCTAGGCATCTTATTCTGGGAACGAATCTGAGCAAAATATTTCCCCAGATGATTCCGCTTGTTCTTGGCAGCCGATGGGCGGGGGGCTATCTTTCTTCCTACGGCCTTACCTCTGCTTAGTGTCTTCTTTAATTTAAATCTACACACGACATATATACGGTATGCCGGAAGGAGGGGAGGACCCCGTGGGGACGGGTTCCCACCATCTATGTTCTATCTTCTTTAGGCGGAGGAGGATAGACACTGTGTTAACTCTTTCGTCTTTTGGCGGATAGGGGGGCCAGGTGGACTGAATAGTTACTGGTCGATAAGATCATCTAGATCTGCGTGTAATGTGAGGTACTGTCGGTGCATTGCGGCAACAGCTCAGACAAGAGCAGCGGCCGGAAGGGGTGGTTTCTTCTTTCCTATTCTTGCTAGGGATAGGGAACTACACTTCGTTCCCTCCAAACTTACTACTATAAGCGGGGAAAACACACATAATTACCCACACAACACTACAGGAGCTTTGTCGTGAGAAAGGCAGGGTTTGCAAGTAAGAGGGAAGCCTGGAACAGAATGTGCCTAGTAATAATAAAGGCATGGTATGAGAGTGAAGAGTGAATCTTGTATGCAAAGAGTTCATAGGGTCAAACGACACGACCTAGACAAGCTGAAGGCCTAGTCTAGGAAAGATGCCGCCAATCCAGGACCTCTTGACAGGTCAGGCCATTCACTCGGGCCTCTTATCTATTGGATTTTGGGTGAGGTAAATGATGTCACGTTTATTAAACTGAGGCCCATGTTGGTCCTCAGGATTGTGGTGCTTGACTCAGTCCAATCGCTCACTAATGTTTATCCTCTCCAGGGTCCTTCTTTTGGACGTGAATAAATCGGAAAGTATCAACAGACCTCTAAGCTAAAGTTATATACACCTGATGAAGCCAGATAAAGATATTGGCCATACCACACATGGTGTTGCTACCTCTGAGAGAGAGGCAAGACTGGTCTTGGGTGAATGACACTTTGCGGTGATGGCGCCACTTAAGTCCTTTCGACGACATAGGCTCGAGTACAGTTTGGTTCGTGGCTGGGCCTACGCATGATTGTCCTGCATACCCAATTTTGAACAGGACAGTGAAAGGCACCTACCCATTCCACATTCATGAACTATTCCCATTATTTGAAATTATACCCCACCTTGTGCCAAAGGAACCTTGAATTGACTATGTAGTGAAGTCCTCACAAACCAGTGGCTTTGGTTCTACAGAAGCCTGTTGTACGTACAACCAATTACCTGGAAGGAAGGAAATTCTTGCACACGCGGTGAGCTGTATGTGGACAGATCGGAAAGTGTATGAAGCTGGGTCTGTGAAGATAGCTACCTGAGGCTCTGTGCCAGAACTGACTTTATCCTTGTTGTGTTTTGTAGAAAACTATCTCTGTTGTAACTGCCTTGATGTTTTCCTGTGCTGTCCTTTATTAATGTATTAAAATTAAGTTAAAGTTAACTCTGACGATCGCCATGTTTTCTATGGGTCAGCCAGAAGGACACCTCAGGGAATAGGCCCCGAGGTCGAAAGAGAGAGTGACAGTGAGTCCGGGGAACGGAGGAGGGTTGGCAAGCAAAGACCTATCCCAGCCAGGGCTAAAGATTATTCTTGAAACATTGTGACAAGGGTATTTGGGACCCTCCACGTAGCTTGTTACAATTATGGAGCAAAGATATTAAAAGTTTGGGACATTTCCCTTTGTTTTATTGTTAATTATGGAGCCAAGATATTCAGTTTGTGATATTTCAGTTTGTTTAATTGTTAATTATGGAGCCATGATATTAAAAGTTTGTGACATTTCATTTTGTTTCATTGCTGATTATGGAGCCAAGATATTACAAGTTTGCAATATTTCAGTTTGTTTAATTGTTAATTATCGAGCCAAGATATTCAGTTTGGGACATTTCAATTTATTGTATTGTTAATTATGGAGCTAAGATATTAAATGTTTGTGACATGTCAGTTTGTTTTATTACTAACTAGCTGACCCGGCCCGGCTTCGCCCAGGCCCTGGAGGGGATCTATCTATCTATCAGTCTGTCTGTCTGCTTGTTTGTCTGTCTGTCTGGCTGACCCGGCCCGGCTTCACCCAGTCCCTGGTGGGGAGCATCTCATTTAATTCATATAAGTAGTCATATAAGCTCTCCCGTTCCCGACTATCTGTCTGTCTGTCTATCTGTCTGTCTGTCTGTCTGACCGGGCCCGGCTTCACCCAGTCCCTGGTGGGGAGCATCTCATTTAATTCATATACGTAGTCATATAAGCTCTCCCGTTCCCGACTGTCTGTCTGTCTATCTGTCTGTCTGACCCGGCCCGGCTTCACCCAGTCCCTGGTGGGGAGCATGTCATCTTAATTCATATAAGTAGTCAAATAAGCTTCCGTTCCCGACTATCTGTCTATCTATCTGACCCGGCGTGGTTTCGCCCAGCTCCTGGCGCACAGTAACTTAAAAGAATGTCCTTCCACACACCATTCAATGAAAACTGTAGAAAAAGATGGGTTACAATGTTATGCATTATGCATTATTTTTATGAAAACTTTGAAAATGCCTTAAAGATTATATCATTATTTATTATAACTCATATGCCTGAAAATAACTATAGACAAAGAGTTTAACAATAGTGCAAGTAAGTCCAACAATATGACTATAAAGTATATAGAAATGTTATTAAAAGTTATGCCCCTTGAAATAACTTTTCTAGAGTGAAGTCCCCCTGCTATATAGACATTATATAATGAAAATGGAAAAGTAAATGTTATTAAATAAGTCGACGATTTTACATTAAGAAATTATTATAGTCGGTTGCAAATGAATGAAAGGAAGACGTGTAGAAAATTTCATCTCAATCGGATGTACCGTTATCGAACGCATCCAATACATAAATCCCCACACACAAACAAACATACACTCTGTTTTATAGATATAGATTATGGAGCCAAGACATTCAGTTTGCGACATTTCAGTTTATTTTATTGTTGATTATGGAGTCAAGATATTAAAGGTTTGGGACTGTTCAATTTGTTTTATTGTTAATTATGGAGCCAAGATAGTTTGTGACATTTCAGTTTATTTTATTGTTGATTATGCAGCCAAGATATTGAAAGTTTGGACAATTTCAGTGTGTTTTATTGTTAATTATGGAGACAATATATTAAGTTGGACAATGCAGTTTATTTCATTGTTGAGTATAGTATAAAGCCAAGATATTAATCGATTTTAGACATTTCAGTTTGTTTTATTGTTAACTAGCTGACCCTGCCCGGCTTCGTCCAGACCCTGGTGGGGAGCATCTCATTTAATTCATATAAGTAGTCATATAAGTTCTCATTCCCGTTACCGACTGTCTGTCTGTCTGTCTGTCTGTCTGTCTGTCTGTCTGTCTGTCTGTCTGTCTGTCTGTCTGACCCGGCCCGGCATTGCCCAGCTCCTGGTGTGGAGCATCTCATTTAATTCATATAAGTAGTCATATAAGTTCCCGTTCCCGACTGTCTATCTGTCTGTCTATCTGTCTGCCTGACCCTGCCCGGCTTCACCCAGTCCCTGGTGGGGAGCATCTAATTTAATTCATATAAGTAGTCATATAAGCTCTCCCGTTCCCGACTATCTGTCACTCTGTCTATCTGTCTGTCTGTCTGTCTGACCGGGCCCGGCTTCACCCAGTCCCTGGTGGGGAGCATCTCATTTAATTCATATACGTAGTCATATAAGCTCTCCCGTTCCCGACTATCTGTTTGTCTGTCTATCTGTCTGTCTGTCCCGGCCCGGCTTCACCCAGTCCCTGGTGGGGAGCATCTAATTTAATTCATATACGTAGTCATATAAGCTCTCCCGTTCCCGACTATCTGTTTGTCTGTCTATCTGTCTGTCTGTCCCGGCCCGGCTTCACCCAGTCCCTGGTGGGGAGCATCTAATTTAATTCATATACGTAGTCATATAAGCTCTCCCGTTCCCGACTGTCTGTCTGTCTATCTGTCTGTCTGACCCGGCCCGGCTTCACCCAGTCCCTGGTGGGGAGCATGTCATCTTATTCATATAAGTAGTCAAATAAGCTTCCGTTCCCGACTATCTGTCTATCTATCTGACCCGGCGTGGTTTCGCCCAGCTCCTGGCGCACAGTAACTTAAAAGAATGTCCTTCCACACACCATTCAATGAAAACTGTAGAAAAAGATGGGTTACAATGTTATGCATTATGCATTATTTTTATGAAAACTTTGAAAATGCCTTAAAGATTATATCATTATTTATTATAACTCATATGCCTGAAAATAACTATAGACAAAGAGTTTAACAATAGTGCAAGTAAGTCCAACAATATGACTATAAAGTATATAAAAATGTTATTAAAAGTTATGCCCCTTGAAATAACTTTTCTAGAGTGAAGTCCCCCTGCTATATAGACATTATATAATGAAAATGGAAAAGTAAATGTTATTAAATAATTCGACGATTTTACATTAAGAAATTATTATAGTCGGTTGCACATGAATGAAAGGAAGACGTGTAGAAAATTTCATCTCAATCGGATGTACCGTTATCGAACGCATCCAATACATAAATCCCCACACACAAACAAACATACACTCTGTTTTATAGATATAGATTATGGAGCCAAGACATTCAGTTTGTGACATTTCAGTTTATTTTATTGTTGATTATGGAGTCAAGATATTAAAGGTTTGGGACTGTTCAATTTGTTTTATTGTTAATTATGGAGCCAAGATAGTTTGTGACATTTCAGTTTATTTTATTGTTGATTATGCAGCCAAGATATTGAAAGTTTGGACAATTTCAGTGTGTTTTATTGTTAATTATGGAGACAATATATTAAGTTGGACAATGCAGTTTATTTCATTGTTGAGTATAGTATAAAGCCAAGATATTAATCGATTTTAGACATTTCAGTTTGTTTTATTGTTAACTAGCTGACCCTGCCCGGCTTCGCCCAGACCCTGGTGGGGAGCATCTCATTTAATTCATATAAGTAGTCATATAAGTTCTCATTCCCGTTACCGACTGTCTGTCTGTCTGTCTGTCTGTCTGTCTGTCTGTCTGTCTGTCTGTCTGTCTGTCTGTCTGTCTGTCTGTCTGACCCGGCCCGGCATTGCCCAGCTCCTGATGTGGAGCATCTCATTTAATTCATATAAGTAGTCATATAAGTTCCCGTTCCCGACTGTCTATCTGTCTGTCTATCTGTCTGTCTATCTGTCTGCCTGACCCTGCCCGGCTTCGCCCAGTCCCTGGTGGGGAGCATCTCATTTAATTCATATAAGTAGTCATATAAGTTCCCGTTCCCGATACCGACTATCTGTCTGTCTGTCTGTCTGTCTGTCTGTCTGTCTGTCTGTCTGTCTGTCTGTCTGTCTGTCTGTCTGTCTGTCTGACCCGGCCCGGCATCGCCCAGCTCCTGGTGTGAAGCATCTCATTTAATTTATATAAGTAGTCATATAAGTTCCTGTTCCCGACTGTCTATCTGTCTGTCTGTCTATCTGTCTGCCTGACCCTGTCCGGCTTCGCCCAGTCCCTGGTGAGGAGCATCTCATTTAATTCATATAAGTAGTCATATAAGTTCTCATTAAATTCATACAACAAAAAAAGTAACTTAAAAGAATGTCCTTCCACACACCATCCATTATTTTTAATGAAAACTCTTTCTAATCACCTGCATGACTACAGTAACTTCTTAAGCAAAAAAAGATGAGTTACAATGTTATGCATTGTGCATTATTTTTATGAAAACTTTGAAAATGCCTTACAGATTGTATCATTATTTATTATAACTCATATGCCGGTACATAACTATGGACAAAGAGTTTATAAATCTTTGAAAACGATGCCACAATATGACTATAAGTTATACAGAAAAGTTATGCCCCTTGAAATAACTTTTACAGAGCAAGGTCCCCTGAGATATATGACATTATAATGAAAAATGAAAAATGAAATAATACTGAGTAAGCAGGCGATTTCACACTAAAAAAATATCACAATTGGCAGCTCTGGAATGAAAGGAAGGCGTGTAGAAAATTTCATCTCAATCGGATGGGCCGTTCGCGAACAAATAAAGGACATACATACATACATACATACATACATACATACATACATACATACATACATACATACATACATACATACATACATACATACATACATACAGATGGACGGAGATCCTAATTTATATATAAGATTATGGAGCCAAGATATTAAACGTTTATGATATTTCACTTTTTGTTCTATTGTTTATTATGGAGCCAAGATATTAAAACTTTGTGACATTTTAGTTTGAGTTATTGTTAATTGTGGAACCAAGTTATTCAGTTTGTGACATTTCAGTTTGTTTAATTGTTGATTATGGAGCCAAGATATTAAAAGTTTGTGACATTTTAGTTTGTTTTATTGTTAAGTATGGAGCCAAGATATTCAGTTTGTGGCATTTTAGTTTGTTTCATTGTTGATTATAAAGCCAAGATATTAAAAGCTTTTAGACATTTCGGTTTGTTTTATTGTTAAATATGGAGCCAAGAAATTAAAAGTTTGTGACATTTCACTTTTGTTTGATTGTTGATTATGGAGCCAAGATATTAAAAGTTTGTGACATTTCAGTTTGTTTTATTGTTAATTATGGAGATAAGATATTCAGTTTGTGACATTTCAGTTTATTTTAGTCTTGATGATGGAGCCAAGATTTTAAAAGTTTGGGACATTCCAGTTGTTTTTATTATTAACTATGGAACTAAGATATTAAAAGATTGTGACATTCCAGTTTGTTTTATTGTTGAATATGGAGCCAAGATAATAAATGTTTGTGACATTTCAGTTTGTTTCATTACTGATTATGGAACCAAGATATTAACAGTTTGCGACATTTCAGTTTGTTTCATTGTTAATTATGGAGCCAAGATATTAAAAGTTTGTGACATTTCAGTTTGTTTTATTGCTAAATATGGAGCCAAGACATTCAGTTTGTGACATTTCAGTTTATTTTATTGTTGATTATGGAGCCAAGATATTAAATGTTTGGGACATTTCATCTTGCTTTACTGTTAATTATGAAGCCTAGATATTAACAGTTTAGGACTTTTCAGTTTGTTTTATTATTAATTATTCATCTAAGATATTTAGTTTGTGACATTTCAGTTTATTTTATTGTTGATTATGGAGCCAAGATATTAAAAGTTTGGGACATTTCATTTTGTTGTACTGTTAATTATGGAGCCTAGATATTAAAAGTTTAGGCCTTTTCAGTTTGTTTTGTTGTTAATAATGGAGCTAAGGTATTTAGTTTGTGACATTTCAGTTTGTTTTATTATTATGTATGGAGCCAAGATATTAAAAGTTTTTAGACATTTCAGCTTGTTTTATTGTTAAGTATGGAGCCAAGATATTCAGTTTGTGACATTTCAGTTTGTTTTATTGTTGATTATGGAGCCAAGATATTGAAAGTTTGGTAAATTTCAGTGTGTTATTTATCCATCCATCCATCATGTGCAATGCCGTAAGCGTGGGCGGTCTTGTTCTGTCATCTCACTCGATCACCAGAGTCGTGGATCAGCTCCGTGTTCCTGTCTTGACCATGCCATGTGGCCAATCCATCCAGGTATTTACTTCTCGATCTTCCCCTTCGTCTCTTCTCTGAGATCTTGCCAGTTTTCACCAAGTTCTCCAAGTCATTTCGTCTCATAACATGCCCAACAAATTTTAACTATCTACGTCTAATGACTCTAATCAGTTTACGATCTTCATTTGTCTCTTGACGGACTTGCTCATTGGGTTTTCTGTCCGTCAATGGTATTCTTTGCATTTTCCTCAGAAACCACATTTCCACAGCCATCAGCTGTTTTTCAGCTTGACTGCTTATTGTCCACGCTTCACATCCATACAAAAGCTTGTTAATTATGGAGCCCAGATATTCGGTTTGTGACATTTCAGTTTGTTTTATTGCTGATTATGGAGCCAAGATGTTAAACATTTGTGACATTTCAGGTTGTTTCATTGTTGATAATGGAGTCATGATATTAAGTTTGTGGCATTTCAGTTTGTTCCATTGTTGATTATGAAGCCAAGATATTTAGTTTGGGACATTTCATTTTTTTTAATTGTTGATTATGATTTAAAGGGTGGGGGGGGGGGGGGGGGGGGGGGGTGAGTGTGTGTGTGTGCGTGTGCATGTGTGTGTATGTGTGTGTGTGTGTGTAAGTGGGGTGGGGGTGGGGGCTATAAAGGCCATTGGACATTATAAATATTGCAGGCTTCAGAAAAACAGGAATGGCGACAGTGCTTGACTGAAGGAGAAAGTTTACTTGGTCACAAGAACAACTAGAGACCCCAAAAATGTGTGCACGTGTAAGTGTGCACTTGGAAATGTGATGTGTGCATGTGTAAGTGTGTATGTGTGCAGGTATAATGTGTATGTCTTCCCCGGGGTGCTAATCATCACTTACCAAACAGTCAGGATCCATTGCATAACAGTAATCTCCGGACGCATTCGTCTCCACCCACAGATGTTCGCTGTTCTGAGCGTGCTCCTGGCGATGAAAGATGGTTCACGTTCAACATTAGACTGTACAAGTTCAATATTAGATTGCGCAAATTCAATATCATAGTGTACAAATTAAATATTATATTGTACAAATTCAATATTAGATGGTACACATTCAATATTATATTGTTCATGTTCAATATTAGATTGTACAAGTTCAATATTACACCGATGAGAGATTGTATAAGTTCAATATTCGATTGTACAAGTCTAATATTACGCCGATGAGAGATTGTACAAGTCTAATATTACGCTGATGAGAGGATGTACACGCTCAATATTACGCAAACCATAGATTGTAAAAGTTTAATATAATACTGATGTGAGATTCTAAAAGTTTAATATTATATTACATTGGCACATAGCCGTCTTCACAGACGATAGTTTGTTACATTGTGCTTCGAAAAGGCTTACTAACTACAACCCATGGCGGTGGCGAATGTGACTGATAAGACCACTTCGCGCTGTAAATGTTCGTCCACAGTGGATGCATGTGAACACATGGTCATTTTCACCATCATGCACCATCTTACATCTCACACGCTCGATGTGAGACTTATCTGCAATAATTTTCTTCTTTGTCTTTATTTCATTTCTGATATTTGCCCTCCATGCAACACATTCAGCGGCAACTTGCTCCTAATGTGCATTAGCAGTTCCTGTATCAATAATGTCCCGCCTACACACATCTTTGCATCGTAGTAGAGGCCGACCTGAAATCTCCTACCCACCTGTAATTCACCAAAAAAGATGTCCTTTGATATTCTCCCATCATCCATCCTCCTAACGTGTCCTATCCTTCTAAGTCTACGACACTGCATGAAATGGGCTACGAGAGCAGCTGTAAACAGGTAGACTGTGATTGTTTCCCTCCTTGGCGATCATCATGTTGTTTGTCATCAAGAATGATGATGACCATTCATTTCATCCAGTGGGGTAAGTTGGATGAAGAATGACTTGCGCGATGAATTGGATTAAAGTGAGGAAGAGTTGCGCAATTCGTCGACCTCACTCTCTCACCTGAGTTCAGTGACAAGACAAGTCAAGACGACTGGAGACGAATACAGGTGCAGTGGATGACCAGGGCGCTCTACGTGCCTTGCCGTACTCATTATGTTCCACAACGCTTTGCAGGTAAACGCCGTCTTGCCCGTTGAATCATCAGTGATTTCATCCGCGCAGTCTGCTGAATCCTGTCTTCATATGCTGGGTAGACATACCCTAGTTCACCGCTTGGTGTGACACCAAATCGGCTACACACGCCTGGTTTAGCCAGCCTCTCATAGCTGTTGCCCGGGGGGTGGCCACTGTCGCATGCTGACAGCTACTAGGAGCCACAGACGTGAGCTGGATGTCAGGCTTGGACCAGTGGGGGATGGGTTCTGAAGTGGACATGATCATACTGGCCGGTGGTTGCCATTGTCTCGATGAATATGCAATGATAATCACCAGGGGGTGGAGCGGCTGACCGAGTGGCTAGAAATCCGGATTCTCCTTCTGAAGACCCGAGTTCGAATCCTCGGTATGGTGTGGAGTTTTTTCTATTTTTCCTGTCTGGGGCAAAAAGGAAACTAACCTGCACAGATCGCTGCGACTGCACTAGCCAGACCGCCTTAAATCCTCAGGCTCAAAGACCTCCCTGCCACACACCGCAAGGCACTATTTTTGCAGTAAATGACAGTTACAACAGTTTTGACAATCATCAGGGGACAGAGCGGCTTTGATATTTGATGTCCACAACCAGGGAACGAGGCGGAATGGCTTACACTATAGACACCCACCCCTAGAAGATGGAGTTGTTTAGAGATTTGACGTGCGTCTCAACGGGTACGCAGTGGCTTATAGTTGTGACATCGGCCAATAGTAGATGAAATGATTCAGAGCTTTGACGTCGGCCAATAGTAGATAACATGGTTTAGAGGTTTGACGTCGGCCGCTATTAGATAAAATGGTTTAGAGATTTGACGTCCTTCACAAGAGAACGGAATGGCTTAGGAGCTTGACATCCGCCACTAAAAGACAGGGTGGCTGAGAGGTGTTTTGTTAGCTAAGCCAAGCTGAAAGTGACAAAAAAAACAAACTCGCATGATCTAGACCAGAGGTTCCCAAACCACAGCCCGTGGGCCACTTGTGGCCCGCCAGCTGTCAGAAAGTGGAACGCGAGAACTTCGTTATTTAATATAATATATTTTAATAATTTCAAAAGTTCACCAGAGTTATGAAGTTCCCATATCCCAGCCTTGTCGACCAATCTGAGTGTGCAAGGCAACCGGTTGTCGTCTGTTACAATTGTTTAGCAGAGTCGGTAGTATTGTGTTGAAATTAAATTTTTTCAAATACAAATTTACCATTACAGCATATGCACATGAGTGTGGAAAATCTAAAATCAAACAATGATAAAAAGCGAAAATGTGAAGACGTTTGCTTGTCGTGAATTCAACGAAGATTGGACGGAGAAATTTATGTTTATGCCTAGCCGTAGTGGTAAACCAGTTTACTTTAATCTGCGGATTTTGTGTTTATATTACCAAAAAATTTTAATCTGTAACGACACTCCACGACGACACATTCAGACATAAATGCTCAGTATCCGATCGATTCGAAGTTAAAAAAAAAAAAGATTTCATAGCTGCTAAAGAAAGTTCTCTGACCAGGCAGCAGTCATTTTTCACCAAGGCTATCGAACAGAGCAAGAGTGCTGTTGTTGCGTCGTATGAAGTCGCTCTTCTGTTGTCTCGCAAATGGAAGCCGTTCATCGATGCAGAAGAAATAATGAACAATTGCTGCTAGAATGCTTGGCGATAAAAAGTGTGAAACAAAATTTGATCAGATTCCTGTGTCTAATAATACTATGGCCAGTCGAGTTTAGGAATTAGCCAACGATGTTCATCGTCAAGTAGCAGCATTATCACAAAATGTAAATTTTTTCAATGGCAATGGATGAATCCACTGACATTTCTGACACAGTTCAGTTCGCAGTTATTGTTAGAGCAATAAACGATAATTTAGAAGTCATTGAAGAATCGCTTTCTTTTTCCAGCGCTGTCAAGACAAGTCGCCTGAACAAGTCAAGAAGCCTGATACGGGGGAGGAAAAATGGCACGTTGAAAGTCTACAAAGAAACAACAGACACAGAAGATGTGCAGCGTGGGAGCCGCTAAAACCATAAAGAAGACGATCGTGGAGAGCCTACCTGAAAGAACTTGAAACTACACTCACCTCACTGGAAGCTACAACGAAGGAGACTGCTGACAGTCCACTACAGACAAGAGCCAAGACAGCTAAGAAGAAGGAAGGAGAAAGACACCAGAGTTGGAAACACCGACTCAAAGACAGTTCGATGGGTTGTCAAGCGCATTTAAGTGGAGCTGTCAGACGCAGTAATCATCAATCAGCTGCAGGAAGAGAATCTCAACATCAAAATCATGAAGGCGGACCGGATCCTGACATACTCGAAGATCCCTACGATGCTGGCGGTGATGACAACTGAAGGCAGCGAGATACCACACCAGGTATCGATCAACTAGAAACTACAATCATACCAAAATCACGCAATGTTCCAGATGCCAGAGGGCCGGCCACAGCAGAGCAGCATGTCGCAGTAAGACAGAGATCTGCCGGATCACCATGACTTCAAGGAGTGTCCGCTGGCTAAGTTGGACACGGACTTCCGAGCACCCAACAGCAAAAGAAAGTGCTCCATCTGCCTGGGCAAACATGGAGCAAGATACTTGGGCTGTCCGTACCTCCAAAGACACAGAGACGTGCTAAAGATCGCCATCACTACAAAGACACCATTTAAAGACGCTAGACGGAGGTGCGAGACAGCCACGTGCATCTCGCAAGCGGAAAAAGCTCACTGCAAGTTCAGATAGATGAGCTAAAGAAGCAAATCAAGCTACTCCAAACACCGACACTGAACAACGACAATGAAAAAGCTGCTTGCTGAAATATAAGAGATCCAGCAAAACATCAAAAAAGAGGTAGAGCACTTGATACAGACGACAAAGAAGAATGAAGAGATCCTACAAGACATCAAGTCGGAGAGAGAACTGCAAAAAGCCGAAATGGAACTTTTCCAAACTGAACCAACAGAAACCATACAAGAAATCACAGAGAAACCGCAAGATGATATCCAAGAAGAGCCTGAACCGCAAGCCAAAGCCAGCAGCCCAACCACGACACTCACGAGAAATGCAAGAGGAAACCAATATCCCGCCATAACTCTGAAGAAAACAAAGAGGAGTACCATGACGACGACACAGTGAACCCACCACCACTTACCTCTGAGAAGCTCGTCGAGGAGAGTGCAAAAGAGGAACTCAGGCGCCAGGAATTCAGAAGGCGGTGGGAAGAAAGAGAGAACAAGAAACCAAGGCACTGCCAGACATCTGTGAAATACCCAGATATATACTATGACGAACACGAAAAACTGTTCTATTTAGAAGGCAAAAAGACGATCCCATGGCTGACCAAAGAAGAAGAAATGGAAAGACATCAGAAAATCAAAATCGAGAGAGAACAAAAACGCAAGAAAGAAAATGCAAACATCGAAAAGCTCCTAAAGGCAATATACAATAAAAGGAGGCAAAAAGACCAAATAAACAGTCCTTATAAGGACTACAACAAGCCAAGCAAGACGCCCCAGGAGCCATCACTGACAACAGACACCACCAGAGGAGACGGACTCTAAGAAAAACTTGCCTGTCAACGAATCCCCCAGCTGACGTCACAGGCACAAACTTTGTCAAACTTATCCCGAACCATAAACCACCACAACTATAACCAACTCCACTCAGGCGGTTGAATGAGGTGGAAAGTTTCTTTTTTTCTCTCTACAAATCGGAATCGGAATCGGAATTGAAGAACTTCTAGGACTTGAATCGATGCATGCAACTATCAAAGGGACTAATCTGTTTGAAACTCTGAAGTTATGTGTAGACAAAAACAACATAGAATGGACCAAAGAGGACAGTGTATGCACCGGCAGTGTTTCAGCTTTGACGGGTAAACAGTCTGGATCTGGATATCTAGCATTATTGGAACAGTTTCTTGGCCGCACTATATTAAATTATCTTTATATAATTCACCAAGAAGCTCTGTGTGGAAAGACATTAAATCTGAAACATGTCATTGATGATGTTCTGAAATGTGTGAACGAAATTCGAAGTAAAGCGCTGAACAGGCATGAGTTCAGATAGTTTCTAACAGATCTGAACGAGGAATACGGTGAGCTACTGTTACACTGTCTTGTCAGATGTCTATCTGAAAGGAAAGTTCTGTCACGTTTCTGAGCACTGAAAAATAGTGTCTTATCTGTTTCTGTATGAAATAAATGAATTGTCTACAGAACGGGAATGTCTGCTGGACGATGACTGGCTTAATGTCCTTGCATTTTTGGTGGACATCACGTCTCATTTAACTCTTTAAATGCGAGGATCCAGGGGAAAAAAAAAAAACTATTCACAAATTTGTGCGATGACGTTTCTTCATTTAAAATGAGACTAGGGCTGTTTATCGTACAGCTGACTGAAGGACTTTAGAGGCGTTTCCAACTCTGAAGACGCTTGTGGTGGAAAAGAAATGTGACATGTTACAGTACAAAGTAAAAGTTGAAAGTCTTCTGGATATCTTTCAGTCGAGATTTCAAGAGTTCATAATAGAGGAGGATATTATTGCCTTCTTCATAAATCCGTTGGTATTTACTGATGCCAAGGTCTGTCAATTACAGCAAAACCTTCAGCACGAAGTAATTGATTTGGAATGCAATTCTGCACTGAGATGTCAATTTCAGGAGCTGCCTGCTTCATCTTCAGCTGATCATATGATTTCATTCTGGCGACTATTGCCTGTCGAACAATTTGAACACTTGCGTTCATTCGCCCAGAGATACATTTGTCGTTTTGGTTCGACTTACAGGTGCGAGCAGTCATTTTCCGCAATGACCGTTATAAAAAACAAGCAACGTTCCAGACTCACCGACAATAACCTAGCTGCGCTTGTGTCTTTGGGCACGAAAGATGTGTGCCCAGACATTGATAAACTGGCGTCTGATTAAGTAACAGGTTATCAAGAACAGTTACAATTATAAATTGATTACATTAATAGCGATTTTCGAAACTGATTAAAACCTTACTGTTAAATGAACTTTTGATTTTAAACCAATTAAATGACCACAGTGTAGTACTGACACTGACTGTCTTTAAAGTTTTAGAATTGTGTTAACGAAAGTTTAGAAAGTTAAGAATGGTATTGCACGACTTTTATAATTTTATAACGTTGTGGCCCGCTTAACTACCGAAAATGGTAGATATGGCCCTTTGCTTGAGAAGCTTGGGAACTATTGATATAGACAGAACCAGCTATGAAATGACAGTGAGTCAAAGTCAGGCAGCAAACACAAATGTGCTTGGATATTCAAATTCTTTCAGCTGATTGTTGATTTCTTGGCAAGATTACGCTCAGTAGGTTGCCATTTCTTTCTAAGCGGCCGGCTCACATACTCCGTAAGTCACCAACGCGGCGAGAACTGCTAGTGATTCTCGCGCAAGTTACGTTCCTTACGTGGATATAAGGGATTACGGAGAAAGTCGCTAACCTCTAGGTCAGGGAGACGGGCGGGAATAATAATGCCCGTCCTTAAATACGGACATGAAAAACAAAGGCTTGCTGCTAAAGGCAAGACAGTCTCACCAGCTGTGATGGGAAGATTATGGAACAATTGTCAACCTCAGATTAAAATGCCGTGTAGAGGGTGATCTGAGGACTGGCAGTTCGTTCTCTGGTGTCAGAGAAAGCCGGATTTAGAGAATGATACACAATGTCTCATAAAGCAGGGTATGCCTTTCATGAAGAGCAGAAGGTCTTAGTGTTGTATTGACCATGTCAGGCAGGTCTGTGGGAAAGTGGGGAGCCATCGTCTTGGTGTAGAAGTTATGATGATGGAGTCAATGGGAAGATGGACCCAGTCGTACTTGCACAAGGAGAATCAGAGTCTTGCTTGGTGGTCTGCAGAATAATCGCGTTGCACTGCCAGGGAGTGTCTCAAAGGACAAGCGCTGTTCATGTGAAAGTTGCTGTATATGCAGACCATCTGGTACACTTTGCTTTTCAAATAAAACACAGGGAAGTAAAAAATGCAGCAGACAACAGACATTAATGTCACGGGCAGAGAAATCGTTCTCTTCTCACAATAAACGCAGACAAAACCACCCCAATCGTGGTTTCCATTGTCTCCAATGACCAGGCAGAGAATACCACTTAGGGAATATTATGAGCAAGGGACAAAGTTACAATACTTAAAGTGGTGTAATATTTGACAGGATACTTGCATGGAAACAACACATTGAAAGATTCTTCTTCTTCTTCCTCCGCCTCAATTTCCTTCTCCTCCTCCTCTTCTGCTTCTTCCCTCTTCTGCTTCTTCCTTCTTCTGCTTCTTTCTTCTTCTTCCTGCTTCTGTTTCTTCCTGCTTCTGCTTCTTCCTTCTTCTGCTTCTTCCCTCTTCTGTTTCTTCCTGCTTCTGCTTCGTCCTGCATCTGCTTCTCCCTGCTTCTACTACTTCTTCTTCTTCTTCTTCTTCTTCTTCTTCTTCTTCTTCTTCTTCTTCTTCTTCTTCTTCTTCTTCTTCTTCTTCTTCTTCTTCTTCTTCTTCTTCTTCTTCTTCTTCTTCTTCTTCCTCCTCCTCTACCTCGCCTTCGTCTTGACCTGACAGCAAGTCTAACAACACATGCAACGCCATTAACAGCAATTCCATCGACATACACAGACAGTGCCATTGACTTTACAGCAATCACATCGACAGACACAAGGCCATTGGCAGCAGTTCCATCGACACACACACACACACACACACACACACACACACACACACACACACACACACACAATGCCATTGACAGCAATTCCATTGAAACACACACACACACATGCAACGATATCGACAGCAATTCCATCGACACACACTCACACACACACACACACACACACGCACACACACACACACAAACGCACACAACGTCATTGACAGCAATTTCATCGACACACACAACGCCATTGACAGCAATTCCACAGACACACACAACGCCATTGACAGCAACTCCACAGACACACACAACGTCATTGACAGCAATTCCACAGACACACACAACGCCATTGACAGCAATTACATCGACACACACAAAGCCATTGACAGCAATTTCATCGACACACGCAATCGCGTTTGACAGCAACTCCACAGACACACACAACGCCATTGACAGCAATTACATCGACACACACAACGCCATTGACAGCAATTTCATGGACACACACAACGTCATTGACAGCAACTCCACAGACACACACAACGCCATTGACAGCAATTACATCGACACACACAACGTCATTGACAGCAACTCCACAGACACACACAACGCCATTGACAGCAATTACATCGACACACACAACTTCATTGACAGCAATTTCATCGACACACACAACGTCATTGACAGCAACTCCACAGACACACACAACGTCATTGACAGCAA